>CP092882.1:4620844-4705742 GCA_030710605.1 Cordylochernes scorpioides | reverse complement strand
GGATGGGTAACCAAAATGTCTGAAATAAAGAAGTGTTGAAGTGGTTATTTTAATACAGTACAACTACTTCTCTGTAAAGGACACCTATTTGAAGAGCCAAAGTGTCCTTTAGGGAGAGATGTCCTCTTACCAGAGAATTGCTAAATAATAAAAATGGTAATTTTGCAAATGAAAAGTGTCCTTTGTAGAGAGGTGTCCGCTAAAGGGAGGTTCTACTGTACCTTGGGGATTGAAAAATAAATGGGTTCAATGCATGATATTTTGACAATCAGAATGTTAGTCTTTTTAAAAATCTTCCTATTTATAAATACCACCTACAAAAATGTTTCCACAACCAATCTACCTTACCTCTAGGAGAGGTCCGGAATAAGAGGAGGAGTCCACAAATAGATTGAGAGCGTTGTCCTTCCACTTCCAGGCAGCCTCCAGCCTGTCCGAGATGGACTGGAGTGGTTCGAGGGTGACAGGGAGTGGCTGGGCCTTGGCCACCAGTTTCTCTAGCCTGGAGATCTCTGTCTTGTCCCCTCTCTGGACATAGACACAGCTGTGACATCACAAAGGATCACTGCATCACTACAGGGATGTTGGTGATAGAGGGGTATAAACCGCACATTTTCAACTCCCACAAACCCAGGATCCAATCCTACATTGGGTACTGTAGAACAAAAAAAAAAAGGCTTTTAAATGGCCCTTGATTCTTGCAAAAACTCAAACCCACCAGTGCGTGCAAATAACCAAACGGAACTCTAGAAACCTCGTAGATACAAAAATTGAATTGGTTTCCGTATTGGTAGACATGTAGAACACTTGAAGTATAATAAAAGCTGAAGGCCACATGAGATAATAAATAAAACACACTGATGGACCAGAGGCATCCAACATCATCTATCACCCCAGTAGCTTTTGTGAGCATTTTACATAAAAAAGGGAAACATTGGTGCAAAACTACACTGATGGATAAAACTTAAGGAAGTGGAAAGTCTGATGTCGTCAGTTAGGTGTTTCTTTTAAAGCAGACAGAGGCAATTTGGTTCACACATTAAGTTGCAGGGATCATTCAGTTAGATTTAAAAAGACAAAGGTCACATCTCCTGTCAAAATAGATGTCAAAGCTAGACGCCATCTACCTTTGTCTTTTTAGATCAATATCCTCCTTGCAAAATTTCAATCTATATTTCAGTTAGATTTAGCTAAGACTGCAGGGGTGAGGATGTCCATTTATAAAAGACAGCCATTACATGGGCCAACAGGCCACACAGCCAATACGGCAGTCTCCCATAGCCCTCCATTATAGACAAACTATTTTAATTGATAAGGCACAATTTGGATTATAGATTATAAACACAAGGTAATAAGACCAAATCCAAATAAATAAATAGTGTGTGACGTTTCAGTAACGGCGTTGTTACCATCTTCAGACAAAAGTACTGAATGAGTTTAGTGATTAATGAATTCAGCACTTTTGTCTGAAGATGGTAACAACGCTGTTACCGAAACATCACACACTATTTATTTATTTGGATTTGGTCTTATTACCTTGTGTTTACAAAATATTTTAATTTACCACCACCCCAAAGTACTGCCAACAACTCTAGGATTGTAGAGACCGGTTACTAAGGCAACAATGGACCTTCACCAAGAACCCTTTTGAATAAATGGTCTTAATAGGACTCAAACAAGACTCCAGGAACCTAATCCATTCTCTCCTAGCAACCTTCTACCACAACACACCTCACACAAAGTACTGTTGGCGGTTGTAAGAAGATAATGACCATATGGTTTAAAAAGGCAAAGAAAATGTGTCCTTTGTAGAAAGGTGTCCTCTATGGAAATCATATTGTGCTGTTGTTGTTAGTGTACATCAGGTCAACATTTGGTTAATATATGGACACATTTTCTCCACATATATATTGAATATCTATCTTTTTTTTACCCATTTTGGCCAAAATCCAGAAAGAGTGAAACCTCACCTTAACCTGTTCCATCTCCTTCAGCAGTTTCCTGGCCTGCTCCAGGATGTCTTTGGAGGCTTCAAAGGCTGGCAGTTTCAGAACACTGGGTTTGGTCTGCCTCACAAACTTCTCCAGCTCTGAGATGGGTCTCTTGGTCCTGCAACAGTGCTGGCTGATGGTACCAACTTTCCTGGTACTGTGGCGTAAGGCTTACGTGGAGGATAGGATGGCTCGCGCGCCATCCTCCAGGGACTGTCCTTGGGACAGAATACTCTGCATCTTGCCCAGGTTGCGGCGC
This sequence comes from Cordylochernes scorpioides, assembly GCA_030710605.1. Classification (NCBI taxonomy): domain Eukaryota; kingdom Metazoa; phylum Arthropoda; class Arachnida; order Pseudoscorpiones; family Chernetidae; genus Cordylochernes; species Cordylochernes scorpioides. The sequence continues at coordinate 4,703,492 of CP092882.1, read as the reverse complement.
ATGGCAAGATTCTTGGAGTTGAGGGCCTTCCCGCGGTCTAGCCTGGCCTGGAGGGCTTTGAGAGTGAGGGAGTTGGCAGCGGGTTGGTCCTGGCCTGACAGCAGCTGGGACACAGATCCCAGCCACTCCATCTGGTCCAGTCGCTGAGAACACACACCATCAGTTGCAACATCCCGCAACTTTACAGCCCTTGTAGCATAATCTTTATAAATATTATTTTTTTATTATTTTTTTTTTGCTTATCCCTAGTACAGGTGGTACAGGCCATGATAATCATGGTGGGTAGAAGTAGGCGACTGCTTTTACTGTAAGTGCACCACATGTCTACACATATGAAAAGCAGTTCGAGTTTGCACTTACAAATGTGCCAGAGCCCCGTTTGGTTACTTGCACTCGATGGTGGGGTTGGACTTTTGCAAGAATCGGGAGCCATTGGAGCATTTTTTAAAATGAATCTTATTGAACCTGTGACCATGACAAACCTAAAAATTATTTTCATTTTGTATTGAATAAAAGAAAATAAGACCTAATCCAAATAATTTATTAGTGTGTGACGTTTCGGCAACAACATTGTCACCATCATTAGACAAAAGAATAAAATCCATCAATCTATAATCCAAATTGTGCTTTATCATTTTGTATTGATAATTATTCAATAATTTTCATTGATCACAGTCAAACCTTACTATTCCCCAAACCCTTGGAGTCAAGAATATTTTATGTTGATTTATCCACAATTAAAACAATTGGTACATTATAATCAGGATGTTATAACCATATTGCAAGAATCAGGGACCATTAGATCATTTTTTAAATAAATAAAAAAGTGCCCAATATGGAGTTCAATCCTGGGTTGTAGTGGGAGAAAACCAACTGGTTTACACCACTGACCCCCCTCTATAAGAAGTGCCTGGATCATGGTGCCATAATCAATTAAAGCTGCATCTTTACACCCCATTCCATTTGTGTAATCTTTGCACAAGAAGATAAGAAACAAGTAACATTACAAAGAAGGGACTTCCTACCTCTTGTAACTGCTGAAGCTCAGGAAAGTCCAGGTTCAAGGACTGGGCCAGATTGACAAGACCTTGGAAGGAATCTGGGTGGGCATCTGGTGCTCCTAGGGCTTCCACCACCTTGTCATAGCATTCCTCACACTGGGCCCGGTACTCCTGCAGCACATACCATGGTACAACACCGCTGCACATTGTCCCCTCCACAACCCACCTTGAGGGCATCTGAGTCCTCAATGACACAGTGCAGCTTGTCCATGCGAGTGTCCAGCACCCGGACATGGACCAGCTGGGTCTTGGGAACATCCTCACACAGCCTGGACACACAACTCACTCTCTCAAGTATATATATACATATTGTAAGTGAAATAGGTCACATTGATGCAACAAAGTTCCTTTATTACACTATTAAAATAATATTTTTTTGCTTATCCCTAGTACACGTAGTACAGGCCATGAAAATCATGGTGGGTAGAAGTAGGCGATTGATTTTACTGTAAGTGCACCACATGTCTACACATGTGAAAAGCAGTTCAACTTTGCACTTACAAATGTGCCAGAGCCCCATTTAGTTACTTGCACTCGCTGGTGGGGTTGGACTTTTGCTAGAATCGGGGGTCATTGGGGCCATTTTTTTTTTTAAACAGAAAAAAGTGTCCAATGCGGGAATCGAACCCGGGTCGTAGCAGTCGAACACCAACGGTTTAGACCATCCTTCCACCGACCCCCATTAAAATAACCATAAAGGTAGGCTTTTGCGATCTCTTCTACAGAATCATATGAAGAAAAACTAGTCATTGATTGTCTTTACTTGGGAGGAGTGGCATAAACTCTCAAATTTTGACAGCCACAACTTGGGACCAAACTCTGCATTTGACCCATTTTTATATATATTGAAAAAAAAAAAAAAAATGTTTCGAAAGTCTCCGATTCTTGCAAAAGTACCTATTATGTAGGCCTCTGAGACCTGGACAGGTAGAAATGGTACAGACTTTTGAGATGTAGTACTAATGATGACAATACCACAAACCAACTTATAAAGTTGCTCTAAAATTGAGGAGAGAGGCATCTCAAATGGAGAGGATTGGGAGAAGAAGACCCAGCATGTTTGGACATCTTGTCTCGGAGTGGATAAATGTATTTACTGGAGGGATGTTTGGCGGGAAGACTGGGAAGTGCGAAGCCGAGAGTGGAATTCATGGACAATTTCAGAAGACCCTACGATACTATTAAAAGACTAGCCATAGAAAGGAAGCTCTGAGAGGACAGGAATACTGCCAGCCACCATCCTATGGCTGGTTGAGGAGAAATAGATAGACCCTAAAATACCATCAAAAGACTAGCCATAGAAAGGAAGCTCTGAGAGGACAGGAATACTGCCAGCCACCATCCTATGGCTGGTTGAGGAGAAATAGATAGACCCTACGATACCATTAAAAGACTAGCCATAGAAAGGAAGCTCTATGATGACAGGAATACTGCTAGCCACCAACCTATGGCTGGTTGAGGAGAAATAGATAGACCCTACGATACCATCAAAAGACTAGCCATAGAAAGGAAGCTCTGAGAGGACAGGAATACTGCCAGCCACCAACCTATGGCTGGTTGAGGAGAAATAGATAGACCCTACGTACCATCAAAAGACTAGCCATAGAAAGGAAGCTCTGAGAGGACAGGAATACTACCAGCCACCAACCTATGGCTGGTTGAGAAGAAATAGATAGACCCTACAATACCATCAAAAGACTAGCTATAGAAAGGAAGCTCTGAGAGGACAGGAATACTGCCAGCCACCAACCTATGGCTGGTTGAGGAGAAATAGATAGACCCTCTATACCATCAAAAGATTAGCTCTGAGAGGACAGGAATACTGCCAGCCACCAACTTATGGCTGGTTGAAGAGAAATAGATAGACCCTACGATACCATCAAAAGACTAACCATAGAAAGGAAGCTCTGAAAGGACAGGAATACTGCCAGCCACCAACCTATGGCTGGTTGAGGAGAAATAGATAGGCCTCAACAATACCATCAAAAGACTAGCCATAGAAAGGAAGCTCTGAGAGGACAGGAATACTGCCAGCCACCATCCTATGGCTGGTTGAGGAGAAATAGATAGGCCTCAACAATACCATCAAAAGACTAGCCATAGAAAGGAAGCTCTGAGAGGACAGGAATACTGCTAGCCACCATCCTATGGCTGGTTGAGGAGAAATAGATAGACCCTACAATACCATCAAAAGACTAGCCATAGAAAGGAAGCTCTGAGAGGACAGGAATACTGTCAGCCACCAACCTATGGCTGGTTGAGGAGAAATAGATAGACCCTACAATACCATCAAAAGACTAGCCATAGAAAGGAAGCTCTGAGAGGACAGGAATACCAACAACTTATGGTTGGTTGAGGAGACATATATAAATATATGCAGGAATAGAGCCTAGAGATAGGGCAGGACACATATCTTTAAGGTGACATTTATAGGGCAGAGCTGTGTCAACTTCTATTCTTCAATTTGATCTGCTAGTGACCAATCATTTACAGCCTATCTAGTGCACCTCCCGGGATCTCTTTCAAAAGAGTCTCTCACCTGTTCTTCCCTTCAAGGATCTCTACCAGCTTGGTACGACAGCGCTCTGCCTCCATGAGGTTGGTCTTCACCTCCAGGAGGTAGTCGTTGTCTGGGAACTTGTTGTCCAGGGCTTCTTGGTGGAGATATTGGAGTTCCAGTAGACCTGGGACACATCACCTTACTCATGTACTGTAATATTTCTTAAGCTAGTAAGAGCAGGAAGGGTACAGAAGGGTGTCTGATCTGCAAGTGTGGGAGATATGATCTGTCTTTGTCCGGCCTGTTTGTCGGTGTCTGGCGGCGGTCGTGAAACTCACTGATGACTTATGGAAGTTCCTTGGGAGGAAATTATGTAATCTTGACAGAACTGGACCTCGTCCTACCTTGGGTGCGGAAGATTCTCAACAAAACTTTTGTGTCGTACTTGTGATTACATGATATTGCCAAGCTGGCATTCTGAAGTTTATCTACATGTTGCGGCTGTTACACTATTTCTAATAATTGTACATATGCAAATATAGTGAATATATACACATATATTACTACATATATATATTCAACATTTCTGAAAGATAGGATTGGGAGTTTAAAATTCAATTCTAGCTCAAACTGTAAGAAAGATAACTACTCACTACACTTGCAGTTCTTGGTGGCCTCCAGGAAATTCTTTGTGCGGATCACCCACTTGTCAAAGAACTCCGCCCTGTTCTTAAGGGCGATGAGTTTAGTCGGCATCTCATCCAGGGTGTACCGGTATCTGGAAAACAACCAAACATTCAGCTGTCAAAGGGGATAAAATTTGACCAGCATGCGTTTCAAGAACTTCTCTGCAATATCAAGGTACAGTTAAACCTGTCTATAGCGCTCCCTCTAAATAGCGCCTTCCTCGCTATAGTGCCCGATTTTAAATACATAGTACGATGCGATTTACATTAAAAGTGACCTGTCTATAGCACCCTATTTTGGTGAGTCCCAAGAGGGGGCGCTAAAGACAGGTTTAACTGTAGTTTGTAAAACATCAGCTTTGAAAATTTTAGAAATCTCTCTTTTGAAGAGAAAGCTGAGTAATGGCATAAAGAGACTTAAATATGTTGAGAAAAAAATAGAAATTGAAATATATCATGACATCTTTGGGTGCCAGTATAATTAGCATGGAAAGAGAGATGTTCTTCAAAGATCAAAGTTTATATATTATGTGCAAAATCTTTAAAAGTTACTTTATAATATTAAAATAATTCTTTATTTTTTTAAATTTTAAAAATCTCAGATCTATTTACACTCATGGACAAAACTTAAGGAAGTTGTACCTTTTACCATGTATATCGGGATTCAGACAATAACTCTGAAAGATACACTCATGGACAAAACTTAAGGAAGTTGTACCTTTTACCATGTATATCGGGATTCAGACAATAACTCTGAAAGATACACTCATGGACAAAACTTAAGGAAGTTGTACCTTTTAACATGTATATCGGGATTCAGACAATAACTCTGAGAGATACACTCATGGACAAAACTTAAGGAAGTTGTAACTTTTACCATGTATATCGGGTTTCAGACAATAACTCTGAAAGATACACTCATGGACAAAACTTAAGGAAGTTATACCTTTTAGCATGTATATCGGGATTAAGACAATACCTATGAAAGATACATTCATGGACAAAACTTAAAGAAGTTGTAACTTTTACCATGTATATCGGGTTTCAGACAATAAATCTGAAAGATACACTCATGGACAAAACTTAAGGAAGATCTACCTTTTACCATGCATATCGGGATTCAGACAATATCTTTCAGATATAACAGTGACCCTTTATTGAAGACACACGAGATAACCAAAGTGTGAACAAAATTAACTCAGTCTCCTTAAAAAAAAAAAAAGATGACCGGTGACATCAAAGATTTTCCACTTCACAAGGTAATAAGACCAAATCCAAATAAATAAATAGTGTGTGACGTTTCGGTAACATCATTATTACCATCTTCAGACAAAAAGTAGTCTGAACATGGTAACAACGCTGTTACCGATTTGGATTTGGTCTTATTAACTTGGGTTTATGATCCATAATCCAAATTGTGCATTATGATTTTCCACTTGCTTATATTTTGTCAAGAGTGTACAACAAATGATGTATGAAGGAATGATGGAGACTTACTTGAGGACTTTCTGAGAAGTGGGACAAGAGCAGAGCTTCTCTTTGTGGGCCAGACAGACCAGTTTCTCTGGAAAAACACCAATTGATTGATTGGTGCCCCAAGGTCTGTATACACAGTCAATTCAATTTACCACCGCTGATGTTTACTGCAAATATTTTCTTCCTTTTGATTAGCTCCTCACCTTGAAGAAAGGAAACAAAAAACACATGGCCTTGACACTTTCTCTCTAAGTCAGGTCTCCCCTCATATCTAATCAATCCTTGTCACCAGGCCTCTGTCTTTTATGTCAAAAATTATCAGAGAAAATGGTTATTTTATTAAATAAAAAAAGTTAATATAGTGTGTGATATATGTTGTTGTTTATCCCTAGTACATGTGTTAAAAGCCATGATAATCATGGTGGGTAGAAGTAGGCGACTGCTTTTACTGTAAGTGCACCACATGTCTACACATCTGAAAAGCAGTTCGACTTTGCACTTATAAATGTGCCAGAGCCCCGTTTGGTTACTTGCACTCGCTGGTGGGGTTGGACTTTTGCAAGAATTGGGGCTATTGAAGCATTTTTTTTTATCAGAAAAGTGCCCAATGCGGGAATCGAACCTGGGTTATAGCGGTCGAAAACCAATAGTTTAGACCATCCTTCCACAGACCCCCCATGTCATGTATACCTATTTAATATGTTGTTCTTATGGAATGGGGTGTAGCTTTCATTGATCATGGCACCATGATTCAGGCATACTTTTATTTAATACACACCTTGATAATAAACACAAAAAAATAAGACAATATCAAAATAAATAAATAGCGTGTGACGTTTCATTAGCAGTGTTGTTAGCATCATCAGACAAAAGCACTGAATGATAAAAAATATCACAACATGCTTTTAATTATTTTAGTACTGTTATCAGTTGTGTAAAAAAGAAAAATCTGTTATCTTGTTGACATATTTTTCTCATTCAGTACTTTTGTAAGATCATGGTAACAATACTGTTGTTGAAATGTCACACACTATTTATGTATTTGGTCTTATACCCCTTATTTCTAATCTATAATCCAAATGGTGCTTTATCAATAACAGTATCTTACCTTGCCAATGCATTTATTTAAATAATTGTCTTTTTTTCTGTGGTCTCACCCCTATAACATCTAAACTAAGGTGAAAAAAAAAATGAAACTAAATAAATTTCATTGATAAAATACAATACACAGTAACAACTCTTTTCTCTATAGGACAACACCAAGCTGCAGAGTCAAAAGTGTTCTTTTAGAGGTGATTAGGCACAATTTGGATTATAGATTATAAACACAAGGTAATAAGACCAAATCCAAATAGATAAATAGTGTGTGACGTTTCGGTAACAGCATTGTTACCATTTTCAAACAAAAGTACTGAATGAGAAATTTTACCACAGCATTCTTATCTGCTATCTTGTTTACACACTTGATAACAGCAACTATTTAAAACATGCTGTGGTAGAATTTCTCATTCAGTACTTTTGTCTGAAGATGGTAAACAATGCTGTTACTGAAACGTCACACACTATTTATCTATTTGGATTTGGTCTTATTACCTTGTGTTTACACAGTACCCCCTTTCTCTATAGAACAACACCAAGCTGCAGAGTCAAAGTGTTTTTTTAGAGAGAGGAGTTCTCTTAATGAAGGAGAAAATCTGCTATGGGCTGGCTAGAAGGGGTCAAGAAAACTACCGGAAAGCCATTTGATGAGTGATAGTCACTAGCCGATCAAATTGCAGAATACTTATCCATATAGCCACCACCAGTCAGTCCTGAAAATCTATTGAATTGTATCAAATCCTCCAAAAAAGACCTCCGGGAAAACCCAAGGACTATAATAGAAAAGCTGAGACAATGGAACCTAATGGTGATTGTTCAAATAACTTGAGGAATAAGCATCAACAATCAAGCCACCAAAAGTCAGACTTAACTTACTTGGACATTAACAACAGAAATCCTATTGATAATTAGCAAAAATAGAAACTTTTTAAAACAAGGTAATAAGACCAAATAAATAAATAGTGTGTGACGTTTCGTTAACAGCGTTGTACAGCGTAACAACGTCACACACTATTTATTTATTTGGTCTTATTACCTTGTTTTATAATCTATAATCCAAATTGTGGTTTATCAATAGAAACTTTTTGTGATGAAAATTGTTCTTTGTATTGAGGTGGCCTTACTAGGAGGTTCAAATAACTTGAGGAATAAGCATCAACAACAACAATATAGCTACCAAAAGTCTGACTTAACTTACTTGGACATTAACAACAGAAATCCTATTAAAGAGCATTGATAATTAGAAAAAATAGAAACTATTTGTGATGAAAACTGTTCTTTGTATTGAGGTGGCCTCACATGGAGGTTCAACTGTAGCTGTTCAAATCAGTAAATTTAACATTTGGCAAATTTTTTAGTTCGCTTGAAACCCATATTAAAAGAGGAGAATTATTAAGTCATATAACATTACAAGGGTGATAGCTAGATACTCTAAATCATATATCTCAGTATTTACAGTTCTAATGTTCCCGAATGAAACAAACCGGACAGATCTGAATACACCATTAAAAAATCTTCAACAGAAAACCAATCCAATCACAAAACCTACACTACATGCAGAATCCAACTATCAATTACTTCTCTGCCAAGAATTTTAAATCTTAATATTTGAAACGGAAGTTAATAAGACCCAATCCAAATAAATAGTGTGCGGCATTTTGGTAACAAAACTTGTTACTGAAACCTCACACACTATTTATTTGGGGATTGGGTCTTATATATATATTATCCTGTGATTATATCATTGAGTTCATATAATATAAACTTGTTTCCCTTCCTCTATGTGGCGGGGGGGAGAGGCAGCACAAGTAAGGGACTGCCCTGTAGTACGGTGTCGTGAGTCCCGAGCCGCTACGGTAACCGTGAACAGGGAACTCTGAAATGTGGCTGACTAACGGGGCAATGGCATCCTCTCTTGAAGTAACACCACGATATAAAGTGGCACTCACTTGGGTTACAGTGGCAGGTGAGGGCAGAGAGGAAGCAAGTGGTCTTGCAGTGGTCACACTGCCTCTCGTCATCCGGGAAGTTTTCAAAGAGCTCCCGCTCTGCATTCTCCACTCCCTGGAAACCCAACAGTTTCTTTTCAAACTGGGCAGCTCCTTACTTGCCTCATATATATATCTCTCACATTGATATTATTATCTTTTGCTTATCCCTAGTACACATGGTACAGGCCGTGATAATCATGGTGGGAGTAGAAGTAAGGGACTACTTTTACTGTAAGTGCACCACATGTCTACCCATATGAAAAGCAGTTCAACTTTTGCACTTACAAATGTGCCGTAACCCCGTTTGGTTACTTGCACTCGTTGTTGGGGTTGGACTTTTGCAAGAATCGGAGGCCATTGGGGATTTTTTTTTTTATCAGAAAAAAAGTGCCCAATGCGGGAATTGAACCCGGGTCGTAGCGGTCGAAAACCAACGGTTTAGACCATCCTTCTACTGACCCCCCTCTCTCACATTATACATCATATATAGCAATTTGACCAATTTCATGAACACCAAATCCAAATAAATAGTGTAACATTTCGGTAACAGTGCTGTTACCATTATCAGACAACAAGTACTGAATGTTGAATATGTCTGATGATGATAACAACACTTCAAGAAATGTCACATACTATTCATTTCTTTAGATTTATTTTTATTGCCTGTTTTTGTTTCTTATCTCCTTGTGTAAAGATTACACGAATTCTAGGAGTTCTTACTCTTTGAGCTGTTTTATGATAAGTCACAACCTCTCCCAAAGGTCCTGTTTAGTGCAACTAATGCAAGCCAAAATGGGTCTTATCACCTTGTGTTACTATAGGATACTGGTCTCATGGAATTCATGTAATATTTGCACAAGGGGATAAGAAACAACAACAACTATAGGATACATGTACTTCCCCAGGCTCTATATCCATCCAGACTCACCCAGTTCCAGAGGGCCTCGCGTAGCTCCCTCTCCAGCAGCACCATCTTGAGCATGTCGTAATAGGCAGAAGCAGCCAGCCCCACGTCCAAGTTGGATGCGTCATCCGCCATGGTGCAGATCAGTTCATCGTGGGAGAAGACGCAGAACCTGTGGAGCAGGCTGTAGTGGTGTACGCAGGACCTGCCTATGGCTAGCTGCCATCAACATCACCAGACACAACACTGCGGTGAGAAACTGGTGCATCGCAAAGAGTAAAGGAACAACTTTCAACAGAGTTCAACTCTGATGTTAAGGTAAAATTTGGATTATAAGATTATAAAAAAGGTAATAAGACCATATACAAATAAATAAATAGTATGTGATGTTTCAAGTAACAGTGTTGTTACCATCCTCAGAAACAAAGTAGTAAATGATGACAAAAAAACTGTTACCAAAACATCACACACTATTTATTTATTTGGTCTTATAGCCTAGAGTTCAACTCTTTTTAGGATTCACAATTTCTGTTTAAAGAATGTGTACATTCACAATAATACTCCGTCTCACACCAATTCACCGACATGTTTTGTGGGCTATTATAGAATGCCATGGACAGATAAAAAGACATATTTTCAATCTTGACTTAAATCAACCCTGTTAGATCCCTAGAATCTCAAATATGCAAACAAAGGCTTACCTATTTCGGTTTAGAAAAGATGTTGGGAAAACATTGAAGAAAGAGAGGAAGACCTTAAATAAGCTGGTTGGAAGGGGTAAAGAAAGCTACTGGAAGGTCACTAAATGAGCAGTAAGTGATAATCATTAACAGATCAATTGGAGAAAACTTGTCCATAGTGTTACTTCTTCTTTCTTATCTCCACTCAATCACACTAAGGTATCAAGCTTGTTGATGGTGTCTGCCGGGGAAGAGTAGAGCTCATCAATGGATGAGTCAATACAGTCAATAATATGTCTTGGGGTTGCAGGCTGAGAATTGCACTTAGTACATAGTGGGAAAACCCTGCAACCATTCTGGAAAGTCATTGTCCGTAGATGACCAGACTTAAGTCTGGAAATCAAAGACTGTTGTTTTCTTGGGAGGACAGAACCGGTGTTTGTCTCTCCTGCTCTGTACCAGTCATGTGCAGCATCAGATTTCCATTCCTGCAGACATTGGGTTTTGATGGTACGGAGGAGGTCTCTTTCGTCATAGTGTCACTGAAAGTCAGGCCTTGATTTTATGGATGCTAACAGAAACACCATGAAATTTTATTTTGTACTTAAGCAGAACAAATTGGAGGATATTTGTTCATATAGTCATCAAAAGTCAAATTTGATGGACAGAAACAACAACATAGATATGACATATATACACTCACCCAATCTGCCGGGGCAAAGTTGACGGCCTCAGCAAAGTTGTATCCCTGGTTGAATCCTGCGTGGTAGGACCGGGGGAAGGTGATGACAAACTCCCCAGCATGTTGGTTGGTGCGAACCACCTGGTGGCACCCACTTCTCATTGATACCTCTCTCTACATCAATGTATTCCTGTACTCTTGTGTCTTCAGGGAACAAACTCAAATATTAAATCCCTTATAACACAACCAATATATATATTAACACAAAGCAATAATGCGCCATCTATACATATAAAATAAAAGGATTTAAAAGCGCGAATGTTTCTTTTATACATAATACAAACTTCTACTGTCCTTACTGCGTCCATAGTTTACTTGAAAACCATTTCTAAGATTCCATCCTTTAGTGTAGCATATAAAAGCAGAATGATCCAATACAGTATTAGAGCTCTGAGAAGCGGTCTGGTGGATTAAATTGGCGAAACCGCTGGGAGGGTTCACCACTGATGAGCCAAGCCCTCCCAATATATTTTTTCATCGCAGTAAGGACAGTAGAAGTTTGTTTTATATATAAAAGAAACATTTGCGCTTTTAAATCCTTTTATTTTACAATATATATATATTTTTCAAAACAAACACAAGGTGATAAGACCAAATCCAAATGAATAAATAGTGTGATGTTTTGGTAACAGTGTTGTTACTATATTACCATTTGTTACCATGGTAACAACGCTGTTACCAAAACGTCACACACTATTTATTTATTTGGAATTGGTCTTATTACCTTGTTTTTATAATCTATAATCCAAATTGTACCTTATCATTTTTTAAAAAATGTATAGGGAAATCTACCACAATTTGCATCTTAGCAGAAAAAGGAAAAAAAAAAAGTTCTAAACTTCTTATTCAATCAAAAAAATGAATTAATTTAACAATAAATACATATCAGTGCAAAAATGTTTTTTATTAATGTTTTTAAAATCTTAAATACGCTTTAAAAATATATTTACTTATAGAAGAGAGAATATAAACTTATATAACAACTGCATCCCGGTATAAGAGGACACTTATCTCTAAAGGAAACTTTGGTCCTGCAATTACAGTGAGTTTTCCTTTTAGGAGAGTATCATTAAGTACTGTAGTATTAGGGAATAAACTGAAAGAAAAGGCAACTAGGTTGGATTGGTTACATAGTAGTATGAACTGCGGCAAAATACTTCTTAACAAAGCCTTACACATCAAAATGGACAAGATTCAGGGGGAAAAAAGACCAAAAACAACAGTTAAATATAAACCATCAAAGCAAGAGATAACCACAGTTCCTACAAAGAACTTTACAACAAAGCCATATTTAATATATAATTTGGATTATACATTAGAAACATAAGGTAACAAGATTACATCATAATAAATAAAATTAAGCAAGATATACTTTGGTAACAACAACGTTATAAATATATTCAAATCCAATCAAATAATATGGAAGGAAGGAAACAAGTGTAAAAGAGACAAGGAATTCAAAATGGTTGGCTGGGATTAGTACAAAATTTGGTTATAGATGTCTTTCTATTAATGCTGTGAAGTTTGTTGGATACTATGGCTTCCAATCATCCTCTTTTATAAAAGAAGCTTTTGTTTCCAATTTGGGGTTCTTCTTCAATAGCAAATAGGGATATTATCATTGTCTTAATGGTCCTTTTAATATTTCATTCCACCAAAGATCACTGTAGAGAGAGCCCAATGTGTGTGATGAGAATAAATGAAGAGAATGATGAAGTCTCAGATAAAACAGAAGAACAAGGGAGACTTACCGGCACCCCAGCCAACATCAGAATGTTGGGGTTCATGATAGTCACTAGTTGATGAAGCAAATCGGGTTGGTTCTCAAAGAGTTCTGGAGCCGCCGCCCTCATGGCCACTTCAAACTTCTCTGCCTTGGAACCAGGGACACCGTACCATGTCTTGGGTTCTCCCCTGTGGCAGCATGGTTGTTAGTTTCCATATTGTCTGAGTGTGATACAATTCTGTGAGTGTCATTTATTTATTATACACAAAACAAGCTTCAGAGTTTGGAGGAGTCACCTTAATCTGAGGCTAAAAAAGATGACACTGGGTAGCTATTGGGTTGGGAGAATATGTAGGTCTTTTTTAGGCCATAGGCTAATTTATATTCATTTCTATCATCCTAAAAGCTCATGGCCATAGTTTGCTTAAAACACCACTAAGATTCCATCTTACAATGTAGCATATATAAGCAGAATGATCCAATACAGTATTAGAGCTCTAAGAAGTGGTCTGGTAGATTAAATTATTGAAACCGCTTGAAGGGTTCACCACTGTTGAGAAAAGCCCTCTCAATATCTTTCATCGTAGTAAGGACAGTAGAAAGTCTTTGATTTGAGAAAAAAAAAAGTGCTTATAATAGATTTATATCTAATGTTTGATTAAGGAGCCGCCTTCGAAAGCTCAGATTGTTTCATGTTCATTTAAAGGATTGGTGCTTAAAGTATTGTAATGTCCTTGATAATATTAATAAGTTTCACATCTAAATGTCTTACTGATAAGGCACAATTTGGATTATAGATTATAAACACACGGTAATAAGACCAAATCCAAATAAGATGGTAACAACACTGTTACCGAAACGTCACACTATTTATTTATTTAGGATTTGGTCTTATTACCTTGTGTTTAGATCTCTAGCTTTCGGGCATGAAAGCCCCCCTTCAACATGCCAGAGATCCAATTTAATTTTTTCAAAAAATAAAACCTATTTCTGGATGCCTGATGATTTCACCTTAATATAGTATCAATGGATTATTTTATTAAATAAATTGGAGAGTACGAGAAGAAAAAAGGGCATCTCCTTATTGGGCAACTGAAAGTTGCTGATGGCTTGAATTATCTATCGGAATTAATATCAACTATTCTCTTTGAATTTTAATTATTCCAGAATTGGCCAAATACGTGTTCTTGGCCATCAGCAACTTTCAGTTGCCTGATAAGGAGAGGCCCTTTTTTCCTTTTTGTAATTTATGAACCTTATCCCAGTACAAAATCACATTTGTACTATTTTTTTCAAATTAGAGAGTATTTGTCCATAGTGTTACTAAAAGTTGTAGGACAGAACAAAAGCAATAACAAGATAGAGAGATAGGGGGTCGGTGGAAGGATAGTCTAAACCGTTGGTTTTCGACTGCTACGACCCGGGTTCGATTCCCGTATTGGACACTTTTTTCTGATTAAAAAAAAAAAAAAGCTCCAATGACCCCCGATTCTTGCAAAAGTCCAACCCAACAAGCGAGTGCAGGTAACCAAACGGGGCTCTGGCACATTTGTAAGTGCAAAGTAGAATTGCTTTTCATATGTGTAGACATGTAGTGCACTTACAGTAAAAGCAGTCGCCTACTCTACCCACCATGATTATCATGGCCTGTACCACGTGTACTAGGGATAAACAAAAAAATAACAAGATAGAGAGATGGACCAACCAGTGGAGGTAGTTGATGCTGTAACTCCAGTGGTCCTCATTGTGCCAGCAGAAGGTGGCGAAGCACATCCCCACATACATCCAGGGCACCTACAGACACAACACAGGAGGAGGTGAGATAGGGTGACTCTAGTAGGTAAGAGCACTAACAGACCTTCATCCCAGAGATGTCAGCGTTGATGTACTTGAAGATGGAGCCGTCCAGGATAGGAAGGACATTCAGGTTCCAGCCAGATTCTGCATACTCCTGGTACAACCACGCATTTTAAAACTTATTTCTAGTGGGACAGGACATGATAATCATGGCAGGAAGTAGATGCGACTTCTTTTATTGTTGCCCCTGTACTGATTAGGCCAATAGCTGAAACATAGTATAGAGGTTGTTGGCTTTTTTTGTCTGTATTTGCCAAATATAGTGTTGTAGCTTATTCCTTATCATCGCTAGTAAGTTTTTTAGTAGGGTGATGAACATAATGCATCCTGATTTTCACATATGTAGACATGTGGGGCGCTTACAGTAAAAGCAGTCGCCTACTTCTACCCATCATGGCCTTTACCACGTGTTTTTTTTTTTGCTTATCCCTAGTACACGTGGTACAGGCCATGATAATCATGGTGGGTAGTTAGCGACTGCTTTTACTGTAAGCGCATCACATATCTACACATGTGAAAAGCAGTTCGACTTTGCACTTACAAATGTGCCAGAGCCCTGTTTGGTTACTTGCACTTGCTGGTGGGGTTGGACTTTTGCAAGAATCGGGGGCCATTGGAGCATTTTTTTTTTAAACAGAAAAAAGTGTCCAATGGGGGAATCGAACCCGGGTCGTAGTGGTCGAAAACCAAACGGTTTAACCAGCCTTCCACCGACCCCCTTTACCATGTGTAATAGGGATAAGAAAAAAAAAAAAAAAGCATAATGCATCGGTCTAATTCATAATTAAAGTGAGAGGTGTTTCTTTAGATACATTTTGATTGAATGAGGAGTTGTTGTTGCTGCTCATTCCTCCTTTAAACAATCTCCATTAGGTTCCATTGTCTCAGCTTTTCTGTCCTGGGGTTTTCACAGATTGAATGAGTTGAGGTATGAAGTGACCTACCGTCTCAAGGTCTGTGAGGTTCTCCTTGTGAGTCTGAGTGGGGAAGCCGGAGCCCCTGTCAATGGTGTGGAGGTCGGCCCCGTAGTGGACAATGACATTGTTGCCTGTGTCTCCCACAATCCTCCAGAACTCTCTCTCCACCTCACTGGGGGACACCAGCTGACAACAACAACAACACAACTTAATCACAACTACACGTAGCCATGAATATCATTTCAATTAAATAATCTCCTGTATCAATTTTAACTTGAAAATATCAGGCTTTCAAAGATAAGTTTCTTTTTTAGAAATTTTCAATTTATATAATCTCTAGCTTTCGGGCACGAAAGCCCTTCTACAAAAAAAAAAAAGGCAATAAAATTTTTAAGGCAAAACTAGGATTATTGATTATAAATACAAGGTATTAATTGTATACAAATACTTTTGTATGTATGCATACATACATACATACATATGATGCACATTTTTTTGACATTGAGCACACAGAGAGAAAAAATTTGAAAATAGAGCAATCCATAAATAAATCTTTAATTAAAAAGGCATATTAAAAATATAAAGTTAAGTGCCAGGAGAAAATGTTTTTTATTAATCGAATTAATAAAAAACATTTTCTCCTGGCACTTAACTTTATATTTTTAATATCCCAAGGAGAAAGTTTCTACGATTAAATAAAAAGGCATATATTGGACCAAAGGTAAAATAAATGATATTTTGATCCAAAATATGCCTTTTTAATTAAAGAGAGAAAAGTGAAAAACCATCCAATACCTAAATAAGGTTGACAGTTTATTTTTAATATAAATTTTTTAAAAATCATAAATGCATTAATCTCATATCTAATTCACAGCATTGACTCATGACTCAGCACATGACCAGGCTCAGTGTATTTGGAATGAGTACAGTAGAACACACTCCATGAGAGGATACTCACGCTAGAAGACATCTCTCTACAAAGTACAGTTATCATTTGCAAAATTACTATTTTTACTATAACTCCACCTTTATTGGTCCTCAGCCCGGATGAAAAAGGAGGAGGGGAGCAGTAACAAGCTCGCTAAAAAATCTGGGCTCAGCTGGCCCGGCTGATAGTACCAGCTGTAAGGGCTCCTATTCCAGGGATAAAGGATGAGCAGCGTTTGTACTCCATTTTAGGAGCGGCTGCACATGGCGTCTGTTCCTCATGTCAGAGGCGGCCATTTTTTTTGGAGCTAAGTCGGCCTGCCACTGAGTAGTGCTCCCAGTCTTAATGACAAAGACAGACACATTCTACCTCACCCAGTCATGATGGTTGTCAAAAGTCTCAAGCTTTACAAGCATATGATTGAGTGAAGATAAGAAAGAAGAAGAATTTTACTATTTAGCAACTCTCCAGTAAGAGGACACCCTCCCTAAAGGACAGTTTGGCCCTGTAACTAGGTGTTGTCCTTTACAGGGAGGTATTTCTACTGTACCACATTCTAAACCTTTATACTGAGGGTCAAGGTGTAGGTATCTCACCTCTGGACTCCGCTGGAAGTAAGTGGCTTTAAACTTGTCTGCCATCTCTCCAAACTCCTGCAGAGTGTATTCCTTCTGGGACTGTTCAAAGCCAAAGGCATCTTGTTTGGACACTTCCTGGAAACAAGCACCACATTGGTAAAATTAAACAATTATATAGACAATTTGATATTTAAACAACTTTATTGATTCTTCCAATTAATTGTTACAGAAAAAGATATTAAGATCAAATAAAGGATTAATATATACAGTTATCAGTGTCATAATCAATTCTTTCTTAATCAATTCTGTCACCGTTTGCCTTTGTGAATGGAATAAATATCCAAATTTGGCCATTTCTCATAACCATCGGTGGTTCAGTGGTAGAATGTTCGCCTGCCACGCGGGGCCCGGGTTCGATTCCCGGCCGAAGCATTTTTTTTACAATTTTTAAAACTCATTTATATATTATACAAGAATGACATCCACGGCGCCAATTTATAATTGTAACAAATAGTATTTGAATAAAAGCATTTAATCGGGTAAACCCGGGCGTTGCCCGGGTCATTCGACTAGTAGATTATACTAAAGAGGTAAATAAAGGGTAGAGAGATATATAGAGGTAGATACAAGCAATTATATAGAGCGTGTTGATAGACAAAACTTGAGGAACCTTTCAGCATTGATATATCGGGATACAGACAATAACTCTGAAAGATATTACAGTGGCCTTTATTGAAGACACACGAGTTAACCAAGTGTGGACAAAAAAGCTTCTGTCTCCTTCAAAAAAAAAAAATAATAGATGACTGGCGACATCAAGTTTTCCACTTCCTTAAGTTTTGTTCATGAGTATATTTTAAATACACACAAGTCTCAAACTTTTCTATTTAATTATTTAAAGAGGTAGAGATCTGGGACTCTATAGCGAGGAACAGTCTTCTTATCTAAAAAATTTAACATTGTGAGACTGTAGGAAATGTTTCGAATGAAGCCCTCTGCCTAAACTCCAGACGTGGCCCTGATTATTCTACGTGACGGCCAATGCAGCATAGCGGGGAGATTTGACAACCATCATGACTAAGTGACTTTACAGGAACAGTAACTTTATATATATATATATATATATAATAAGAAAAATATATAAGAAAATATAATACATCAATCATTTATATATTTATTAATGTTTATATGTTGAATGAAACATGATTTCAATAGAAAAGTTTTATAAACAGTAGTTAACTTCAGGTCTCAAACCCGGATGAAAAAGGAAGGGGGAGAAGTAACAAGCTTGCTAAAAAACCTGGGCTCAGCTGGCCCTGCTGATAGTACCCTGTACAGGGCTACTGATCTAGTGATAGGATGAGCAGTCTGTACTCCATGATAGTCACAGTTGCACATAGCGTCTGTTCCTCATGTCAAAGGCAGCCATTTCAAATTGGAGCTAAGTTAGTGGCCTGCTACTGAGTAGTGCTCCCAGTCTTAATGACAAAGGCAGAAGCATTCTACTTCACCCAGTCATGATGGTTGTCAAACAGACACCATCAAGGGTCACAACTTGATACCCTAATATGATTGAGTGGAGATAAGAAAGAAGATGATGGTTGTCAAAACACCATCAAAAGTCTAAAGCTCCAAAGTCTAATAAGATTGTTGAGTGGAGATAAGAAAGGAGAAGTACCTCAGCCACACACTTGGGGCACCTCCACACTCTGCGTGGGACTTCTGTGAGTGGCGGCCTCAGGCAGTAGAGATGGAAGCGGTCCGTACACTTCAGACATGTCAACAGGTAGGAGTCCAGGTCTTCTTGGAGGCAGCCCTTGCACATGTGGGTCATCTCCTACACACACACATTCAAAACCTTTAACACCTAATCCTAATTGATGTCTGTGGTCCATTGAAGTCTATTAAAAAAAATGATAAGATACAGTTTAGATGTTTATTTTTTTTAAATTATCCCTTGTACATGTGGTACAGGTCATGATAATCATGGTGGGTAGAAGTTGGCGACTGCTTTTACAGTAAGTGCACCACATATCTACACATGCGAAAAGCAGTTCGACTTTGCACTTACAAATGTACCAGAGCTCCATTTGGTTACTTGCACTCGCTGGTGGGATTGGACTTTTGCAAGAATCGGGGACCATTGGAGCATTTTTTTTTAATTAGAAAAAAGTGCCCAATGTGAGATTTGATCCCAGGTCGAAAAACAACGATTTAGACCTCCCTTTCACCAACCCCCAGGTTAGATTATAGCTTAGATTACAGTTTAGATTATAGCTTAGAAACATGAGGTAACAAGACCAAATCTAAACTATTGGAATGCTTGTGGCCCATTGAAGTCTATCAAAAAAAAAAAAAAAGGTTATTAATGAAATTTTTTATTAATTTTGATTCGGTCTTGTTACCTTATGTTTCTAATCTCTAATCCAAATTGTACCTTATCATACCCAAACACATTATTATTGCAATCAAAAAAACTTCTATTTAATTCAACATCACCAAGAGATTGTGTTCTGTGAAAATGAGAGAAAGTTTTGGCATTGAATTATAGTTGATTAAAGTATGTAATTTGGGTTGGAGATTTAAAGAGAAGTTTTTTTCTTAAGTAGCATTAAAAATTAGTGCATATTTTCACATAGGCATCTATACACATAAAATGAAAGGATTTAAAAGCACGAATGTTTCTTTTATACACAATACAAACTTCTACTGTCCTTACTGCGATGAAAAAATATATTAGGAGGGCTTGGCTCATTAGTGGTGAACCCTCCTATCGGTTTCGCCAATTTAATCCACCAGACCGCTTCTTAGAGCTCTAATACTGTATTGGACGATTCTGCTTATATACGCAGCACTGAAGGATGGAATCTCAGAAATGGTTTTCAAGAAAACTATGGACATAAGCTTATAGGACAGTAGAATACATACATACTTAGTATTAAAATAGGCATCTATGTTTGAAAAGATCACCTGTGTTACTCTCCTCTGCCAAAACTACTTTATAAATCATTATGAATTACACATGTAGGTAGCTTAAAACACACACATAGGGGGACTATTAAAAAAATATTGCTAATAACAAACTAATTAGCATATTCTGGGGATCAGAAAATGATAATGTAAATATATTAATATAAAATGAATGTATTTAAAAGCACGAATGTTTCTTTTATACATAATACAAACTTCTACTGTCCTTACTGCGTTGAAAAAATATATTAGGAGGGCTTGGCTCATCAGTGGTGAACCCTCCCAGCGGTTTCGTCAATTTGATCCACCAGACCGCTTCTCAGAGCTCCAATACAGTATGAGAGCTCTGAGAAGCGGTCTGATGGATTAAATTGACGAAACGGCTGGGAGGGTTCACCACTGATGAGCCAAGCCCTCCCAATATAATTTTTCAACGCAGTAAGGGCAGTAGAAGTTTGTATTATGTATAAAAGAAACATTCGTACTTTTAAATACATTCATTTTATATGTATAGATGGCGTGTTATTGCTATGTGTTAAATATATTAATATGTGAAACCCTACACAATCTTTACTAAGAATAATAATCACAATAATAAGGTGCAATTTGGTTAATAGAGATTAGATAAACATAAGGCACTTACAGTAAAAAGCAGTCGCCTACTTCTACCCACCATGATTATCATGGCCTGTACCACGTGTACTAGGGATAAGCAAAAAAGATAAACATAAGAGACCACACACCTAAATGAATATATTAGGCAGGTAAATTATGACAGAAAAATCACGCATATGTTATTGGATATGTTACCCCTTAGGTAAGTGATAATATCATAGTAATTAACATTTATTAAATTGATATTTGTTGGGCAAAAACATTTTTACTCTTGTAGAAGCTGAGACATTCGGATGTGCTGGAAGTGTTAAGCTTTCTACAAAATTGGTACTCACTTTTGTGGCCATTTTGACACCATTGGCTGCCTGAGGGTCAGAAGCTGGAAACCAATACACAGAACTTTATCATTATTATATATCATCTATATATATAAAAATCAATGTTTGTTTGTTTGTATGTCCGGTATACAAATTCGCAGTAGTTCACTAATTCAAACCAAAATTTCCATACATAGGTAAAAAAATACAGGGAAGACGATAGGCTATTTTAAAAAATATATAAATCAATTATTAAAACTATATATTCAAATTATTCTACTTAGCTCACGAACAGCGCCCTCTACTAAAGATTAGATTAAATTATGCTGATGCAAACAAATAGATAATGCTAATAACAAACAATTATATAAAAAAAAATCTTATCTAAATATATATCACTCGGGTAGATATGCACACGGGTCAATCCCGGGGCGAAGCCCGGGTCACCCGTCTAGTATTACTATATAATTAAGATAACATTTATGAGAGATAGAGAACCCTTTTCTATCGTCAAAATTACCATTTTTACTAATTTGCAACTCTTCTGTGAGAAGATACCTCTTCCTAAAAAACACTTTGGCTCACAGATGACGTGCTAATGCATCATATAAAATACAATAATATAATACAATAAGACTTATTGTATATATATATTTTTTATAAGTTGTGCCCATTTGACTTTTGGCTACTATATGGGGGGATAAATATTCTTCAATTTGATCTGTTAGTAAACAACAACTTGCTGCTTTCTTAGCCCCTTCCAGCCAGTCTTCCTTCAATTTCTCCCAACATCTTTTCTAATCCATTTTGATCTCATTATGTGTTTTAAGTAGGTCAGTCTTTCTTTCCATATTTGGGTTTCTAGAGAGATCAAAGTTTGTCCACCCACACACTCATAGAGGTTGATCTAAATTAAATTTTAAATATATTTTTATTATTTGAGGCTATATTCTATATACAGTTACGAGCGTCATCAATTCTTCATCTCTTAATCATTCACCTCTGTCACCGTTTGCTTTTTTTTTGGAATAGCGCCCTCCTATTGGTTGGCTACGATCACGCCACCTTTGCCCCCCCCCCCCCCCCACTCGCTATTTCGTCTTTGTAACTATTGTGTTGGAGCGGGTCGCTCCCTAAATAAATGCATATATTAGTTACTAACCAAATGGAATCCTCTCTTTCTTTTTCCCAGTAAGAGACGCCTACGGAAGCCAACAGTACATAGACAGATAAAACACATAGGCTATATTATTAACTAATATATGCATTTATTTAAGGCGCCAATTTATAATTGTAACAAATAGTATTTGAATAAAAACATTCAATAGGGTAAAACACGGGCGTTGCCCGGGTCATTCGGCTAGTACTGATATAATTGAGACTAAATTTTGATACTTTTCTAGCTAGTTTTATTAGAGGAAAGGATTGATTGCATTAATTGATATCTAAAAACAAGTGCTTAGCATACGAGTAATTTAAAAACAAAGGGGGTGGGAAAAAACACCAAAAATTTACCTTTTGGACAATAGCCTGGCATTTTAGGTCCTGCTCCATAAAACTGGAGTTTTCTGAGCTCGTTGTTGGTACTGTAGTCCACTTTGTCCTGGTGGCATACAACAAACACATGTGTCAACAGAGAGGACAGGGAGTGAGACATCAAAATTGGATTGCTACAGTATTTAGAGAAGTTTGGAAAGAAAATAAATGTTTTAAAAAAGGCCATGCATAAAATTATTAGGATAATGTGCAAATAGACTATCATGGAAATAAAGGAAAGAGAGAGAAAGAGAACTAAAAAAAAAGAAGAAGGATAAAATAAATTTTAAGAAGCCAAAGCTGTGTCAAGAAAAACTTATCTAGTCTTAATACAATTTCATGGTGTTTTTGTTAGCATCCATAAAATCGAGCCCTGACTTTCAGTGACACTATGGACAAATATGTTATCCAATGTGATCTGTCAGTGACCAATACTCTCATCTAGTGACCTTCCTGTAGCTTCCTTGACTCCTTCTAACCAGCTTATTGTAGGTTTTCCTCTCTTCCTTCAATTTTTCCCAACATCAACATCTTTTCTAAACCATTTTCCCTCATTAAGGTGTCTGAAGTAGGTTGGTCTATGTTCACATATTTGGGCTTCTAGGGATCTACCAGAATTAATTTCCTTTAAGATTGAAACATTTGATCTCCTATCTGTCATATGATATAATATTTTTTCATATAATATATCATATAATATTTGAATTTTATCATCACAAGGTAATAAGACCAAATCCAAATAAATAAATAGTGTGTGACGTTTCGGTAACAGCGTTGTTACCATCTTCAGACAAAAGTACTGAAGTCTCAGTACTCTCAGTACTTTTGTCTGAAGATGGTAACAACGCTGTTACCGAAACGTCACACACTATTTATTTATTTGGATTTGGTCTTATTACCTTGTGTTTATAATCTACAATCCAAATTGTGCCTCATCAATTGAATTTTATCATATAATATATCATATAATATTTGAATTTTATCATATAATATTTGAATGTAATTCTACTGTCCTATAAGCTTATGTCCATAGTTTTTTTGAAAACCATTTCTGAGATTCCACCCTTCAGTGTAACATATATAAGCAGAATCGTCCAATACAGTATTAGAGCTCTGAGAAGCGGTCTGGTGGATTAAATTGGCGAAACCGCTGGGAGGGTTCACCACTGATGAGCCAAGCCCTCCCAATATATTTTTTCATCGCAGTAAGGACAGTAGAAGTTTGTATTGTGTATAAAAGAAACATTCGTTCTTTTAAATCCTTTAATTTTATAAATATTTTCTTTGTTCAATTTCTCATTAATTTTTGTACCTAAGAGTGTCAATATGTTGAATTGTCAATTGTCTATCTGTCATAAACACAAGGTAATAAGACCAAATAAATAAATAGAGTGACATTTCAGTAACAGCATTGTTACCATCTTCAGACAAAAGACACTTATTACCTTGTGTTTATATAATCCTAATTGTGCCTTATCAAGTCTATCTGTCATATAAATTTCATGGATAAGATAAATATAAGTAAATACAAGTTCCTTATTGATGTGAGATAAATTGAAGAGAAAAAAAGAAGGCAAGCTAAATCTCTTATATTGACTGAGATAAAGTACAATTAGGATTAGACAATAGAAACATAAGATAACCAAATTAATAAAATATAAGTGACATTTCGGTAAATGGCAATGTTATCATCTTCAGACAAAGGTATTGAATATATATAATGTACAATTTTGATAGGATAAAGCACAATTTGGATTATAGATTATAAACGCAAGGTAATAAGACCTAATCCAAATAAATAGTGTGTGATGTTTAGGTAACAACGCTGTTACCGAAACATCACACACTATTTATTTATTTGGATTTGGTCTTATTCCCTTGAATTTTGATAGGAGTTTCAATTTAAAAAATCACAGGGTAATAAGAAAATTATTCTATAAAGGTCGCCTCTCCCGTCAAAATAGACGTCATCTATTTGACGGGAGAGGCGACCTTTATAGATGAATATCCCCTTGGCAAAATTTCCATCACTATGAAAATTATTATCTTTAAATGGCAACAGATGATGTTACTGAAATGTCACCATATAATTTACTTAATTTGGGTATTTTGGTCTTATTACCTTGTATATTAAATTGCATCTAAATTCCAATTGTTCCTCAGATTATAAAAAAACTCTTTAGCTGTGCAATGTATTACACAAATGGCCTAATTTTAGTAAATAGTCCATTTTAAAACAGGAATTCTGTTGAGTTATTCTGCAACAATGAAAGCTTTACCATCATTTTCTTAAATGACTAATTTCTATTTTCTTGATTCATATTTAAAAAAAGTTATTTTGACTGAAATTTTGTTTTTGTTTCATATAGAGTATTGGGATAGCATTACTCATCATTTTCACCTCAGAAATCACAACAAAGAATTTTTTTTTTTTCACTTTTAAATAAAAACTTGTGGCAATTTAAAATAATAAACAATATGCTCTCTTACATTCTAGCAATTCCCTACATTCAAGTAACATCCAAATAGTCTAAACTTATTACAATGTGACCATAGTAATGGAGTACATGATGATTTAAAACATTCTATAAAAAGGATAAGGCAACAATTTGTATCATAGATTATAAAACAAGGTAATAAGACCAAATCTTAATAAATAAATAGTGTGTGACATTTCAGCGTTGTTACCATCTTCAAACAAAAGTACTGAATGAGATTAGATGAGAATTAGATTAGAATGATTCAGTACTTTTGTCTGAAAATGGTAACAACGCTGAAACGTCACACACTATTTATTTATTTGGATTTGGTCTTATTACCTTGTGTTTATAAAACATTCTATAAAACAATCCTTTATAAAAAAATAAAAAAAATCTAAAACTAAGCTGAAATGAAGTAGATGATAATGTACAATTAGGATTATAGATTAGAAACACAAGGTAATAAGACCAAATTCAAATAAGTAAATTGTGTCTGATGTTTTGGTAACAGCCTTATTACCGAACATCACACACTATATATTTAGATTTGGTCTTATTACCTTGTGTTTTCACAAAATGAAATAGAATTGTTAAGACTTCAATGTCCATAGAACTTTGCCCCAGAAGATACAAGATGCCTCACTCTACTGAAAATCTCTTCAGCTTACATCCCAATCTTTACAACCAACAATGGTAAACCTTGCCAACAATGATACCAGAGAGGAGCCAATTACCCATTATATCCACAATAGAGTTGGCACCCTGTGTACTCTATTTACTAAAGGCTAACACAGTAAAAGAACTCAACAATCCTTATCCATCTAGATTGAAGTTGCCTAACTTTTAAGAGAACTAGGATTTTAAGAAAGACAGGATCTCGGCTATTCTTCTTCTTTCTTATCTCCACTCAATCACACTAAGGTATCAAGCTTGTAAAGCTTGTTGATGGTGTTGGCTGGGGAAGAGTAGAGCTCATCAATGGATGAGTCAATATTGGCTATTCTTGATAACCTGACTATTCCATACTTATATACAACCATAGCCTAAAATAATAAAAGTAAGTTTCTTCGCCTTTGCCAATCCCAAACCCGGATACAAAGAAGGAACAGTAACAAGCTCGCTAAAAAAAAACCTCGGTTCAGCTGGCCTGGCTGATAGTATCACCTATAAGGGCTCCTGATGCAAGGACACAGGATGTCTGTACTCCAAGTTAGGAATACCTGTACATGATATCTGTTCCTCATGTCAGAGGTTCAATATTGGTGCTAAAAAAAAAAAGTTGGCTTTCTACTGAAGAGTGTTCTCTGTCCTAACGACAAGAGAGCAGGCACATTCTACTCCCGATAAAAGTAGATGGATTGCTGGTCCCATGCCTGTACATGATATCTGTTCCTCAGGCGCACATTCAATATTGGAACTAAAAAAAAAGCTAGCTTACTACTGAAGAGTGATCCCAATCTTAATGACAAGAGAGCAAGCACATTCTACTTCAGAGATAAGAAAATAGATAAAAGTAGATGGATTGCTGGTCCCATGCCTGTACATGATATCTGTTCCTCATGTCAGAGGTTCAATATTGGAACTAAAAAAAAGTTAGCTTACTACTAAAGAGTGATCCCAATCTTAATGACAAGAAGGCAAGCACATTCTACTTAAGAGATAAGAAAATGGATAAAAGTAGATTCTGAAGTTTCCCAAAGAGCAAGTCCCTGCGCTGAATGAATGAAGGAAGAAAGAGACACAAGAAGGGAAAAAATGTAGAGGACAATCCCAAGTTGACTGTCAGTAAATACCAGGTCCTCAGAAGGAGCGTCTTGTGATCTCTTGGTACGGCGGCAGTGGGAGGGTGGCTGAAAGGCTTGGCGCGCAGCGATGCTATGGATGATGTAGTCTTTGTCCTTCTTGTCTGTATCATCCTCTTCCATTTTCTGGCACCACCACCAGTTCTTAGCTTGTCCCCAACTTCCAAGGCAGAGAGAAATACTTCCATTTGGGAAGATGACAAAAAAAAACCTCTCTCAGATTGTGCAACTGAAAGTTATTGATGGCCTGGTCTAGTTGTAGGATTAAATATCAATTAATCGTTGCTATTTTAAAATTATTCCGCAATATTGGCCAAATAGAACCATTGATTCATCAACAAAAGACAACAAATAAATGGTTATATTTGGCCTATTATATATTCTGGAACAATTAATAAAATCCACAATTTGAATTGATATTTATTATTCAGACAAGGTGCAAGCAGCATTCAACAACCTTCAGTTGCACGATTGGGAGAGACTTCTTTTTTTTTTTTTCTTAATTTAACAACCTAATCCCAGTACAGTTTCACTTTTTGTAACATGTTTTCATTCTAGTATTATAAAACTTTCCATTAACAAACACCCCCAACTGATGAACAAATATTATCCTGAGTAAAAATTATCTTTGTAAAATTAACCCTTTCGCCGCCAATCACCTACCTTTGCCTGATATTTATTCAAGTGACATGTG
The DNA here is from genome assembly GCA_030710605.1 of Cordylochernes scorpioides. NCBI lineage: Eukaryota > Metazoa > Arthropoda > Arachnida > Pseudoscorpiones > Chernetidae > Cordylochernes > Cordylochernes scorpioides. Next base: position 4,675,934 of record CP092882.1, on the reverse strand, counting down.
TCAACGCTTGAGTTTTTAGGTCTTTTTACTCAGCTGTCTATTATGCATTTCATTATTGTTCATTTTTGTACTCCTGTAGAAGGAAGGTGGGGGTCGGTGGAAGGCTGGTTAAACCGTTTGGTTTTCGACCACTACGACCCGGGTTCGATTCCCGCATTGGACACTTTTTTCTGTTAAAAAAAAAAAAAAAAAGCTCCAATGGCCCCTGATTCTTGCAAAAGTCCAACCCCACCAGCGAGTGCAAGTAACCAAACGGGGCTCTGGCACATTTGTAAGTGCAAAGTCGAACTGCTTTTCACATGTGTAGACATGTGGTGCGCTTACAGTAAAAGCAGTCGCTAACTACCCACCATGATTATCATGGCCTGTACCACGTGTACTAGGGATAAGCAAAAAAAAAAAAAAAAGAAGAAGGGAGGTAATGCCAGAAAGTTTGAAATTGCAATAAAAATGAAAATAAACATCTCCAGAAAGCTGTTGTCGTATTTAATCAATACATGCTTTGTCTCAACATTTTATTCACCTGGTTCAAACTGGACTGCCACGCGTCAACTGCTATTTGACTTGTAGAGTTCATCATAAAGCGAATGGTGCAAGTGGGAGAAATAAATTGCTGTTGCATTTAATGGTAATCTGAGCGATCACAAACTTATTACAGTAGAACCTCCATGAGAGGACACCTCTCTACAAAGGACAGTTTTCATTGTCAAAATTACCATTTTTACTATTTAGTAACTCTCCGATAAAGAGGGAACCTCTTCATAAAGGATACTTTTTGCGGTACAATTAGGTGTTGTCCTTTACAGGGAGGTTCTAATTTACCTATTTCTAAATAAAAAAATTATATACTTTCAAATATATCAGTCTTTTGTATAAGTAAAGAAAGCATACATGGATCTGTAAGAGTTGGATAGATCTTTATTTATCTTCTATCTTATCTCCACTCAATCATATTAGGGTGTATCAAGCTTGTTGATGGTGTCTGCTGGGGATGAGTAGAGCTTATCAATGAGCTTGTCAATACATCTATATCTATAATGGATCACTATATTATTTATAATGGATCACTATATTATTTATAATGGATCACTATATTATTTATAATGGATCACTATATTATTTATAATGGATCACTATATTATTTATAATGGATCACTATATTATTTATAATGGATCACTATATTATATTTATAATGGATCACTATATTAAAAAAAACTCTCTCTTAAACATAATAGAGAAAATGATCATAAAATTTTCACTTTTGGACCAATTTTTTTTCATATAATTTGGTGTTCTCATTCCTTGATTTTTTTCAGGTAGGCTCACGAGGACCAACTGTTTTGGGTATATGAGCTACAGCCTGTACTACGCTGAAGAAGGCCAACAGCTTGAAATGCCTAAGTAGTTGGCTTTTTCTTGTTTAATTAAGAAAGTGTATCCGGCCATTATCTTAGAATAATTTTAAAAATCAATGATTGGTTGATATTTATTCTGACAAATGGCACAAGCCATCAGCAACTTTTAGTTACACAATCAGGAGATGCCTTTCTCTTCATTTCTCCACCTGTTCCCAGTACAATTTCTCTTTTTCAACTTCTTTTTTTTTTTTCAAATTAGATAAGTCTTTTATTTGTTGGACAAACTGTGCTAAAAAATGGATAAGGTAATACAATTTGGATTATAGATTATGTTTGTTGTTGTTTCTTATCCCCTTGTGTAAAGATTACACGAATTCCATGGGATTATAGATTATAAACACTAGGTAATAAGACCAAATCTCCAAATATATAAATAGTGTGTGATGTTTTGGTAACAATGCTGTTACCGAAACCACCCACTATTTATTTTATCTTTTCCGGTCCCAAGCCCGGATGAAAAAGGAGGAGGGGTAGCAGTAACAAGCTCGCTAAAAAACCTGGGCTCAGCTGGCCCGGCTGATAGTACCCTGTAAGGACTCCTAATCCAGATATACAGGATGAGCTGCGTCTGTACTCCATGTTAGGTGCGCTGCACATGGCGTCTGTTCCTCATTCAAGAGGCGGCCATTTCTTTTGGAGCTAAGTCAGTGGCCTGCCACTGTGTAGTGCTCCCAGTCTTAATGACAAAGGCAGACGCATTCAACTTCACCCAGTCATGATGGTTGTCAAGCTTTACAAGCTTGATACCTTGATATGATTGAGTGGAGATAAGAAAGAAGAAGACTATTTATTTATTTGGATTTGGTCTTGTTACCTAGTTCGTGTGGTGGTAAAAAATGATACCAGCACCTGGAGGCAAATCTAGGGTGTCTAACAACGGCATTAGGATGACCGGCAGCGAAAGGGTTAAAGACATAACACAACACCAATAAGACCAATTCCAGAGGAGTCTATGAGTTTCCTCCTAATTTTTTAGACGACATCTTATGAGAAGTTCTTATGAAGCTTTTTTTTTTTTTATGGTGGTATGAGAGAAGAGTAAAAATGACTTTTGAAATGTGTATTTCATTTTCTAGACCCTCGTTAATTTGTTTCAAGAGAAAAAGTGAAATATTTGACTTACCTGCTTTTTTATTTCCTCTAATTTTTCTGTAATTTCTTTAAAATTAATTAAAAAAGTGTCTTTCTTATTCAACCAATTTTTTTTTAGAATAAGATTATTTATGCAAATTACATGGAACATATGTAAATATACTCATGGACAAAAATTAAGGAAGTGGAAGGTGTTTCATGACGCTGGTCGTCATTTTTTTTGTGTCTTAAATAAAGCTCACTGTATCAAATATCTTTCAGAGTTATTGTCTGAATCCTGATATACATGCTAAAAGGTACAACTTCCTTAAATTTTGTCCATGAGTGTATATTCTTTTTAAATTTTTGATGGATAAGCCACTTTTTTTTTTATAGCTTTTGTATAATGGTCTATGTGTTCGAATATAAATTTGAAAAAAAAAAAAAAACATGTTTTTGTTTAAGGTCATCTTTCAAGATTCACTTTTTCATGATCACCTAAAGCTTGACTTACAGCCATAACTTAGCTCTGCAGTTCTAATTTTTGTCAAACTGGAGAAATCCTAAAAATAAAAACCAATTCCCACTTTTGTTTTAAAATTAAGGTAGTTTTGTTGTTGTTTCTTATCCCCTTGTGTAAGGATTACATGAATTCCATGCTCCTCGAGCTGTTTGATGATAAGCAACGGCCTCTCCTAAAGGGAGGTTTGTACTATAAACAATCAGTAAAGAAATTCTTTAACTTGAGATATAGATACTACTAAACTTTTATCTTAGCCAAAAGGCCGAGAAATGATTACCTGAGATATATAGAGAAGTAATACTCCTTAAATATCTTACAAATAACACTCTTTGTTTGGCCATCATCTTATACAAAGAGTGTTGTTGTTTCTTATCCCCTTGTGTAAAAATTACATGAATTCCATGAGTTCATGCTCCTCGAGCTGTTTGATGATAAGTAACAGTCTCTTCCAAAGGGAGGTTTGTGCTATAAACAATAGGTAAAGAAATTCTTTAACTGGAGATATAGATACTACTACACTTTGATCTTGCCCAAAAGGCCGAGAAGTGATTACTTGAGATATAGAAAGAAGTAATACTCCTTAAGTGTCTTACAAATGACACTATATGAGATATAATGAGATTATTTAATTCCAATTCACTAAGTTCCTTTCTGACCAGGGTGTATACTAGAGACCTTTCTAGTTCTGACACAGTAACAAAGGTGGTTTCATCCGAAAGAATTTCTGTCAGTTTATTTCAGTAGTCTAATCTGTCCACCACTGTGACCTTTTATCAGGTGATATCAAATCTGTTTCATAACTTTATGGATATAGTTCTGCTCTGTGGGTGCTGTTTTGAATAAATATTGGGCTCAAGATGTTAATTACCATTCCTCTGATTCTGTTGCTTTTGTTTCTTATCCCCTTGTGTAAAGATTACACGAATTCCATGAGTTCATGCTCATCGAGCTGTTTTATGATGAGCAGCGGACTCTCCCAAAGGTCCTGTTTAGTATATCTAATGCAACATCTAAAGCTACATTTTGGGCAAGTGGGGTAGATTTTGTTATTATTTTCTATCTTCAATGGCTTGAGATGGCCATCTGATTCTGTTTTTGTCTTGATTGTTCAAGCTATATCTCCACTCCACCTATGATTTTCCAAAGAATCTGCTTTTGAGACTAATTTTAAGTTTAGTAATTCCTTGGAGAGAGAAATGTAGTTTCAGTTGGTATTAGTTCAAATATAGAAAAGTTAACGATGATTATTTTTGATTGCTGTATAAGTTGAATTTCGTGGACCAGTGTTTTACCACCATCATCTAATACAAAAAGAGTGCATGTGTAGGCGTGATTAGCAAAAAGAGTAAATAAATAAAATAAAAGGTGGGTGCGCCAAGCTTGCACAAGAAGGACAACATAAACAATAACTTGCGGCTCAGAGAGGAGAGAAGAAGCAAGCTGTGAGAGAGTAAGTGAGAGAGAGAGAGAACAAGTTCAGTGAGTGAACTCACCACTTGTCCCACGCTGACCCTGTTGCGGAAGTTGTGGAAAGGCTGCAGGATTCGCTCATAGTGGTGTTTGAGCAAGGAGCCTACGTGTTTGGAGTTAGGGATATCCATGGCGCGGGCCACATGAGCCCATTTCCTCTCCTGGTTGCATTTCTCCAGGCCACCTTCCCTCTGGACAATCTACACAACCACAAAGTCAGTTTACAACAGGGGAAAATATATATACAGTGTTGTTGTTGTTTCTTATCCCCTTGTGTAAAGATTACATAAATTCCATGAGTTCATGGAATGGGGTGTATGGGTGCAGCTTTTGTTGATCATGGCACCATGATCCAGGCACACTTTGGTGAAAGTCTGACTTTGCCTGTAATTTGAGGACACTCTGGCTAGAGGACACTTCTCTACAAAGGACAGTTTTCATTGTCAGAATTACCTTTTTTTTTTACTATTTAATAACTCTCCAGGAAGAAGACATCTCTCCTAAAGGACACTTTAACTCTGCAATTAGGTGTTGTCCTTTACAGAGAGGTAGTTGTACTGTATATAAGGAATAACCTATTGCTATATATTTATATACAACGTTTTTTTTTTTTTTTGCTTATCCCTAGTACACATGGTACAGGCCATGATAATCATGGTGGGTAGTTAGCGACTGCTTTTACTGTAAGCGCACCACATGTCTACACATGTGAAAAGCAGTTCGACTTTGCACTTACAAATGCCAGAGCCCCGTTTGGTTACTTGCACTCGCTGGTGGGGTTGGACTTTTGCAAGAATCGGGGGCCATTGGAGCATTTTTTTTTAACAGAAAAAAGTGTCCAATGCGGGAATCGAACCCGGGTCCTAGTGGTCTAAAACCAAACGGTTTAACGAGCCTTCCACCGACCCCCAATATACAATGTAGTTGCCAGAGGATGATATTCATGTACCAATAGAGACACCTCTCTCTTTAATTTGTCCATCACAACGATGGCACTTTTGCCTCGCCCTAATAAAAAACTTTACTAGTGATGACAAAGAATGAGCCCCAATACCAGTTTTGGAGAATTCAGACAAAACGTCAACAACCTGTATACCATGGTTTTTGGAGTACAGGAGCTCCCTGTGGTGAATCTGTATAAGACTGGTGGTCTTAATAAAGCTGTATGTGTAAAACGACACTTGAAGTTACACCGCATGAGTTTCTTTTCAACGACAAATTAAAATTTTATTTCAAGGTGAAATATCGACTATTTCTAACCTTTTTGGATGAGGTATGAAAGGATGAATTATAAAGAGTAATGACGAACGGAAAAATAAAAGTGTCCAGGGATGGGAACTGAACCCACAATGTTCCGCTTACTGGGCAGATGCCATGTCCACTAGGCTACCCTGGACGTATATAAAGTTGTATGTGTGTAAACCATGGTTTCAGGCTAAGGCCCTCATCTGTACAGTGACGGCTTTGATTTCATAAACATCCTATGAGAGAGGTTAAGAAATAGGTAGCATTTACCAAACAGGTGTTTAAGCTGGTGAAGTGTCCAGGGCCAATTTTCAGGCAAGATTTACAAGAAAGGGGAAAAGAACATAATTAACTTCTTTTTCAAGAGTAAAGGCTGTTTCACTATGTTAACTTTTTAACTTTGTGAGGACATTTTCAACCTAATTATGGGAACAAACACAAAAAAAAAAACATTGTCTATATATCTGCGCCATGTAAAAAATATCTGAGGTGAAATCTGAAGTGATCTGTGTATCTATGGATCACAATAACAATTTCAGCAACAGCTGGATCTCTTAATTTGCTTATAGAAGTTAGAATTAAAAGGAAATATGCTTACTTGTAGACAAATTTCAATTAATTTGACTATTTTTTGGAAGATGTTGAGGTCTATCATATTAACTGAAAGGAATTCTTTAGTACACTCTATAACCAAACAGTGAGGTAGACTGGGGTACAAGGCCACAACATCAAATGATGCTGTAACTTGATTAGGATGAGAGGAAATACAGTAGAACCTCCCTTTAGCGGACACCTCTTTACAAAGGACAGTTTTCATTTGCAAAATTACCATTTTTACTATTTAGTAACTCTCCGGACACCTCTCCCTAAAGGACACTTTGGCTCTACAATTAGGTGTTGTCCTTTACAGGGAGGTAGTTCTACTGTACCATGAATTTATTCTATAAAAGGAGGAGGTGAAGAGATAGATGTGAACAACAGATGATCTTTCAATAGTGGTTTAAGGAAAACTGGGAACAGGAGCGACCAGGGATAGATGAAAGGTGAAGATTGGTCTTGGTGGAATTTCTGGTTTATGGATCTACCGTAGGCCATAGATATATACTTCAGTAATTGTATTAGGAGAATAAATAAATTATATTCTTTGATCGAAATGAGATTATTTCTTTTCAATTTGCTAAGTTCCTTTTTGGCCAAGTTATTTCTAGTTCTGACCCTGGAATAAATGTGGTTTCATCCTAAAAAAAAGTTCTGTTAGTTTATTTTGGTAGTCTTTCCAACACACTGTGACCTTTTATCAGATTGGGTGATATCAAATCTGTTTCATAACTTTATGGATATAGTTCTGCTCTGTGAGCTATTTCGAGGAGATATTGGGCTCAAGGTGTTATTTACCACCATTTGTCTGACTCTGGTTTTGTCTTGATTGTTCAAACTATAGATGCCCGTCTCCACTCTGCCTATGATTTCCAAAGGATCTGCTTTTGAGACTAATTTAAGTTTAACAATTCCTTGGAGAGAAATGTAGTTTCAGTTGGTGTTAGTTCAAGATTTAGAAAGGTTAACAATGTTGGGTGTTATTCTGACTGCAATACGAGTTGAATTCCAAATTTCTTGGACCAGTGTTCTAGTTTGCCATCATTTTTGTCTTTCATTTCATCCAAAGTAGCCCGAATTATTAAATCTAACATTCTGGCTGGAGAAACAACTTGGGAAAAAATGCAAATAAGCTCCTTCACTGTCTTAGAAACAAGCAGGATGTTAGAATGACAGCTCTGTAGTATCCAGGCTCTAGGCAAGCAGCACAGGGTCTCTGCAATCCCTTTGGCTGAGAAAGGATTTCCTACAGAATCTTTTATCCATAAAGACAGAGGTACTAAGTTCAAGTTGACACATTCTTATTGAATTCGAGGGGACATCTCCAACTGGAGAGCTGTAAGGATTTCCTACAGACTGTAACGGAATGTTCTCTAAACAGCAATTTAACGATGTTGTTTCTTATTCCCTTGTGTAAAGATTACACAAATTCCATGAGTTCATGTTCCTTGAGCTGCAATTTAACGATATTGTTTCGTATTCCCTTGTGTAAAGATTACACGAATTCCATGAGTTCATGCTCCTCAAGCTGCAATTTAACAATTGGATTTACAAGTTAACCCAGGGCTATCATTTACTTTCATTATATATAATCAGTTTAACCATTGAATATGGTAGCCATATTGTAGCAAAGTATTTAATATTAACACAGATTATATAAATTTATATTCTGCTAATCTGTAAACTTCCCTCATATTGCTTCTCTTGTACACCTATCCCCCTATTTTATACGGTAGATACGTTCCTGAGAAAAACGTGTAAATCGGGGAATAGGTGTACACAGAAATAAAAATAAAATGCATTGACAGGTTAAAATATGTAGTCAGCACATAAACTCGGGATTCCTCGTGAGATGTGTACACAGCGCATGTGTTCAATCACAGTAGCATTTAGTATAGTGCGATAAAAACAAAAAAAAAAAAAACTTATTTGGAAAACCGTGTAAAAGCGAAAACGTGTAAAAAAAAGTACCGTGTAAATCGGGGGATAGGTGTATTGTATAAATTTTAATTTGTTCTTGTGACTAGAATAAATTGCAGTGTCATCCTGATGTTTGTCTTTCCTAATTTTCTACATGACAAGATACATAATAGTATGTAATACACCATAACACATCAGTAGAGAGATGCAATAAGAACAAAGAAGACCTTCTAAAGAGAATCAATGCAAACACAAAGTACCAATAACAAGGGGTCAGTGTAATATGAAGAAAGGACTTGAAAGAAAGGACAAGAAAGAACCAATAAGAGAAAAAAAAAAGATTGCTACAATGGTATAAAAATAACAGAGGAACAATAAAAAAAACAATGAACCAAGATCAATAAGAACAAAGAGGACCTTCTAAAGAATTAATGAAAACACAAAGGACCAATAACAACGGGTCAATTATATGAAGAGAAAAATACTGCTACATGGTATAATAATAAGAACAGGGGAACAATAAAAAAAAAAAAGAACCAAGATCAATAAGAACAAAGAGGACCTTCTAAAGAATTAATGAAAACACAAAGGACCAATAACAACGGGTCAATTATATGAAGAGAAAAATACTGCTACATGGTATAATAATAAGAACATAGGAACAATAAAAAAACAAAGAACCAAGATCAATAAGAACAAAGAGGACCTTCTAAAGAATTAATGAAAACACAAAGGACCAATAACAACGGGTCAATTATATGAAGAGAAAAATACTGCTACATGGTATAATAATAAGAACAGGGGAACAATAAAAAAAACAAAGAACCAAGATCAATAAGAATAAAGAGGACCTTCTAAAGAATTAATGAAAACACAAAGGACCAATAACAACGGGTCAATTATATAAAGAAAGGACTAATAAAGAACCAAAGAGAAAAAGACCACTACAATGACATAATAATAAGAACAGAGGAACAATAAAAAAACCAAGAACAATAAGAACAAAGAACATATAAAAGTCCAATAAGAAGAAAGCTGAGAGAACCTTGTCCAGAGTGTAGAGGTCCAGGAGTTTCTTCTCTACATAGGGATTCTTGAGAACTGAACCCTGCAACAACAACAATACATATTTAACAACAATTATAATAAGGCAAAATAGCCTAGCTGCGAAAGTTTTAGACTTTAGAACCTGATGTCCCTGGTTCGAACACACTTTTCACTATCTTTTTATTTTCTCTAATTATTTTTGTGATCTCTTTTTGTAAATATTGACAGAGTTGTCAATAAATTTATTTTAAATGTCAATTGTCACAACAACAATACATGATAATGCACAATTTGGATTATAGATTAGATATAAGAGTAATAATACCAAATAAATAAATAGTGTGTGACGTTTTGGTAACAGCGTTGTTACCATCTTCAGACAAATCAAAATAACAACACTGTTACCGAAGTGATAGTTGAAACAACAATAGAGTGATAGTTGATCCAACATACCTGTAAGCTCCAGAACTTGGCAATCTTATCCAGGAAGTTGAGCTTGATCCGAGTGGAAGCCTGAAATAAACAACATTTTTAATAACATTCTTCAGGGATACAAGGTAACATGACCTACGTACAGATATTCCAAAACCTAATTTGTATTGCTGATAGACAGTATCCTGCAGTAGGTCTCGTTTGTAAATAGGGAAGTTAGCTTATGTCATTATATTTTCTCTTTTTTTTTTAAATCCACTCTCTTCTCACCATTTCAACACACTTACTTATAAACACCAACTAGGGCTTTACGGTTGAACAGGAATACATAAACAAAAACGACAATGTATTTTTTTTATAAATTGATGATAGGTACTATTTGGATGATAGATTAGAAACACAAAGTAATAAGACCAAATCTAAATAAATGGTGTGTGAAATTTTGATAACAACGCTGTTACCGAAATGTCAAAACTATTTATTTGGATTTGGTCTTATTACCTTGCGTTTATAAATTGATCTTTTACAATAGAGTAAAACCTCTTTAATTTAACACTTACTATAATTTAACTAAAAAATGATAAGGTACAATTTGGATTATATTATAATAAACACAAGGTAATAAGACCAAATCCAAATAAATAATGTGTGATGTTTCGGTAACAGCATTGTTACCAACATCAGACAAAAGTTTGTGCTTGTATACAATTAAGAGTTGAATTTTAACTGGGTGTGCTAACATGTGTTGTTAGCCTGTGCTTCAAAACAAAAGAAGTAGTCTTTTATCAATTGAATATATTCTTTTTTAATTGGATAAACTCTGTTAAAAAGATAATGCCGCATCTGGAGCGAATCAATTCTGAATGATAGCAGCAATGTCTGATAACATGTACAAGAATGTCCAGTAGTGAAGGTGTTAAGATATAGGCCATACTGTATTTTCCTCAATAATAAGACAGTAGAACTACCTCTCTATGAAGGACAACACCTAGTTACAGAACCAAAGTGTTCTTTAGGGAGAGAGGTGTTCTAATACTAGAGAATTGCTAATTAATAAAAAAAAAAAAAAAATTCCTTCATGGACAAAACGGTGGAAGGTTGGTTAAATCGTTTGGTTTTCGACCACTACGACCCGGGTTCGATTCCTGCATTGGACACTTTTTCTGTTTAAAAAAAAAATGCTCCAATGACCCTCGATTCTTGCAAAAGTCCAACCCCACCAGCGAGTGCAAGTAACCAAACGGGGCTCTGGCACATTTGTAAGTGCAAAGTCGAACTGCTTTTCACATGTGTAGACATGTGGTGCGCTTACAGTAAAAGCAGTCGCTAACTACCCACCATGATTATCATGGCCTGTACCATGTGTATTAGGGATAAGCAAAAAAAAAACTTAAGGAAGTTGTACCTTTTAGTATGTATATCGGGATTCAGGCAATAACTCTTGAAAGATATTACAGTGATATTTATTGAAGACAGACAAGATAACCAAGTGAGAACAAAATTGCCTCGGTCTTCTTCGGAAAAAAAAAAAGATGACAGGTGACATTAAAGACTTTCCACTTCCAAAGTTTTGTCTATGAGTGTATTGGTGAAAAAAACAGTCCTTTGTAGAGAGGTGTTCTCTGAGGGAGTATATTCTACTATATTTTTTTCTGTAGCACACAAAAAGGGAAATTGAGAGACAATATATGACCATTAGAATTGTCTATGGGGGTCATCATCTCTAAAGCTTTCTCAAGTTCATGTGGAATCTTACCTCGAGCTCATTAAGCCTCTGGATTCTGGGAGTGAAGGTGAAGTTCTGGACATCCACTTGAAAGGGAGGTTGCCAGCCCTGTGTACAACCAACAGTTGTGCTTAGTCTTGATAGAAACATCTACAATTTGGGAAGACGGCTGAAGAGAAGGGAAAGCTATATACATAATCTAATTGATGTAAATAATTATATGTAAATAATCTTTGTCAGGATTAGAATGACGAATCCTGTATGGGACTTTGATCCCAGTAAAAGGCTTGTTGCTGCTGTTGTATATAGTCACAGTGTAGAAAATACTATACTATACCTACTACACATATCTCTGTATTCTTAGTTCTCTTCAATTACTCTGTAAACTGGCGAATCCTTTATAGAACGAGAGGTCCTCAATAAAGGCTTTTGTTGTTGTTGTTGTATATAGTCACAGTGTAGAAAATACTATACTATACCTACTACATATATCTCTGTATTCTTAGTTCTCTTCAATTACTCTGTAAACTGGCGAATCCTTTATAGGACGAGAGGTCCTCAATAAAGGCTTTTGTTGCTGTTGTATATAGTCACAGTGTAGAAAATACTATACTATACCTACTACATATATCTCTGTATTCTTAGTTATCTTCAATTACTCTGTAAACTGGCGAATCCTTTATAGGACGAGAGGTCCTCAATAAAGGCTTTTGTTGTTGCTGTTGTATATAGTCACAGTGTAGAAAATACTATACTATACCTACTACATATATCTCTGTATTCTTAGTTCTCTTCAATTACTCTGTAAACTGGCGAATCCTTATAGGACGAGAGGTCCTCAATAAAGGCTTGTTGTTGCTGTTGTATATAGTCACAGTGTAGAAAATACTATACTATACCTACTACATATATCTCTGTATTCTTAGTTCTCTTCAATTACTCTGTAAACTGGCGAATCCTTTATAGGACGAGAGGTCCTCAATAAAGGCTTTTGTTGTTGCTGTTGTATATAGTCACAGTGTAGAAAATACTATACTATACCTACTACATATATCTCTGTATTCTTAGTTCTCTTCAATTACTCTGTAAACTGGCTAATCCTTTATAGGACGAGAGGTCCTCAATAAAGGCTTGTTGTTGCTGTTGTATATAGTCACAGTGTAGAAAATACTATACTATACCTACTACATATATCTCTGTATTCTTAGTTCTCTTCAATTACTCTGTAAACTGGCGAATCCTTTATAGGACGAGAGGTCCTCAATAAAGGCTTTTGTTGTTGTATATAGTCACAGTGTAGAAAATACTATACTATACCTACTACATATATCTCTGTATTCTTAGTTCTCTTCAATTACTCTGTAAACTGGCGAATCCTTTATAGGACGAGAGGTCCTCAATAAAGGCTTGTTGTTGTTGCTGTTGTATATAGTCACAGTGTAGAAAATACTATACCTACTACATATATCTCTGTATTCTTAGTTCTCTTCAATTACTCTGTAAACTGGCGAATCCTTTATAGGACGAGAGGTCCTCAATAAAGGCTTGTTGTTGTTGTTGATATAAACATCTACTAGGTAAAATCTCTATTATGGCAGGGTCTACCATTAGTGACACTTGTCTACAAACATGATTTAACCTGGTATCTCCTGGAGTTGGTCTCTTAAAGGAGTCATGCCTGACTTATTCAAGAGGAGTCTTTCAAACCAGAGTCTCTGATGACCTCCTGAAGAGAATAGGTTTTTAAAAAGAGGTTTAAATAAAGGGAGAAGGTGAAGAAAAGGATGCTTAAATATTTTGTGTGGTCAGTGTCTCTGTATAGATGCCAAAGCTCTCTGTATCCGAGATGGCTGTCTTACAACATGTACATTAATCAGGTTGACAATTCTTTGCTCTTTTATAGACATTTCTTTTCTTTAAACCTGGTATTTAGAGTAGTACCAAACATCTTGAGTTCTTCTAATTAACTTCTCATCCTCATGACAAGTCATGATGGTTGTCCAGTCTCAAGCTCTACAAGCTTGATACCTTAATATGATTGAGTGGAGATAAGTAAGAAGAAGAGACACCATCAGAAAGCTCTACAAGCTTGATACCTTAATATGATTGAGTGGAGATAAGTAAGAAGAAGAGACACCATCAGAAAGCTCTACAAGCTTGATACCTTAATATGATTGAGTGGAGATAAGTAAGAAGAAGAGACACCATCAGAAAGCTCTACAAGCTTGATACCTTAATATGATTGAGTGGAGATAAGAAAGAAGAAGAGACACCATCAGAAAGCTCTACAAGCTTGATACCTTAATATGATTGAGTGGAGATAAGAAAGAAGAAGAGACACCATCAGAAAGCTCTAAAAGCTTGATACCTTAATATGATTGAGTGGAGATAAGAAAGAAGAAGAGACACCATCAGAAAGCTCTACAAGCTTGATACCTTAATATGATTGAGTGGAGATAAGAAAGAAGAAGACTTCTTATCCTGTCCATCAGTTCACAATTCCTCCTACCATTCCATTTATTAATGTTTATGGTACAAGTTGTGTGGCTCCCAAATGGGAAAGTTGATTCACACATGCTACAGTAGCACCTCATGTGAAGTTCAACCCCTCTTTATCCTGGGCCATATCAGCATGTATGTAGCTTACTTCACTCTAGCATACATAAGTTTTATTGCTTAAATGGGGTAATCCCAAACGTTGACATGCAATCATGGGCATCCCTGGTAATCATTTTGATGAGCTCTACTCATCCTAGCAGACACCATCAACAAGTTCTACAGGCTTGATAACCTAATATGATTGTTGAGTGGAGATAAGAAAGAAGAAAATGTCTATTTGGAGGAAGCAGGGCTCATTGAATAACAAGAAGTTACAATTTTTTTGTTTCATTAATTATCTGTCACAGAGATAACAAAAAGATCATGGAGTAGCAACATGTACGCCTTGTTCAGTTAGAACAGTGCATTGCAGCTAAAACATGGTCTTGTGGGGATTTTGACCATCAAACCAATGATGCCAAACCCAGCTTTGACCAATCCAAGCAGCCATCCCCCAATGGCTGCAGTAGTTTACCATTACTCCTCAGGATTTCCTCCCTCTGTGATGATTATACATTTATATACATTTGGCTAAGTATGAAACGGGTTTTCAGTTTGTGTTAAATTATATGAGATTACAGTAAAAAAGATGCATCAGTTCTTTCAGCATAGTTCATGGCGGCTAATGCCTATTTCTGAGAGCTTCTATTTGTTTCCAGGAAAGTTCCTTCCTTTCAGATATCTTATTTTAACTCCGCCTTTGCCGGTCCCAAGCCTGGATGAAAAAGGAGGAGGGGGAGCAGTATAAAGCTTGCAAAAAACCTGAGCTCAGCTGGCCCGGCTGATAGTACCCTGTAAGGGCTCCTAATCCAAGGATACAGGATGTCTGTACTCCATTTTAGGAGTAGATGCACATGACATCTGTTCCTCATGTCAGAGGCGGCTATTTCTTTTGGAGCTAATTGTCCTGCTACTGAGTAGTGCTCCCAGTCTTAATGACAAAGGCAGACGCATTCTACATCCCCCAATCATTATGGATGTCAAATCTCCTTTGATGAGCTCTACTCATCCCAGCAGACACCATAAACAAGCTCTACAGGCTTGGTATCCTAATATGATTGTTGAGTGGAGATAAGAAAGATGTCTATTTGGAGGAAGCAGAGCTTATTGAAAAACTTGGAAGATTAGTTTTCTTTGCTTATCCCTAGTACACGTGGTACAGGCCATGATAATCATGGTGGGTAGTTAGCGAATGCTTTTACTGTAAGCGCACCACATGTCTACACATGTGAAAAGCTGTTTGACATTTCACTTACAAATGTGCCAGAACCCTGTTTGGTTACTTGCACTCGCTGGTGGGGTTGGACTTTAAGTGAACTGTGTACGTGGCATCTTCTACAATTCTCTCTTTGAATTTCTCTCCCAATTTATTACATATGTCTTTCAAGAAATAGAGGTATTAAATAAAAATATATTTTTTAAATAATAATTATAATTTAGTAGTAGTTAAATTATTAATATGTGGGTGCATTTACTTCTTATCAGATGTAGTTTCTTGTCATTTTATATATTCAAAAAGGATTCTACCTTTCAAAACAGCTTCATCATTTAGATCATTCAAGATTATTATAGAAAACTATAGACAGAAAGAAAAAGGAATGACAATACATCCAGAAGACACAAGAACCTACAAGGACATGTAACAACTGTCCTGGTATTGAACTAACACCTAACCACATATTCTCATGCCCAGCAATAGCCGCAGCCTTGCAGAAAATTGACATGGACCCAGAACAGGAGCCTTACACACCCAAGATATAGAATGACTGCTGTGATAGAGATGTATGGAGACATCTGAGGCCCTTCTTTGGACACAACAACAACAGAAAATTGACATGGACCCATAACAGCAGCTTTACACACCCAAGATAGAGAACGACTGCTGTGATAGAGATGTATGGAGACATCTGAGGCCCTTCTTTGGACACAACAACAACAACAGAAAATTGACATGGACCCATAACAGCAGCTTTACACATCCAAGATAGAGAACATTGCTGTGATAGAGATGTATGGAGACATCTGAGGCCCTTCTTTGGACACAACAACAACAACAACAGAAAATTGACATAGACCCATAACAGGAGCCTTACACACCCAAGATATAGAATGACTGCTGTGATAGAGATGTATGGAGACATCTAAGGCCCTTCTTTGGACACAACAACAACAACAACAGAAAATTGACATGGACCCATAACAGCAGCTTTACACACCCAAGATAGAGAACGACTGCTGTGATAGAGATGTATGGAGACATCTGAGGCCCTTCTTTGGACACAACAACAACAACAACAACAGAAAATTGACATGGACCCATAACAGCAGCTTTACACATCCAAGATAGAGAACATTGCTGTGATAGAGATGTATGGAGACATCTGAGGCCCTTCTTTGGACACAACAACAACAACAGAAAATCGACATGGACCCAGAACAGGAGCCTTACACACCCAAGATATAGAATGACTGCTGTGATAGAGATGTATGGAGACATCTGAGGCCCTTCTTTGGACACAACAACAACAACAGAAAATCGACATGGACCCAGAACAGGAGCCTTACACACCCAAGATATAGAATGACTGCTGTGATAGAGATGTATGGAGACATCTGAGGCCCTTCTTTGGACACAACAACAACAGAAAATTGACATGGACCCATAACAGCAGCTTTACACACCCAAGATAGAGAACGACTGCTGTGATAGAGATGTATGGAGACATCTGAGGTCCTTCTTTGGACACAACAACAACAACAACAGAAAATTGACATGGACCCATAACAGCAGCTTTACACACCCAAGATAGAGAACGACTGCTGAGATAGAGATGTATGGAGACATCTGAGGCTCTTCATTTGACACGAAAACAACAACAACAGAAAATTGACATGGACCCAGAGCAGGTGCTTTACACATCCAAGATAGAGAACGACTGCTGAGATAGAGATGTACGGAGATATCTGAGGCTCTTCATTGGACACAACAACAACAACAGAAAATTGACATGGACCCATAACAGCAGCTTTACACACCCAAGATAGAGAACATTGCTGTGATAGAGATGTATGGAGACATCTGAGGCTCTTTGTTGGACACGACAACAACATAGAAACCTATGTTTCTGTAGCACAGTATTTTATATTGAGCAGATGGAGCTCCTTTGTCAGAAGTGACAGTTCACTTAGGAGATGGAAAAACTATTGATTTCAAACAAAGACAATGATTAGGTACCTTGTGTTTTCAAACAAAGAAGTTGATTCTTTGTCAGAACTGATCATTCTTCTAAGGCAGAAGGTAATAAGACCAAATCCAAATAAATAAATAGTGTGTGACATTTCGGTAACAGTGTTGTTACCGAAATGTCACACACTATTTATTTATTTGATCTTATTACCTTGTGTTTATAATCTATAATCCAAATTATGCTTTATCATTATATTTAATTTGCTTTGGTTTCTATTTGAGATAAAACTTTCATTGTGATGACATTTCTGAATTCTCTGTAAGTATGCAATTTAGGTGAGATATTCAAATAAGTCTTGAGATCATTAAGTACTGTATAATGTTAAAGACTTCCATCAATTATGGCTTCAAAGAAAAATACTAAATTGAAATAAGCAAACTACCATAACTGATTATCACAGGCCAAAATATCTCAAATATTGCACCATGTGTTATAATGACCCATTTTTGATGGAATCAAGAAAATTCTTTTTATATTAAAACTATTACATAGAATTAAAAATTTATTGAAATTTTGTTTTTAATTTTAAATTATAAAATTAAAAAAACTTTCGAACGATTTTTATATCTTAATTTTTTTTTTTTTTTAACTTCAAAATAAATTAGGAAGCATGGCTATGATTTTTACTCAAAATGCTTTTCTTCCAATAAATTCAATTTTATATTCAACGAAGACCCTTTGTCGTTTTAAAGTTCAATTGTGTGTAAGCAAAATAATTACTTATTATCGTTTAAATAATTATAAAATTTAGTTCTTTTATTTCCAATCATAAAAAAGTACTTTGTTTATTTATCGTTTGTTATCGATAAAGGATGAGGGTCTATATTATAAACTTTGAAAACTTTTTACCCTGGTTTTAATTCGTACGAATAAATAGATACCTAGACATAAAAATACATTTTAACAGTTTTTTTGTAAAATAAATACAATGTCTTTAGTTTTGATTTATGGACCACATTTTTTTTTTATCCCAAATACATTTCAAGTTTGTAAATTAATAGACAACAAAAACAAAACGTTATTTTAAAAGAGTAGAAAATTGTACACAAGAAAATATACATTAGTAGCATCTTTTTGGTATGATGAGGGTCTGATTAATATTTCGCATGCAAATATGATAATTTTTATCTACTAACCGGAGGTGGCTTGATTTTGCAAATTCCATATTTTTCTGCAACTGGGCGTATACTTCCAATATATCTTAATGGGTCTTGAAATTCCTCTCGAGAAGGCTCAAAAACAGGGCATTCTGGAGGTGGAATAAATAAATTTTCTAAAGTACCCATTTCCATGTAGAACCAATCTTGCGTTTTAGGTCAAATTTAAAAAGTCCACCTCACAACTTTGCAGCATAAGAATTAGTCTTATTTTCTCAACGTCAAAAAATATATTTTGAAGAAAAATATATACGACGTTTATTTTTTAATAAAACATAAAAACATTACACTTAGTTATGAGTAAAATATTTATAAATTGATAATAATTCATTCTAGAGTTCGAGCACTCTATGTTCACAGAGTAAGATTACGCGAAAGTAAATAGTTCCAAATTTTGATCCTTAAAAAATCCTTTAAATAACCTATTTCCTGAATAAAATATTATAAGAATAGATTCCAACACATTTTACCCTGAATGAAAGTATTTAATTGAATTTAACAAATTGAAAAACCATATAAATTATTAGTCCCTTTCATTCTAAATATAATAGATACGAAAAATTCGACATCACTGTTAAACCTAGAAAAAAGGCTACCTTTCTCATTATTACGTCATGTAATTAATTGATTCACTTTCCAAAAAGGCATGAAAGTTTTTACTTTCTATTATTAGCCTGTAATCGACATATATTCTAGATGTGTTTAGATCTATTGTTTAGAATGTCGTAATTTGCCAAACACGCATATAACCAATGTTGAATATATATTTTGAATAAATTTATATTAATGTAATGAATGAAATTGTAACATAAAAATATGTTTTAAAATGTGACCTACGAGCGGAGCGAATACTGATTATATTTATTTTTTTACATAGTAGATAAAATATAATGAGGGTAATAAATAGGGTTATAACATTAACAACGCAAAAACTATAAAATTAACAGTAAAAAAATCTAATAACCAATAATATAAATGATTAGGTTAATAAATCACTTGTCAGCAGACATATTTATTTTTCTCATAAAGATTGATGTCAATTTAATAAAATTTACCTTTTCATCTATTGGGCCTCGAAAAACATTTTTCTATTAGAAACACATGGTATTAAGACCAAATAAATAGAATGTGATGTTTTGGTAACAGTGTTGTTGCTATCATCAAACAAAAGTACTTAATTTAATACTTCACTCAGACATTTGTCTAATGGTAACAATGTTATTACCGAAATGTCACACATTATTAGGATTTGGTGATAAAGCACAATTTGGATTATAGATTATAATAGAAGAAAATAAGACCTAATCCAAATAATTTATTAGTGTGCGACGTTTCGGCAACAACATTGTCACCATCATCAGACAAAAAAATAATTGAGAAAAAATATTACAGCAAGTTCTTATATAGTACTGTTATCAAGTGTTTAAACAAGATAACAGATAAGGAAAATAGTTTTTTCCTCATTTATTCTTTTGTCTGATGATGGTGACAATGTTGTTGCCGAAACGTCACACACTAATAAATTATTTGGATTAGGCCTTATTTTATTTTATTATAATCTATAATCCAATTTGTGCTTTATCATTTTAACCCAAACAATAATTAACTCTGGGGTCAGCGGAAGGATATTCTAAACCGTTGGTTTTTTTACTACTAGACCCAGGATTGAATCCTGCATTTGACACTTTTTTCTAATTAAAAAAAAAAATGCTCCAATGGCTCCCCTATTCTTGCAAAGGTCCAAGCCCACCAGCGAGTGCATGTAAACAAGTAACAGAGCTCTGGCACATTTGTAAATGCAAAAGTCAATCTGCTTTTCACATGTGTAGACATGTGGTGCACTTACAGTAAAAGCAGTCACTAACTTCTACCCACCATGTTTATCATGGCCTGTACCATGTGTACTAAGGATAATTTTAAAAAATAATATTAACTCATAGTTACCACAAAGATAGAGGCTGCCTGGCCGGCATTCATAGTTCTTTAAATTAAAGATACTTTGGCCAGTAAATCTTTTTATTATCTCGACGTTTCGACAAAAACCTTTTGTCCTCGTCAGGAGCGAACAAAAATTGAAACATTTTGCAAAGAATAATTAAAAATCAACGAGAATAGTTGATATTTATTCCGATAGATGGCGCAAGCCATCAGCAACTTTCAGTTGCACGATAAGGAGATGCCTTTTTCTTAATTTATGCACCTTATCCCAGTACAATATCACATTTGTACTATTTTTTCACATTGTGTCGCAATCTCACGCAATTCTGGCCTTAACTACCAGTTTCATGATTTTTCAGGATGCCTTAAGGACCAATTTTTTGGTCGTTGAGGTACAGCTTGCACCATGCTGATGAGGGCCAACAGCACGAAACGCTTACGTGGTTAGCTTTTCTTGATTAATCAAGAATGGGTATTTGACCAATTCTGGAATAATTAGAAATCAACGAGAATAGTTGATATTTATTCTGATAGATGGCGCAAGCCATCAGCAACTTTCAGTTGCACGATAAGGAGATGCCTTTTTCTTTATTTGGCAAAGCCTTAGAAATTATTCTAAGGCTGCAAGGGGAAATACCACGTGAGAACGCCCTTGCAGTCTTTGAATAATTTCTAACGCTTTGCCAAATGTTTCAATTTTTGTTCACTCCTGACGAGGACAAAAGATTTTTGTCGAGATAATAAAAAAGATTTACTGGCCGAAGTATCTTTAATTTGAAGAACTATGAATCCCGGCCAGGCAGCCTCTATCTTTACGGTAACTCATAGTTATTAAAAATTTTCCTTTTTTTTTAAAATAATTGTTTTAATTATCCAAAAAGCCAAAAAATAGCTGTCTCATTAGAGAGAAATGGTGGGTGTCTGTCATTTATTCAAAGAATCGGAAGCCCCCATATTGTAGCAGTCTGACATAACTTCAGATATGGTCGTTCGTTACATAGAGAACTGACATCTTGGCTGCTTAAAAATGGATTCAGACTTAGCTGTTGGTTGATAGTACAGTAGAACTTCCATGAGAGGACACTCACGCTAGAGGACACCTCTCTATAAATGACAGTTACCATTTTCACTATTAAGCAACTCACTGGTAAGAGGACAACTCTCCCTAAAGGACACTTTGGCTCTGTAATTAGATGTTGTCCTTTACAGGGAAGTTCTACTGTACTTAGCTTTAATACCAGGCATATAATTGTTATGTTGTGCCCGTTGTTTTGTCAATAATCCACTCTGAGTTGTCGGAGCTTCCTTGGTACCAGTTTTATTTATAACCAGTCCCGGAACATAAGGAGAACATCACACACAGCCAGACGCGGAGATACCTCCGCTCGCAGCCAAAATCGAAACCAAACCGCCAGGTTCCAGTCTCGGCCGGTTCCCGCCGCCAGGCGCGAAGTGGCATGAGGATTCTCGCCTGAACTCTCAACAATAATCTAGCAAAAAAAAGCTTTATTAAGACCTTTTAGTCTTATAAAGATTCTCCGAGCACACACACAGAAATGTAGGGTACATGCAGGAAACATAATCACCATTTATCCAGTATTGTGGGGCTTTTTATAGTTCTTGCTCCACCACACATAAATATAAGTTTTGAAAATAGAGAAATCCATATTTAATTCATTAGATAATAAAAAGGCATATATTAGATACTTAATAAAATCATACGTTCACATAAACTAGAAAAAAAAAAAAATTGAAAATTTAAAGGCTGAAGACAAAAATTTACCAAATTTTTATGGCCTTCCAAAAGTACATAATCCAAACACACCTTTACGTCCGATTGTTTCCTATGCTGGTTCTCCTCTTTACTCCCTCACTAAATTTATTTCATCCATCATCTCTCCCCTCCAGAAATTACTTCCCCACACTGTCCCTAATTCTACAGTAGCTGCAAAAACGATCAGAGACCTTTCATTTTTTAATAACAGCCTTATGGTATCTTTCGACGTTGAATCACTCTACACTTCAATCTCACTAGGCAAAATAAATCTTTTATTAAATCCAATATATGCCTTTTTATTATCTAATAAATATAAGTTACAAAGTTTTGATGCTAAAACCTGAAAAATGCTACCAAAAAGCTTATCTTTTTTGTAGCACTAAAAAAGAAACAAGGTAATGATAAAGCACTATTTGGAATATACATTGAAGCTACAAGGAAATAAGACCTAATCTAAATAAATTAATAGTGTGGGATTTTGGTAACAATGTTGTTACCGAAACGTCACACTATTAATTTATTTGGTCATATTTTCTTGTAGAAAGAAATAAGATGATAAAACTAAATCCAACTAAATTCGGTAACAGCTTTATTATCATCATTCACTCCGCCTTTGCCGGTCCCAAACCCAGATGAAAAAGGAGGAGGGGGAGCAGTAACAAGCTCACTAAAAAACTTGGGCTCAGCTGGCCTGGCTGATAGTACCCTGTAAGGGCTCCTAATCCAGGGATACAGGATGAGCAGCGTTTGTACTCCATGTTAGGAGCGGCTGCACATGGCGTCTGTTCCTCAGGTCAGAGGCGGCCATTTCTTTTGGAGCTAAGTCGGCCTGCCACTGAGTAGTGCTCCCAGTCTTAATGACAAAGGCAGACACATTCTACTTCACCCAATCATGATGGTTGTCAACTTTACAAGCTTGACACCGTAATATGATTGAGTGGAGATAAGAAAGAAGAAAACTACTTTTGTCTGATGATGGTAACAAAACTGTTACCAAAATGTCACACACCTTTTTTTTTGTTTTTTTTTTTTCGTTTTCAGGCTTGTTTTACCCTGTATTTTAATCCAAATTTTACCTTATCATCAATAAAGAAGAAACTTTTGGCAGAGTGTTAACATAAAACATTCACTGTAATGGCAGGGGTTCGGTGGAAGGCTGGTTAAACCGTTTGGTTTTCGACCACTTCGACCCAGGTTCGATTCCCGCATTGGACACTTTTTTTCTGTTTAAAAAAAAAAAATGCTCCAATGGTCCCCGATTCTTGCAAAAGTCCAACCCCACCAGCGAGTACAAGTAACCAAACGGGGCTCTGGCACATTTGTAAGTGCAAAGTTGAACTGCTTTTCACATGTGTAGACATGTGGTGCGCTTACAGTAAATGCAGTTGCTAACTACCCACCATGATTATCATGGCCTGTACCACGTGTACTAGGGATAAGCAAAAAAAAAGAAAAACTGTTGATGGCTCTTAGTCTGACACTGATTGTTGGATGTTTGTGTCTAGTGCTATATCTGATAATCATTCTTCTCTTTACCACCTGGTCCTGTCTGGAAGGATTGCCCCGGTTCACATTTTCTGGTTGAGAATACATACAAGAAAATAAGACCAAATCCAAATAATTTAATAGTGTGTGACGTTTCAGTAACAACGCTGTTACCGAAATGTCACACACTATTAAATTATTTGGATTAGGTCTTATTTTTTTTGTATCTATAATCCAAATTGTGCTTTATCATGTTTGGGAATACCATATTGTGGAGCACACTCATGGACAAAACTTAAGGAAGTGGAGTCTTTGATGTTGCCAGTCATATATATATATTTTTTTTTAGGGAAACAGAGGCAATTTTGTTCACACTTAGTTATCTTGTGTATCTTCAATGAAGGTCACTGTAATATCTTTCAGTGTTATTGTCTGAATCCCGATATACATGCTAAAAGGTACAAATTCCTTAAGTTTTGTCCATGAGTGTATATTTTGGTAAAATTTGTATTATATATTAAAAGGTAACAAAACAACATCCAAGTGAAAATATTATACGTAGGGTTTCGGTAACAGTGTTGTTGCCATCATTAGACAAAAGTAATTATTTATACCTGAGGTTTCGGTAACAGTGTTGTTACCATCATCAGACAAAAGTACTGAATGATTCATGAGGTTTCAGTAACAGTGTTGTTGCCATCATCAGACAAAAGTAATTATTTATACCTGAGGTTTCGGTAACAGTGTTGTTACCATCATCAGACAAAAGTAATTATTTATACCTGAGGTTTCGGTAACAGTGTTGTTACCATCATCAGACAAAAGTAATTATTTATACCTGAGGTTTCGGTAACAGTGTTGTTACTAATGTATACCATCACCTGTTTCTCCAATCAAGAACCTCCTCTCAAGAGCATCGTTAAATCTGTAAATTAACTCCCAGCCAACAGCTCTGTCACAGTGCAATGGCTTCCAGCTCACGTTGGAATTCCTGGAAATGAGCTGGCAGACTCTCTGGCAGTCTGGAGCTCTTGGCCTAACTGAAGCCAGAGAATCTACCACACAACTAGATGAAAGATACCTCCTCCATACTATCAAAGCCCAATGCCTGCAGGAATGGACATCTAATGCTTGCACATGACTGGTACAGAGCAGAAGAGACAATCATTGATGATGGTAACAATGCTGTTACCGAAACGTCACACACTATTAATTTATTTGAATTAGGTTCATATTTTCTTGTAGCTATAATCTTTAATCCAAATTGTGAACTTTATCATTAAATATCGACTAATCATTGATTTTTTTACAGAATATATTGGTGCTAAATACCCTTTAATATTTTAATCAAGAAAAGCCAACCAGATACAGATTGCAGGCTATTGGCCCCCAATCACTGGAATGCAGACTGTACATCAACTGACCAAAAAAAGAACTGATCCTATGGACTTCCTGAAAAACTAATGAGTATTTAATGCCATAAATGTGTGAGAATGCAAAGCTATGTACACAGTAGAACCTCCATGAGAGGACACTCCAGCTAGAAGACACCTCTCTACAAAATGATAAGGCACAATTTGGATTATAGATTATAAACACAAGGTAATAAGACCAAATAAATAAATAGTGTGTGACGTTTCAATAACAGCGTTGTTACCATCTTCAGACAAAAGTACTGAGAGAGATAAGTTCAGTACTTTTGTCTGATGATGGTAACAACGCTGTTACCGAAATGTCACACACTATTTATTTATTTGGATTTGGTCTTATTACCTTGTGTTTACCTCTCTACAAAAGACAGTTTTCATTTGCAAAATTATCATTTTTACAATTTAGCAACTCTCTGGTAAGAGGACACCTCTCCCTAAAGGACACTTTGGCTCTGTAACTAAGTGTTGTCCTTTACAGAGAGGTAGTTCTACTGTATTTAGTAACTCTTTGGTAAGAGGACACCTCTCCCTAAAGGACACTTTGGCTCTGTAACTAGGTGTTGTCCTTTACAGAGAGGTAGTTCTACTGTAGCAACTCTCTGGTAAGATGACACCTCTCCCTAAAGGACACTTTGGCTCAGTAACTAGGTGTTGTCCTTTACAGAGAGGTAGTTCTACTGTAGCAACTCTCTGGTAAGATGACACCTCTCCCTAAAGGACACTTTGACTCTGTAACTTGGTGCTGTCCTTTACAGAGAGGTAGTTCTACTGTAGCAACTCTCCAGTAAGTGGATCTAAGCTGAAGAGAAATATGCAAATTTTGGAGGGTAATACTGATATGGAATGTTTGCAGAAGGGTGAGGAATTATTGAATAACTTATTTCCAGATGATAAATGTGAAGAAGATACAAACATCCATAAAAGTATAAGAAATTATAATTTAAAACTACTCAATAAAGAAAAACCGATGGTTATGATTACTGAAGTTAACGACTTAATTGACAAATTAAATCCAAAGAAATCTCCCGGAATAGACAACATCTCTAACAACATGATAAGGCACACTAAACAATATATAGCTCCTATATTGGTGAAACTATTTCAAAAATGTTTAGACCTACAATACTATCCTGCTGAATGGAAAAGAGCAGAGGCAATAATTATTCCGAAACCTGGAAAAACTGATTTTAATAACTTTAAAAATTATAGACCTTTATGTCTTAATTCCAACATTTCTAAAATATTTGAAAAAATAATTAATAACAGAATAATAAAATATTATAAAGATTTTAATTTACTAAGTGATCGACAACATGGCTTTAGAAGATCGAAATCTACTATTACTGCACTAACTGAAATAATAAAAATTGCGTTAGAACATAAAACAAGAGAATATGCAGCAATAATTGCAGTGGATATTAGTGCAGCGTTTGATAATGCATGGTGGCCGGCCTTGATGAAAAGACTAGATGAAGATGGTGTGCAGGCTTCAATGATAAAACTTCTACAATCATACTTTGATAATAGAAGAATAAGATTTAGATATTCCTCAACTGAAATTAATAAGAAACTAAGTAAAGGATGTCCACAGGGAGGACCACTGTCTCCCACATTGTGGAATATTCTTATTAATGAGATACTGAATAATAATCTGGATGATAATTGTGAAACAATAGGATATGCAGATGATATTACGCTAATATGTTGGAATAAAACTCCTGAACAACTAAGAAAGACAATAGATAATGTATTAAGAAAAATCAATAAGTGGTGTGAAAGTCGTAAATTAAAATTGTCAGATGAAAAAAACAAAAATATTATATTTATTTAAATGCAATAGCGATATAATAGTCTCAGGTAGCAAGTTAATTAAACCGGCTGAAGAACTTAAGATCCTAGGAGTGACTATTAAAAATCACCGAGTCAGAAGCAAACTGGACTTTACGCCTCACGTTAATGAAATGATCATAAAAGTAACTAGAGCTAGTGGATACCTATTTGGCCTGACAAAGAAAGCATGGGGTCTAGACTTTAGACGAAGACTGATATTGTATAAGACATTATATCGAAGTACAATTACTTATGGTTACCCAATATGGTATCCATTCATAAACAAAAAGTCTAAGGACAAACTAAATTCTCTTCAATATAGTATATTAAAACATTGTATACAGGCCTACAGTACAACATCATCGGATTGTACACACATACTTGCACAAGTCCCCAAACTTACTGATTATATTGAATCTAGCATGTTGAAAACCGAAATAAATTACAACCGATTTGACTCTTCAAGTAGGAATATAATTTCTAATTATATAAGGGAAAAATTGCAGAAATACTATGAGAAGACTAATACCATTTTCAAGTCCTTCTTCACTGATTCCCAAATACCCAAATATGTCAAGCCAAATTTTTACAATATCCAATTTTTTACTGGACACGGTAACTTTAGATCATATTTGTACAAAGTCAGAAAGACGGATTCGCCTAAATGCTCATGTGGTGCAGAAGAAGAAAATCCTGTACATATTCTAACGGACTGTCGACTTGTAGAGGACTTGAGAGTCAAAAATCAAATAAATATAAATTGTCTAAATCAAATAGTTAATAATAGATATATGTATATTAATTTTAATAGACTTTGTAGAATGTTTTTTAGTAATAGATAGCCTGGGCTGTAATAACTGACATATAGTTATATGCTGTAAATAGCTCTAAATTTCTGTTCTTATCTGTGATGTTCACTAATATTCATTATAGGGTAATTAAATCGTTAACAAACTGACAAATATGTTAATAATTTCTATTATAATAACTAAAATCATATTAATAATTACTGTAAATAAGCTCCCAAACTTGTTTATGCATGCAAATATCCAAGACGGATATCGCGTGCTTTGTAAATGATAATAAATAAATAAATAAAGAGGACATCTCTTTCTAAAGGACACTTTGGCTCTGTAACTAGGTGTTGTCCTTTACAGAGAGGTAGTTCTACTGTAGCAACTCTCTGGTAAGAGGACATCTCTTTCTAAAGGACACTTTGGCTCTGTAACTAGGTGTTGTCCTTTACAGAGAGGTAGTTCTACTGTAGCAACTCTCTGGTAAGAGGACATCTCTCCCTAAAGGACACTTTGGCTCTGTAACTAGGTGTTGTCCTTTACAGAGAGGTAGTTCTACTGTAGCAACTCTCTGGTAAGATGACACCTCTCCCTAAAGGACACTTTGACTCTGTAACTTGGTGCTGTCCTTTACAGAGAGGTAGTTCTACTGTAGCAACTCTTCAGTAAGAGGACATCTCTTTCTAAAGGACACTTTGGCTCTGTAACTAGGTGTTGTCCTTTACAGAGAGGTAGTTCTACTGTAGCAACTCTCTGGTAAGAGGACATCTCTCCCTAAAGGACACTTTGGCTCTAGGTGTTGTCCTTTACAGAGAGGTAGTTCTACTGTAGCAACTCTCTGGTAAGAGGACATCTCTCCCTAAAGGACACTTTGGCTCTGTAACTTGGTGTTGGCCTTTACAGAGAGGTAGTTCTACTGTAGCAACTCTCTGGTAAGAGGACATCTCTCCTTAAAGGACACTTTGGCTCTGTAACTAGGTGTTGTCCTTTACAGAGAGGTAGTTCTACTGTAGCAACTCTCTGGTAAGAGGACATCTCTCCCTAAAGGACACTTTGGCTCTGTAACTAGGTGTTGTCCTTTACAGAGAGGTAGTTCTACTGTAGCAACTCTCTGGTAAGAGGACACCTCTTCCTAAAGGACACTTTGGCTCTGTAACTAGGTGTTGTCCTTTACAGAGAGGTAGTTCTACTGTAGCAACTCTCTGGTAAGAGGACATCTCTCCCTAAAGGACACTTTGGCTCTGTAACTAGGTGTTGTCCTTTACAGAGAGGTAGTTCTACTGTAGCAACTCTCTGGTAAGAGGACATCTCTCCCTAAAGGAAACTTTGGCTCTGTAACTAGGTGTTGTCCTTTACAGAGAGGTAGTTCTACTGTAGCAACTCTCTGGTAAGAGGACATCTCTCCCTAAAGGACACTTTGGCTCTGTAACTAGGTGTTGTCCTTTACAGAGAGGTAGTTCTACTGTAGCAACTCTCTGGTAAGAGGACATCTCTCCCTAAAGGACACTTTGGCTCTGTAACTAGGTGTTGTCCTTTACAGAGAGGTAGTTCTACTGTAGCAACTCTCTGGTAAGAGGACATCTCTCCCTAAAGGACACTTTGGCTCTGTAACTAGGTGTTGTCCTTTACAGAGAGGTAGTTCTACTGTAGCAACTCTCTGGTAAGAGGACACCTCTTCCTAAAGGACACTTTGGCTCTGTAACTAGGTGTTGTCCTTTACAGAGAGGTAGTTCTACTGTAGCAACTCTCTGGTAAGAGGACATCTCTCCCTAAAGGACACTTTGGCTCTGTAACTAGGTGTTGTCCTTTACAGAGAGGTAGATCTACTGTAGCAACTCTCTGGTAAGAGGACATCTCTCCCTAAAGGAAACTTTGGCTCTGTAACTAGGTGTTGTCCTTTACAGAGAGGTAGTTCTACTGTAGCAACTCTCTGGTAAGAGGACATCTCTCCCTAAAGGACACTTTGGCTCTGTAACTAGGTGTTGTCCTTTACAGAGAGGTAGTTCTACTGTAGCAACTCTCTGGTAAGAGGACATCTCTCCCTAAAGGACACTTTGGCTCTGTAACTAGGTGTTGTCCTTTACAGAGAGGTAGATCTACTGTAGCAACTCTCTGGTAAGAGGACATCTCTCTCTAAAGGAAACTTTGGCTCTGTAACTAGGTGTTGTCCTTTACAGAGAGGTAGTTCTACTGTAGCAACTCTCTGGTAAGAGGACACCTCTTCCTAAAGGACACTTTGGCTCTGTAACTAGGTGTTGTCCTTTACAGAGAGGTAGTTCTACTGTAGCAACTCTCTGGTAAGAGGACATCTCTCCCTAAAGGACACTTTGGCTCTGTAACTAGGTGTTCTCCTTTACAGAGAGGTAGTTCTACTGTAGCAACTCTCTGGTAAGAGGACACCTCTTCCTAAAGGACACTTTGGCTCTGTAACTAGGTGTTGTCCTTTACAGAGAGGTAGTTCTACTGTAGCAACTCTCTGGTAAGAGGACATCTCTCCCTAAAGGACACTTTGGCTCTGTAACTAGGTGTTGTCCTTTACAGAGAGGTAGTTCTACTGTAGCAACTCTCTGGTAAGAGGACATCTCTCCCTAAAGGAAACTTTGGCTCTGTAACTAGGTGTTGTCCTTTACAGAGAGGTAGTTCTACTGTAGCAACTCTCTGGTAAGAGGACATCTCTCCCTAAAGGACACTTTGGCTCTGTAACTAGGTGTTGTCCTTTACAGAGAGGTAGTTCTACTGTAGCAACTCTCTGTTAAGAGGACATCTCTCCCTAAAGGACACTTTGGCTCTGTAACTAGGTGTTGTCCTTTACAGAGAGGTAGTTTTACTGTAGCAACTCTCTGGTAAGAGGACACCTCTTCCTAAAGGACACTTTGGCTCTGTAACTAGGTGTTGTCCTTTACAGAGAGGTAGTTCTACTGTAGCAACTCTCTGGTAAGAGGACATCTCTCCCTAAAGGACACTTTGGCTCTGTAACTAGGTGTTGTCCTTTACAGAGAGGTAGTTCTACTGTAGCAACTCTCTGGTAAGAGGACATCTCTCCCTAAAGGAAACTTTGGCTCTGTAACTAGGTGTTGTCCTTTACAGAGAGGTAGTTCTACTGTAGCAACTCTCTGGTAAGAGGACATCTCTCCCTAAAGGACACTTTGGCTCTGTAACTAGGTGTTGTCCTTTACAGAGAGGTAGTTCTACTGTAGCAACTCTCTGTTAAGAGGACATCTCTCCCTAAAGGACACTTTGGCTCTGTAACTAGGTGTTGTCCTTTACAGAGAGGTAGTTCTACTGTAGCAACTCTCTGGAAAGAGGACATCTCTTCCTAAAGGACACTTTGGCTCTGTAACTAGGTGTTGTCCTTTACAGAGAGATAGTTCTACTGTAGCAACTCTCTGGTAAGAGGACATCTTTCCCTAAAGGACACTTTGGCTCTGTAACTAGGTGTTGTCCTTTACAGAGAGGTAGTTCTACTGTAGCAACTCTCTGGTAAGAGGACATCTCTCCCTAAAGGACACTTTGGCTCTGTAACTAGGTGTTGTCCTTTACAGAGAGGTAGTTCTACTGTAGCAACTCTCTGGTAAGATGACACCTCTTCCTAAAGGACACTTTGGCTCTGTAACTAGGTGTTGTCCTTTACAGAGAGGTAGTTCTACTGTAGCAACTCTCTGGTAAGAGGACATCTCTCCCTAAAGGACACTTTGGCTCTGTAACTAGGTGTTGTCCTTTACAGGGAGGTAGTTCTACTGTAGCAACTCTCTGGTAAGAGGACATCTCTCTCTAAAGGACACTTTGGCTCTGTAACTAGGTGTTGTCCTTTACAGAGAGATAGTTCTACTGTAGCAACTCTCTGGTAAGAGGACACCTCTTCCTAAAGGACACTTTGGCTCTGTAACTTGGTGTTGGCCTTTACAGAGAGGTAGTTCTACTGTAGCAACTCTTCAGTAAGAGGACAACTCTCCCTAAAGGACACTTTGGCTCTGTAACTAGGTGTTGTCCTTTACAGAGAGGTAGTTCTACTGTAGCAACTCTCTGGTAAGAGGACATCTCTCCCTAAAGGACACTTTGACTCTGTAACTTGGTGTTGTCCTTTACAGAGAGGTAGTTCTACTGTAGCAACTCTCTGGTAAGAGGACATCTCTCCCTAAAGGACACTTTGGCTCTGTAACTAGGTGTTGTCCTTTACAGGGAGGTAGTTCTACTGTAGCAACTCTCTGGTAAGAGGACATCTCTCCCTAAAGGACACTTTGGCTCTGTAACTAGGTGTTGTCCTTTACAGAGAGGTAGTTCTACTGTAGCAACTCTCCAGTAAGAGGACATCTCTCCCTAAAGGACACTTTGGCTCTGTAACTAGGTGTTGTCCTTTACAGAGAGGTAGTTCTACTGTAGCAACTCTCTGGTAAGAGGACATCTCTCCCTAAAGGACACTTTGGCTCTGTAACTAGGTGTTGTCCTTTACAGAGAGGTAGTTCTACTGTAGCAACTCTCTGGTAAGAGGACATCTCTCTCTAAAGGACACTTTGGCTCTGTAACTAGATGTTGTCCTTTACAGAGAGGTAGTTCTACTGTAGCAACTCTCTGGTAAGAGGACATCTCTCCCTAAAGGACACTTTGGCTCTGTAACTAGGTGTTGTCCTTTACAGAGAGATAGTTCTACTGTAGCAACTCTCTGGTAAGAGGACACCCCTTCCTAAAGGACACTTTGGCTCTGTAACTTGGTGTTGGCCTTTACAGAGAGGTAGTTCTACTGTAGCAACTCTCTGGTAAGAGGACATCTCTCTCTAAAGGACACTTTGACTCTGTAACCTGGTGTTGTCCTTTACAGAGAGGTAGTTCTACTGTAGCAACTCTCTGGTAAGAGGACATCTCTCCCTAAAGGACACTTTAACTCTGTAACTTGGTGTTGTCCTTTACAGAGAGGTAGTTCTACTGTAGCAACTCTCTGGTAAGAGGACATCTCTCCCTAAAGGACACTTTGGCTCTGTAACTAGGTGTTGTCCTTTACAGGGAGGTAGTTCTACTGTAGCAACTCTCTGGTAAGAGGACATCTCTCCCTAAAGGACACTTTGGCTCTGTAACTAGGTGTTGTCCTTTACAGAGAGGTAGTTCTACTGTAGCAACTCTTCAGTAAGAGGACATCTCTCCCTAAAGGACACTTTGGCTCTGTAACTAGGTGTTGTCCTTTACAGAGAGGTAGTTCTACTGTAGCAACTCTCTGGTAAGAGGACATCTCTCCCTAAAGGACACTTTGGCTCTGTAACTAGGTGTTGTCATTTACAGAGAGGTAGTTCTACTGTAGCAACTCTCTGGTAAGAGGACATCTCTCCCTAAAGGACACTTTGGCTCTGTAACTAGGTGTTGTCCTTTACAGAGAGGTAGTTCTACTGTAGCAACTCTCTGGTAAGAGGACATCTCTCCCTAAAGGACACTTTGGCTCTGTAACTAGGTGTTGTCCTTTACAGAGAGGTAGTTCTACTGTAGCAACTCTCTGGTAAGAGGACATCTCTCCCTAAAGGACACTTTGGCTCTGTAACTAGGTGTTGTCCTTTACAGAGAGGTAGTTCTACTGTAGCAACTCTCTGGTAAGAGGACATCTCTCCCTAAAGGACACTTTGGCTCTGTAACTAGGTGTTGTCCTTTACAGAGAGGTAGTTCTACTGTAGCAACTCTCTGGTAAGAGGACATCTCTCCCTAAAGGACACTTTGGCTCTGTAACTAGGTGTTGTCCTTTACAGAGAGGTAGTTCTACTGTAGCAACTCTCTGGTAAGAGGACATCTCTCCCTAAAGGACACTTTGGCTCTGTAACTAGGTGTTGCCCTTTACAGAGAGGTAGTTCTACTGTAGCAACTCTCTGGTAAGAGGACATCTCTCCCTAAAGGACACTTTGGCTCTGTAACTAGGTGTTGTCTTTTACAGAGAGGTAGTTCTACTGTAGCAACTCTCTGGTAAGAGGACATCTCTCCCTAAAGGAAACTTTGGCTCTGTAACTATGTGTTGTCCTTTACAGAGAGGTAGTTCTACTGTAGCAACTCTCTGGTAAGAGGACATCTCTCCCTAAAGGACACTTTGGCTCTGTAAATAGGTGTTGTCCTTTACAGAGAGGTAGTTCTACTGTAGCAACTCTCTGGTAAGAGGACATCTCTCCCTAAAGGACACTTTGGCTCTGTAACTAGGTGTTGTCCTTTACAGAGAGGTAGTTCTACTGTAGCAACTCTCTGGTAAGAGGACATCTCTCCCTAAAGGACACTTTGGCTCTGTAACTAGGTGTTGTCCTTTACAGAGAGATAGTTCTACTGTAGCAACTCTCTGGTAAGAGGACATCTCTCCCTAAAGGACACTTTGGCTCTGTAACTAGGTGTTGTCCTTTACAGAGAGGTAGTTCTACTGTAGCAACTCTTCAGTAAGAGGACACCTCTTCCTAAAGGACACTTTGGCTCTGTAACTTGGTGTTGTCCTTTACAGAGAGGTAGTTCTACTGTAGCAACTCTCTGGTAAGAGGACATCTCTCCCTAAAGGACACTTTGGCTCTGTAACTAGGTGTTGTCCTTTACAGAGAGGTAGTTCTACTGTAGCAACTCTCCAGTAAGAGGACATCTCTCCCTAAAGGACACTTTGGCTCTGTAACTAGGTGTTGTCCTTTACAGAGAGGTAGTTCTACTGTAGCAACTCTCCAGTAAGAGGACATCTCTCCCTAAAGGACACTTTGGCTCTGTAACTTGGTGTTGGCCTTTACAGAGAGGTAGTTCTACTGTAGCAACTCTTCAGTAAGAGGACACCTCTTCCTAAAGGACACTTTGGCTCTGTAACTAGGTGTTGGCCTTTACAGAGAGGTAGTTCTACTGTAGCAACTCTTCAGTAAGAGGACACCTCTTCCTAAAGGACACTTTGGCTCTGCAAATAGGTGTTGTCCTTTACAGAGAAGTAGTTCTACTGTAGCAACTCTTCAGTAAGAGGACACCTCTCCCTAAAGGACACTTTGGCTCTGTAACTAGGTGTTGTCCTTTACAGGGAGGTAGTTCTACTGTAGCAACTCTTCAGTAAGAGGACAACTCTCCTTAAAGGACACTTTAGCTCTGTAACTAGGTGTTGTCCTTTGCAGGGAGGTAGTTCTACTGTAGCAACTCTTCAGTAAGAGGACACCTCTCCCTAAAGGACACTTTGGCTCTGTAACTTGGTGTTGTCCTTTACAGAGAGGTAGTTCTACTGTAGCAACTCTCTGGTAAGAGGACATCTCTCCCTAAAGGACACTTTGGCTCTGTAACTTGGTGTTGGCCTTTACAGAGAGGTTGTTCTACTGTAGCAACTCTTCAGTAAGAGGACAACTCTCCCTAAAGGACACTTTGGCTCTGTAACTAGGTGTTGTCTTTTACAGGGAGGTAGTTCTACTGTTGCAACTCTCTGGTAAGATGACACCTCTCCCTAAAGGACACTTTGGCTCTGTAACTAGGTGTTGTCCTTTACATGGAGGTAGTTCTACTGTAGCAACTCTCTGGTAAGATGACACCTCTCCCTAAAGGACACTTCAGCTCTGTAACTAGGTGTTGTCCTTTACAGGGGGGTAGTGCTACTGTACCAACTCTCTGGTAAGATGACACCTATCCCTAAAGGACACTTTGGCTCTGTAACTAGGTGTTGTCTTTTACAGGGAGGTAGTTCTACTGTAGCAACTCTCTGGTAAGATGACATCTCTCCCTAAAGGACACTTTGGCTCTGTAACTAGGTGTTGTCCTTTACAGAGAGGTAGTGCTACTGTAGTAACTCTCTGGTAAGATGACACCTATCCCTAAAGGACACTTTGGCTCTGTAACTAGGTGTTGTCTTTTACAGGGAGGTAGTTCTACTGTAGCAACTCTCTGGTAAGAGGACATCTCTCCCTAAAGGACACTTTGACTCTGTAACTTGGTGTTGTCCTTTACAGGGAGGTAGTTCTACTGTAGCAACTCTCTGGTAAGAGGACATCTCTCCCTAAAGGACACTTTGGCTCTGTAACTAGGTGTTGTCCTTTACAGAGAGGTAGTTCTACTGTAGCAACTCTCTGGTAAGAGGACATCTCTCCCTAAAGGATACTTTGGCTCTGTAACTAGGTGTTGTCCTTTACAGGGAGGTAGTTCTACTGTAGCAACTCTCTGGTAAGAGGACATCTCTCCCTAAAGGACACTTTGACTCTGTAACTTGGTGTTGTCCTTTACAGGGAGGTAGTTCTACTGTAGCAACTCTCTGGTAAGAGGACACCTCTCCCTAAAGGATACTTTGGCTCTGTAACTAGGTGTTGTCCTTTACAGGGAGGTAGTTCTACTGTAGCAACTCTCTGGTAAGAGGACATCTCTCCCTAAAGGACACTTTGGCTCTGTAACTAGGTGTTGTCCTTTACAGAGAGGTAGTTCTACTGTAGCAACTCTCCAGTAAGAGGACATCTCTCCCTAAAGGACACTTTGGCTCTGTAACTAGGTGTTGTCCTTTACAGGGAGGTAGTTCTACTGTAGCAACTCTCTGGTAAGAGGACATCTCTCCCTAAAGGACACTTTGGCTCTGTAACTAGGTGTTGTCCTTTACAGAGAGGTAGTTCTACTGTAGCAACTCTCTGGTAAGAGGACATCTCTCCCTAAAGGACACTTTGGCTCTGTAACTAGGTGTTGTCCTTTACAGAGAGGTAGTTCTACTGTAGCAACTCTCCAGTAAGAGGACATCTCTCCCTAAAGGACACTTTGGCTCTGTAACTAGGTGTTGGCCTTTACAGAGAGGTAGTTCTACTGTAGCAACTCTCTGGTAAGAGGACATCTCTCCCTAAAGGACACTTTGGCTCTGTAACTAGGTGTTGGCCTTTACAGAGAGGTAGTTCTACTGTAGCAACTCTCCGGTAAGAGGACATCTCTCCCTAAAGGACACTTTGGCTCTGTAACTAGGTGTTGTCCTTTACAGAGAGGTAGTTCTACTGTAGCAACTCTCCAGTAAGAGGACATCTCTCCCTAAAGGACACTTTGGCTCTGTAACTAGGTGTTGGCCTTTACAGAGAGGTAGTTCTACTGTAGCAACTCTCTGGTAAGAGGACATCTCTCCCTAAAGGACACTTTGGCTCTGTAACTTGGTGTTGTCCTTTACAGGGAGGTTGTTCTACTGTAGCGTCTCTCTGGTAAGAGGACACCTCTCCCTAAAGGACACTTTGGCTCTGTAACTTGGTGTTGTCCTTTACAGGGAGGTAGTTCTACTGTAGCAACTCTCTGGTAAGAGGACACCTCTCCCTAAAGGACACTTTGGCTCTGTAACTTGGTGTTGTCCTTTACAGGGAGGTAGTTCTACTGTAGCGTCTCTCTGGTAAGAGGACACCTCTCCCTAAAGGACACTTTGGCTCTGTAACTTGGTGTTGTCCTTTACAGAGAGGTAGTTCTACTGTAGCGTCTCTCTGGTAAGAGGACACCTCTCCCTAAAGGACACTTTGGCTCTGTAACTTGGTGTTGTCCTTTACAGGGAGGTAGTTCTACTGTAGCGTCTCTCTGGTAAGAGGACACCTCTCCCTAAAGGACACTTTGGCTCTGTAACTAGGTGTTGTCCTTTACAGAGAGGTAGTTCTACTGTAGCAACTCTCTGGTAAGAGGACACCTCTCCCTAAAGGACACTTTGGCTCTGTAACTTGGTGTTGTCCTTTACAGGGAGGTAGTTCTACTGTAGCGTCTCTCTGGTAAGAGGACACCTCTCCCTAAAGGACACTTTGGCTCTGTAACTTGGTGTTGTCCTTTACAGGGAGGTAGTTCTACTGTAGCGTCTCTCTGGTAAGAGGACACCTCTCCCTAAAGGACACTTTGGCTCTGTAACTTGGTGTTGTCCTTTACAGGGAGGTAGTTCTACTGTAGCGTCTCTCTGGTAAGAGGACACCTCTCCCTAAAGGACACTTTGGCTCTGTAACTTGGTGTTGTCCTTAACATGGAGGTAGTTCTACTGTAGCAACTCTCTGGTAAGAGGACACCTCTTCCTAAAGGATACTTTGGCTCTGTAACTAGGTGTTGTCCTTTACAGAGAGGTAGTTCTACTGCAGCAACTCTCTGGTAAGAGGACACCTCTTCCTAAAGGATACTTTGGCTCTGTAACTTGGTGTTGTCCTTTACAGGGAGGTAGTTCTACTGTAGGTAAACAATATGAGGTTCTACTGTATGTGTGCATCGGTGGATGAGTGGTATAAACTGGAGGTTTTAGACAACCATAATCCAAGATCAAATCCATCATTGGACACTTTTTTCTAATAAAAAATTGCTCCAATGGCTCCAGACTCTTGCTAAAGCTCAACCCCATCAATAACTGTAAAGTAACCAAACGGTGCTCTGCCACACTTGTAAGTGCAAAAGTTGAACTGCTTTGATAAGACACAATTTGGATTATAGATTAGAGAAAGAGAGAAAATAGAGGTAACTCCTGGAGCATAAATCGCCAACTACCCGGGCTGTACAGCTACAGTCTAGAGGAGAAGTCTAGTCATGGGGGGGGGGCAGATTGCTGAGGTGAACCAGGTAGTTCCAGGCCGGCAGGGAGTCAGGAAGTAGGGACTTATTGATTATAAAACAAGGTAATAAGACCAAATCCAAATAAATAAATAGTGTGTGATGTTTCGGTAACAGTGTTGTTACCATTCAGTACTTTTGTCTGAAGATGGTAACAACGCTGTTACCGAAACGTCGCACACTATTTATATATTTGGATTTGGTCTTATTACCTTGTTTTGAACTGCTTTCTACCTGTATAGAAATAAGGTGTACTTTTCAGTAAAAGCAGTCGCCAACTTTAAACCCATCATGGGGTCGGTGGAAGGCTGGTTAAACCGTTTGGTTTACGACCACTACGACCCGGGTTCGATCCCCGCATTGGACACTTTTTTCTGTTTAAAAAAAAAAAAATGCTCCAATGGCCCCCCGATTCTTGCAAAAGTCCAACCCCACCAGCGAGTGCAAGTAACCAAACGGGGCTCTGGCACATTTGTAAGTGCAAAGTCAAACTGCTTTCACATGTGTAGACATGTGGTGCGCTTACAGTAAAAAGCAGTCGCTAACTACCCACCATAATTATCATGGCCTGTACCACGTGTACTAGGGATAAGCAAAAAAAAAAAAACCATCATGATTATCATGGCCATGTGTTGTACTAAGGATAATAAATATATATATTTTTTAATGTAAGATTGTCCATTTTTTCTTTTTTATCTCCTCCAAAACATATAAAGATTTCCTTCAAAATCTTGGATCAAATTTGATTGCTTGATACGTATTTTGTGTGTGTGTGGGACAATCAGAACATTTGTCTTTTTTCAAAAACTTCCTCATAATAACAAACAATTTAGATTATAGATTAGAAAAACAAGGTAAAAAGACCAAATAAATATATAGTGTGTGATGTTTCAGTAACAGCGTTGTTATCATCATCAGACAAAAAAAAAGATAAACTTTCTGACAAGGTAACAAGACCATATTCAATAGTAAGTAGTGTGTTATATTTCAGTAACAGACAAAAGTGTCTGAAGATGGGTAACAAAGCTGTTGCTGAAACGTCACACTATATTACAACTGTATTTTCTAAAATTTTTATTTTAATTATATATTTAATTGATAGGGCACAATTTTTTTCCACTTTTAATTCTAAGAATAATATTCTGCGTTTCTCAGATAAATATCTTCTTCTTATCTGTTATCTTGTTTACACACTTGATAACAGTAGCTGTATTTAAAAACATGCTGTGGTAAAATTTCTCATTCAGTACTTTTGTCTGAAGATGGTAACAACGCTGTTACCGAAACATCACACGCTATTTATTTATTTGGATTTGGTCTTATTACCTTGTTTTATCTCTCTACAAAGGACAGTTTTTTTTTTTATCTCCTAATTGTAATTAGCCACTCTTTGGTAAAAGGAGACTTCTCTCTAAAGGACACTTTGGCTCTCAAACCTGGTGTTGTACTTTACAGGGAGGTAGTTCTACTGTATTAGAAATGGAGTAACTCCGCCGGTCCCAAGCCCAGATGAAAAATGAAGAGAGGGAGCAGTAAAAAGCTTGCTAAAAAACCTGGGCTCAGCTGGCCCGACTGATAGTACCCTGTAAGGGGTACTGATCCAAGGATACAGGATGAGCAGTGTTTATACTCCATGTTAGGAGCAGCTACACATGGCATCTGTTCCTCATGTCAGAGGCGGCCATTTCTTTTGGAGCTAAGTCAGTGGCCTGCCACTGAGTAGTGCTCCAGGTCTTAATGACAAAGGCAGACACATCCTATTTCACCCAGTCATGATGGTTGTCAAACAGACACCATCAAGGGTAACAACTTGATACCCTAATATGATTGAGTGGAGATAAGAAAGAAGAAGAGAAATGGAGTTCATTTTTAGCAAATATTTATTTTTTACATATGCACTTAGCCAACATAACCTTTCAAGCTACAAGGTCTGAGACAGAAGAAACCTTCATGGAGAGGTAAAGAAGGATGTTGTTGGTCTTGGGACCTGGAAGTACCTCTCAGTGGGACTGGGGCCAATGATCCTAACATGGAGAACAGTGTTTGCCACAGAGAACAAATAATTTGTACTTTCCTGCTTGTATAGCGCACAGGGTGGTCCTACCAGGAGTTAAACTTACTTCGTCTTTGCTATCCATTTCAATCTTCCACCACTATTATTTCTTTGTTGCATATACTGCATGACCTTTCAAGCTATACGGTCTGATACATAAGTAGCTGCGGAGAACAAACAATTTGTACCTTCCTGTCAGGTATATAACACAGCAAAGGGTGGTCATACTACAATTTAAACTTCCAAATTACTTTGCCTCTGCTATCCATTTCACTCTCCCACATTATTATTCCATTGTTACATATACCACTAACCAACATGACCTTTCAAACTACAAGGTCTGAGACTGAAGATAGACAGGTCTGAGACTTCATGGAGAGAAAAAGGAGGATGTTGTTGGTCTGGAGGTATCTCTCAGTTGGACTTTGGTTTGCTTCTTCTTCTTCTTTCTTATCTCCACTCAATCATATTATGGTATCAAGAACAACCATCATGACTGGGTGAAGTAGAAAATGTCTGCCTTTGTCATTAAGACTGGGAGCACTACTCAGTGGCAGGCCGACTTAGCTCCATAAGAAATGGCCACCTCTGACATGAGGAACAGATGCCATGTGCAGCCACTCCTAATATGGAGTACAAATGCTTCTCATCCTGTATCCCTGGATTAGGAGCGCTTACAGGGTACTATCAGCCGGGCAAGCTGAGCCCAGGTTTTTTAGCGAGCTTATTACTGCTCCCCCTCCTCCTTTTTTATCCGGGCTTGGGACCGGCAAAAGGGGAGTTGAAGGTTTTCTCCTAACATGGAGTACAGTTGTAGCTGCTCCTCTGGAAAACAAACAATTTTTACCTTCCTGCCGGGTGTATAACACAAGGTGGCACTACCAGGAGTTAAACTTCTTACTTACTTACTTTGTCTTTGCTATCCATTTCATTCTTCCACCACCATTATTTCTTTGTTGCTTATATACCGTCTATACCGTAGAACCTCTCTTTAGCGGACACCTCTCTACAAAGGACAGTTTAATTTGCAAAATTACCTTTTTTACTATTTAGCAACTCTCCATTGAGAGAACACCTCTCCCTAAAGGACACTTTGGCTCTGTAATTAGGTGTTGTCCTTTACAGAGAGGTAGTTCTACTGTACCACTAACCAACATGTCTTTTTTTTTCCTTTTGTGATTGTGTATTTACAGGTTTCCTACAAGTTAAGAAATGACTCTATATATCTTTTTTTTTGCTTATCCCAAGTACACGTGGTAAAGGCCTTGGTAATCATGGTGGGTAGAAGTAGGCGACTGCTTTTACTATAAGTGCACCACATGTTTACACATGTGAAAAACAGTTCGAATTTGCACTTACAAATGTGCCAGAGCCCCGTTTGGTTACTTGCATTCACTGGTAGAGTTGGACTTTAGCAAGAATCAGTGGCCATTGGAGCATTTTCTTTTTTTATGAGAAAAAAGTGTCCAATGCAGGATTCGAACCTGGGTCGTAGCGGTTGAAAACCAACGGTTTAACTATCTTTACACCGACCCCCTATCTCTATATATCCAGACCATAGAGAAGTGTTTTCTTCTTCCTCTTCATAAAAAATGAAAGGATTTAAAAGCACGAATGTTTCTTTTATACATAATACAAACTTCTACTGCCCTTACTGCGATGAAAAAATATATTGGGAGGGCTTGGCTCATCAGTGGTGAATACTCCCAGCGGTTTCGCCAATTTAATCCACCAGACCGCTTCTCAGAGCTCTAATACTGTATTGGACGATTCTGCTTATATACGCAGCACTGAATACATATTTTTTCATCGCAGTAAGGGCTGTAGAAGTTTGTATTATGTATAAAAGAAACATTCGTGCTTTTAAATTCTTTCATTTTATATGTATAGATGGCGTGTTGTTGCTATGTGTCTTCTTCATCTTGTTGATCTCAATCCTATAAAGGTGTCAAATCAGCAGATATTGAGTTTGTCAACGGTGTATACTGGAGTAGAAGTCATTGAATGTATTGATGGGTGTCAACAAGTACCCAACCGGATGGCACACGTGGCCAGAAGAACTAATTATTTTTGTTTTTTAATCATTTATTTTAGAGAACAACAGTCATTGATTTCCAGATTTAAGTCCGGTCATCTACGGACAATGACTTTCCAGAATGGTTGCAGGGTTTTCCCACTATGTACTAAGTGCAATTCTCAGCCTGCAACCCCAAAACACATTATTGACTGTATTGACTCATCCATTGATGAGCTCTACTCTTCCCCGGCAGACACCATCAATAAGCTTTACAAGCTTGATACCTTAGTGTAATTGAGTGGAGATAAGAAAGAAGAAGAATCATTTATTTATTATTATTATTTATTTTTTAGATTTATCAGAGAGAAACGACCCCACAGAGATCAATTATATTTGCCCATTGACCACCATTTTCACGGTAACATGTATTATCTCTATCCCCTTAATCAGAATATACTGTGATATAATTGTTTTTAACATGTCCAGCCTCGGCTTCAGACCCTGCTACAACTCACTTAACGTGACCCAGAACTCAACAACCTTCCTGGACCAGACCACGAGCCCAGTATTAGACCTTGGTGATCATGGTCCACCAGGATAGAACACTATACCAAATAAACCCACTCAGCCTTACATCCCCGCCTTAGTCATATCAGTATATATATTGGACAATTCTGCTTCTCCTTCATTATCGCAAATATAAACAGAATTGTCCAATACAGTATTAGAGCTCTAAGAAGCGGTCTGGTAGATTAAATTGGCAAAACCGCTGGGAGGGTTCACCTCTAATGAGCCAAGCCCTTCCACCATTTTTGATCACAGTAAGGATATAAATATATATATAATTTTATTACATTTATTACATTTGAACGTAATTCTACTGTCCTATAAGCTTATGTCCATAGTTTACTTGAAAACCATTTCTGAGATTCCATCCTTCAGTGCTGCGTATATAAGCAGAATCGTCCAATACAGTATTAGAGCTCTGAGAAGCGGTCTGGTGGTTTAAATTGGCGAAACCGCTGGGAGGGTTCACCACTGATGAGCCAAGCCCTCCCAATATATTTTTTTCATCGCAGTAAGGACAGTAGAAGTTTGTATTAAGTATAAAAGAAACATTCGTGCTTTTAAATCCTTTCATTTTATAAATATACTAGCGGACCGGCTTCGCCCGAGGTTTTACCCGAGTAAAGGTTTGTCTAACGAACATTTGTTAAAACAATTCTCTATGAACTTATTTAAAAAAAAAAAAGATATATTTTGATAATTTGGAACTCGTAAATTTGAATCTCTCGATAAAGTGAACATTTTTTCCCGGTCCCTGTGTGCCGTGTCATCCTGAATTTTGTCTTTCCTAATTTTCTACATTACAAAATCAGCGTTTTACCTAGTGAACATTTTTTCCCGGTCCCTTGAATAATACTCGATAAGTTGAATGAAATCAATATTAATTGGTCCCCTCGGTAATTGGAAGTTAAAGGAATAGTATCTTCGCCTTGAATTGTATCATTATTCTTGTCTCAAATAAATGTTTCTTGTCCCAAAAGAGTTGCTGCAATACCAGATGATGCAATAGCCACCGTGACGTCACGACCAATAAGAAGGCAAGTTCCACATTCGGCCAATTATCTCCCCGTCTCCCGTGTTTCCTTTTAAATTTCAACAAATTAACTTACGTGAATAAATAAAAATACTATT
Source organism: Cordylochernes scorpioides (assembly GCA_030710605.1). Classification (NCBI taxonomy): domain Eukaryota; kingdom Metazoa; phylum Arthropoda; class Arachnida; order Pseudoscorpiones; family Chernetidae; genus Cordylochernes; species Cordylochernes scorpioides. Next base: position 4,631,977 of record CP092882.1, on the reverse strand, counting down.
GATTTCTAGCTGAAGAAAATAATTGGAATAACGTTTTATTTTACCCCACAAATATTTAATCTTTTTAAAATAAAGTACACTACTTAAATGAAAATATGTTTCTTATACAATCTAAAATTATGAAATAAACTTTTAAATCGGTAACCTTTATGAGTACCTTTAATTATATATATATATATATATTTAATTATATATAAGTATCTTTAATCGATAATCTTTATAAGAATAAATTATTTAATTCATTGTGTGAATAGAAATTTAATTTTTAGTATCGCATTTATATTTATTTCAATTTTATATTTAAACGATACTCATTATTTCTTTTGATTTTTATATATCATATATATCGTCTTGCACAATTATTTAAACTTTTTAATTTAATTCATTGAATAGAAATTAAATTCTTAGTATCGCATTTATATTTATTCGAATTTTATATTTAAACGATACTCATTATTTCTCGGTCTCGGCCTATCTCGGTCTCAATGGGGGCGCTGCTTGTGAGTTAAAGCTACAAATCTGTAAATAACTCTAAGGATATTAAAGATATTCAAGAAATTATTTTTCGTAAACCTTTCCGGGGATATACCTAATAATATCCCAAAATTTCACGGCGATTGGATGTACGGTTTTTGAATCCATAGAGTACACACAGACCACAGACAAACAGACAAACAGACAGACAGACATTCAATTTTATATATATAGATATATATATATATTTTTTTTAAGGAGACAGAGGCAATTATGTTCACACTTGGTTATCTTGTATGTTTTGAATAAAGGTCACTGTAATATCTTTCAGAGTTATTGTATCAATCCTAATATATGATAAAATGTACAAATTTCTTAAGTTTTGTCCTTGAGTGTAAATATCTGAAAATTAACTCAATTTCAACAAAACATATGGAACTTATGGAAACTCTGCCTTTGCCGGTCCCAAGCCTGGATGAAAAAGGAGGAGGGGGAGCAGTAACAAGCTCACTAAAAAACCTGGGCTCAGCTGGCCCGGCTGATAGTACCCTGCAAGGGCTCCTAATCCGGGGATACAGGATGAGCAGCGTTTGTACTCCATGTTAGGAGCGGCTGCACATGGCGTCTGTTCTTCATGTCAGAGGCGGCCATTTCTTTTGGAGCTAAGTTGGCCTGCCACTGAGTAGCGTTCCCAGTCTTAATGACAAAGGCAGACACATTCTACTTCACCCAGTCATGATGGTTGTCAAACAGGCACCATCAAGGGTCACAACTTGATACCCTAATATGTTTGAGTGGATTTAAGAAAGAAGAAGAATAAGAAAACTTATGGTTGACATTTCACAGTAGCATATTTATGATTTGGTTAAATATTTGTATAATACATGTGTGTTATTTAGAAAGACAAAATAAAAAAATGGTGTGTGACATTTCAATAACAGCGTTGTTACCGATATTTTGTGTTCTTACTACAAGAAAATAAGACCAAATTTAAATAAATTAATAATGTGTGACATTTTGGTAAAAGCATTGTACCATTATCAGAAAAAAAAGTATAAATACAGTCCATATGCTATGTCCAATGTTAAGTCTATTCATACTTTTGTCTGACTCCGCCTTTGCCGGTCCCAAGCCCGGATGAAAAAGGAAGAGGGGGAGCAGTAACAAGCTCACTAAAAAACCTGGGCTCAGCTGGCCCGGCTGATAGTACCCTGTAAGGGCTCCTAATCCAGGGATGAGCAGCGTTTGTACTCCATGTTAGGAGCAGCTGCACATGGCGTCTGTTCCTCATGTCAGAGGCGGCCATTTCTTTTGGAGCTAAGTCGGCTTGCCACTGAGTAGTACTTCCAGTCTTAATGACAAAGACAGACCCAGTCATGATTGTTGTCAAACAGACACCATCAAGGGTCACAACTTGATACCATAATATGATTGAGTGGAGATAAGGAAGAGGAAGAAGAAGATACTTTTGTCTGATGATGCTAGCAACTCTGTTATCGAAACATCACACACTATTAATTTTTTTGGATTAGATTTTTTTTTTCTTGTAGTTTTTTTTTTTTGCTTATCCCTAGTACACGTGGTACAGGCCATGATAATCATGGTGGGTAGTTAGCAACTGCTTTTTACTGTAAGCGCACCACATGTCTACACATGTGAAAAGCAGTTCGACTTTGCATTTACAAATGTGCCAGAGCCCCGTTTGGTCACTTGCACTCGCTGGTGGGGTTGGACTTTTGCAAGAATCGGTGACCATTGGAGCATTTTTTTTTTTAAACAGAAAAAGTGCCCAATGCGGGAATCGAACCCGGGTCGTAGTGGTCGTAAACCAACGGTTTAGACCATCTTTCCACCGACCTTCTGTAAGTACAACATTGTGGCTTCTGATTACTTTCAGACATCTATTACTTCACCTGGTGTTATGAATTCTTTAAGGAATACATGATATCTTAACCCGGCATTGCGCGCGCCGGGTGAAAATTACCCATGGCAACATTTGAATGGAGAATTAACCAATAAAAAATCGGTTGGCGGAGATGTGGTTTCGTTTAGCTTCCTGACTCATCAATTATTATAAAGTTTCGGTTTCACATTTTGACAGCTCCCACTGAAATTCCATCTATTGTCACTGTCGGGTAAAAAATACCCGGCGCGCGCACTCACGTAATTTTTTGTTGCATTTTTTTAATAACATTTTTTAAAGTGAGATAAATAATTCGAATTAATAATTTAAAAAATAACTATAATAGGTTGATATATTTATCAGCCTATAATTATATATAAAATGGAGGGAAGAAGGTCATATTTATTAGATCAAGAAGAGATTATTGTAGAAGGTGATATTGAAGAAGATCATCTAAATGAACATTTTTATGGAAGTGACACTGGAATATATTCAGATATAGGAATGTTGTGGAATAAGGGAATTATCCCACAAACACATTTTTATATAGGGAGAGCCTCGAAAATCAAATGGTTCAAAAAATGTCCTTCACAAACAGTAAAGCTGAGAACGCCTAATGTCATTACACATTTACTAGGCTTGAAAGGTGAAGAAGAAAAAATTAAAATACACCTTTAGAAGCTCTTTTGAAGAAAATTTTTGAAGTGTTTGGCCCTTGAACTCATCAAAGAGCAACTAAATCAAAGAAAAATCATTTCTTCACTGCCTAAAGACTATTAAAAATTTCCTTTTTTTACAGATAAGTTAATTTAAATCATAAATGTATACTCTAAATATTTATTTCAATTATTTTTTAGAAGGCACTTCAAGCCATAAAGAAGGTCAGGAACCGCAAGATAAAGCTTCCTACCAGATGTAGTGTGTCCCTTCAGTAAGGACAGGAAGACCTCGAATTTGTGCCATAAATGTGCAAAACCAATTTATAAAGGACATACAATTACAGTTTGCAATGATTTGTCTAAAATATCCTCATGGAATTTTATATATTTAATATTGAAAAGGAGCAATAGTTCCATATTTTATATGCCATTACCAATTTTGAGGATTATTCAAGAATAGTTTTTAAAATGTTTAATCTGTGTAAAAAATATAAATATTTTATTAATAATTGCCTTTTTTGAAAATTAAAATGTTATTACTTTGAAATAGAAAAGGTTTTGTTTTTCCTCAGTTAATATTTATATTCAAAATATGTAATTTTAATATCGGGTAAATTTCACCCAGCGCGCGCAAGTATGTTACATTTCTAGCGCGCGCGCTCGAGGGTTAATAAAGAGATGTCCTTTTACCAGAGAGTTACTAAATAGTAAAAAATTGTAATTTTGCAAATGAAAACTGTCTTTTATAGCGAGGTGTCCTCTTACCAGAGAGTTACTAAATAGTAAAAATGGTAATTTTGCAAATGAAAACTGTCTTTTATAGCGAGGTGTCCTCTTACCAGAGAGTTACTAAATAGTAAAAAATTGTAATTTTGCAAATGAAAACTGTCTTTTATAGAGAGATTTCCTCTTACCAGAGAGTTACTAAATAGTAAAAAATTGTAATTTTGCAAATGAAAACTGTCTTTTATAGAGAGGTGTCCTCTTACCAGAGAGTTACTAAATAGTAAAAATGGTAATTTTGCAAATGAAAACTGTCTTTTATAGCGAGGTGTCCTCTTACCAGAGTTACTAAATAGTAAAAAATTGTAATTTTGCAAATGAAAACTGTCTTTAATAGCGAGGTGTCCTCTTACCAGAGTTACTAAATAGTAAAAAATTGTAATTTTGCAAATGAAAACTGTCTTTTATAGCGAGGTGTCCTCTTACCAGAGAGTTACTAAATAGTAAAAATGGTAATTTTGCAAATGAAAACTGTCTTTTATAGCGAGGTGTCCTCTTACCAGAGAGTTACTAAATAGTAAAAAATTGTAATTTTGCAAATGAAAACTGTCTTTTATAGAGAGATTTCCTCTTACCAGAGAGTTACTAAATAGTAAAAAATTGTAATTTTGCAAATGAAAACTGTCTTTTATAGAGAGGTGTCCTCTTACCAGAGAGTTACTAAATAGTAAAAATGGTAATTTTGCAAATGAAAACTGTCTTTTATAGCGAGGTGTCCTCTTACCAGAGTTACTAAATAGTAAAAAATTGTAATTTTGCAAATGAAAACTGTCTTTAATAGCGAGGTGTCCTCTTACCAGAGTTACTAAATAGTAAAAAATTGTAATTTTGCAAATGAAAACTGTCTTTAATAGCGAGGTGTCCTCTTACCAGAGTTACTAAATAGTAAAAAACAGTAATTTTGCAAATGAAAACTGTCTTTAATAGCGAGGTGTCCTCTTACCAGAGTTACTAAATAGTAAAAAACAGTAATTTTGCAAATGAAAACTGTCTTTAATAGCGAGGTGTCCTCTTACCAGAGTTACTAAATAGTAAAAAACAGTAATTTTGCAAATGAAAACTGTCTTTAATAGCGAGGTGTCCTCTTACCAGAGTTACTAAATAGTAAAAAACAGTAATTTTGCAAATGAAAACTGTCTTTAATAGCGAGGTGTCCTCTTACCAGAGTTACTAAATAGTAAAAAACAGTAATTTTGCAAATGAAAACTGTCTTTAATAGCGAGGTGTCCTCTTACCAGAGTTACTAAATAGTAAAAAACAGTAATTTTGCAAATGAAAACTGTCTTTAATAGCGAGGTGTCCTCTTACCAGAGTTACTAAATAGTAAAAAACAGTAATTTTGCAAATGAAAACTGTCTTTAATAGCGAGGTGTCCTCTTACCAGAGTTACTAAATAGTAAAAAACAGTAATTTTGCAAATGAAAACTGTCTTTAATAGCGAGGTGTCCTCTTACCAGAGTTACTAAATAGTAAAAAACAGTAATTTTGCAAATGAAAACTGTCTTTAATAGCGAGGTGTCCTCTTACCAGAGTTACTAAATAGTAAAAAACAGTAATTTTGCAAATGAAAACTGTCTTTAATAGCGAGGTGTCCTCTTACCAGAGTTACTAAATAGTAAAAAACAGTAATTTTGCAAATGAAAACTGTCTTTTATAGCGAGGTGTCCTCTTACCAGAGTTACTAAATAGTAAAAAACAGTAATTTTGCAAATGAAAACTGTCTTTAATAGCGAGGTGTCCTCTTACCAGAGTTAATAAATAGTAAAAAACAGTAATTTTGCAAATGAAAACTGTCTTTTATAGCGAGGTGTCCTCTTACCAGAGTTACTAAATAGTAAAAAACAGTAATTTTGCAAATGAAAACTGTCTTTAATAGCGAGGTGTCCTCTTACCAGAGTTACTAAATAGTAAAAAACAGTAATTTTGCAAATGAAAACTGTCTTTAATAGCGAGGTGTCCTCTTACCAGAGTTACTAAATAGTAAAAAACAGTAATTTTGCAAATGAAAACTGTCTTTAATAGCGAGGTGTCTTCTTACCAGAGTTACTAAATAGTAAAAAACAGTAATTTTGCAAATGAAAACTGTCTTTAATAGCGAGGTGTCTTCTTACCAGAGTTACTAAATAGTAAAAAACAGTAATTTTGCAAATGAAAACTGTCTTTAATAGCGAGGTGTCCTCTTACCAGAGTTACTAAATAGTAAAAAAACAGTAATTTTGCAAATGAAAACTGTCTTTAATAGCGAGGTGTCCTCTTACCAGAGTTACTAAATAGTAAAAAACAGTAATTTTGCAAATGAAAACTGTCTTTAATAGCGAGGTGTCCTCTTACCAGAGTTACTAAATAGTAAAAAACAGTAATTTTGCAAATGAAAACTGTCTTTAATAGCGAGGTGTCCTCTTACCAGAGTTACTAAATAGTAAAAAACAGTAATTTTGCAAATGAAAACTGTCTTTAATAGCGAGGTGTCCTCTTACCAGAGTTACTAAATAGTAAAAAACAGTAATTTTGCAAATGAAAACTGTCTTTAATAGCGAGGTGTCCTCTTACCAGAGTTACTAAATAGTAAAAAACAGTAATTTTGCAAATGAAAACTGTCTTTAATAGCGAGGTGTCCTCTTACCAGAGTTACTAAATAGTAAAAAACAGTAATTTTGCAAATGAAAACTGTCTTTAATAGCGAGGTGTCCTCTTACCAGAGTTACTAAATAGTAAAAAACAGTAATTTTGCAAATGAAAACTGTCTTTAATAGCGAGGTGTCCTCTTACCAGAGTTACTAAATAGTAAAAAACAGTAATTTTGCAAATGAAAACTGTCTTTAATAGCGAGGTGTCCTCTTACCAGAGTTACTAAATAGTAAAAAACAGTAATTTTGCAAATGAAAACTGTCTTTAATAGCGAGGTGTCCTCTTACCAGAGTTACTAAATAGTAAAAAACAGTAATTTTGCAAATGAAAACTGTCTTTAATAGCGAGGTGTCCTCTTACCAGAGTTACTAAATAGTAAAAAACAGTAATTTTGCAAATGAAAACTGTCTTTAATAGCGAGGTGTCCTCTTACCAGAGTTACTAAATAGTAAAAAACAGTAATTTTGCAAATGAAAACTGTCTTTAATAGCGAGGTGTCCTCTTACCAGAGAGTTACTAAATAGTAAAAAACAGTAATTTTGCAAATGAAAACTGTCTTTAATAGCGAGGTGTCCTCTTACCAGAGAGTTACTAAATAGTAAAAAACAGTAATTTTGCAAATGAAAACTGTCTTTAATAGCGAGGTGTCCTCTTACCAGAGTTACTAAATAGTAAAAAACAGTAATTTTGCAAATGAAAACTGTCTTTAATAGCGAGGTGTCCTCTTACCAGAGTTACTAAATAGTAAAAAACAGTAATTTTGCAAATGAAAACTGTCTTTAATAGCGAGGTGTCCTCTTACCAGAGTTACTAAATAGTAAAAAACAGTATTTTGCAAATGAAAACTGTCTTTAATAGCGAGGTGTCCTCTTACCAGAGTTACTAAATAGTAAAAAACAGTAATTTTGCAAATGAAAACTGTCTTTAATAGCGAGGTGTCCTCTTACCAGAGTTACTAAATAGTAAAAAACAGTAATTTTGCAAATGAAAACTGTCTTTAATAGCGAGGTGTCTTCTTACCAGAGTTACTAAATAGTAAAAAACAGTAATTTTGCAAATGAAAACTGTCTTTAATAGCGAGGTGTCCTCTTACCAGAGTTACTAAATAGTAAAAAACAGTAATTTTGCAAATGAAAACTGTCTTTAATAGCGAGGTGTCCTCTTACCAGAGTTACTAAATAGTAAAAAACAGTAATTTTGCAAATGAAAACTGTCTTTAATAGCGAGGTGTCTTCTTACCAGAGTTACTAAATAGTAAAAAACAGTAATTTTGCAGATGAAAACTGTCTTTAATAGCGAGGTGTCCTCTTACCAGAGTTACTAAATAGTAAAAAACAGTAATTTTGCAAATGAAAACTGTCTTTTAGAGAGAGGTGTCTTCTTACCAGAGTTACTAAATAGTAAAAAACAGTAATTTTGCAAATGAAAACTGTCTTTAATAGCGAGGTGTCCTCTTACCAGAGTTACTAAATAGTAAAAAACAGTAATTTTGCAAATGAAAACTGTCTTTTAGAGAGAGGTGTCTTCTTACCAGAGTTACTAAATAGTAAAAAACAGTAATTTTGCAAATGAAAACTGTCTTTAATAGCGAGGTGTCCTCTTACCAGAGTTACTAAATAGTAAAAAACAGTAATTTTGCAAATGAAAACTGTCTTTTAGAGAGAGGTGTCTTCTTACCAGAGTTACTAAATAGTAAAAACAGTAATTTTGCAAATGAAAACTGTCTTTAATAGCGAGGTGTCCTCTTACCAGAGTTACTAAATAGTAAAAAACAGTAATTTTGCAAATGAAAACTGTCTTTTAGAGAGAGGTGTCTTCTTACCAGAGTTACTAAATAGTATAAAATGGCAATTTTGCAAATGAAAACTGTCTTTAATAGCGAGGTGTCCTCTTACCAGAGTTACTAAATAGTAAAAAACAGTAATTTTGCAAATGAAAACTGTCTTTTAGAGAGAGGTGTCTTCTTACCAGAGTTACTAAATAGTAAAAAACAGTAATTTTGCAAATGAAAACTGTCTTTAATAGCGAGGTGTCCTCTTACCAGAGTTACTAAATAGTAAAAAACAGTAATTTTGCAAATGAAAACTGTCTTTTAGAGAGAGGTGTCTTCTTACCAGAGTTACTAAATAGTAAAAAACAGTAATTTTGCAAATGAAAACTGTCTTTAATAGCGAGGTGTCCTCTTACCAGAGTTACTAAATAGTAAAAAACAGTAATTTTGCAAATGAAAACTGTCTTTTAGAGAGAGGTGTCTTCTTACCAGAGTTACTAAATAGTATAAAATGGCAATTTTGCAAATGAAAACTGTCTTTAATAGCGAGGTGTCCTCTTACCAGAGTTACTAAATAGTAAAAAACAGTAATTTTGCAAATGAAAACTGTCTTTTAGAGAGAGGTGTCTTCTTACCAGAGTTACTAAATAGTATAAAATGGCAATTTTGCAAATGAAAACTGTCTTTAATAGCGAGGTGTCCTCTTACCAGAGTTACTAAATAGTAAAAAACAGTAATTTTGCAAATGAAAACTGTCTTTAATAGCGAGGTGTCCTCTTACCAGAGTTACTAAATAGTAAAAAACAGTAATTTTGCAAATGAAAACTGTCTTTTAGAGAGAGGTGTCTTCTTACCAGAGTTACTAAATAGTATAAAATGGCAATTTTGCAAATGAAAACTGTCTTTAATAGCGAGGTGTCCTCTTACCAGAGTTACTAAATAGTAAAAAACAGTAATTTTGCAAATGAAAACTGTCTTTTAGAGAGAGGTGTCTTCTTACCAGAGTTACTAAATAGTAAAAAACAGTAATTTTGCAAATGAAAACTGTCTTTAATAGCGAGGTGTCCTCTTACCAGAGTTACTAAATAGTAAAAAACAGTAATTTTGCAAATGAAAACTGTCTTTTAGAGAGAGGTGTCTTCTTACCAGAGTTACTAAATAGTATAAAATGGCAATTTTGCAAATGAAAACTGTCTTTAATAGCGAGGTGTCCTCTTACCAGAGTTACTAAATAGTAAAAAACAGTAATTTTGCAAATGAAAACTGTCTTTTAGAGAGAGGTGTCTTCTTACCAGAGTTACTAAATAGTATAAAATGGCAATTTTGCAAATGAAAACTGTCTTTAATAGCGAGGTGTCCTCTTACCAGAGTTACTAAATAGTAAAAAACAGTAATTTTGCAAATGAAAACTGTCTTTTAGAGAGAGGTGTCTTCTTACCAGAGTTACTAAATAGTATAAAATGGCAATTTTGCAAATGAAAACTGTCTTTAATAGCGAGGTGTCCTCTTACCAGAGTTACTAAATAGTAAAAAACAGTAATTTTGCAAATGAAAACTGTCTTTTAGAGAGAGGTGTCTTCTTACCAGAGTTACTAAATAGTATAAAATGGCAATTTTGCAAATGAAAACTGTCTTTAATAGCGAGGTGTCCTCTTACCAGAGTTACTAAATAGTAAAAAACAGTAATTTTGCAAATGAAAACTGTCTTTTAGAGAGAGGTGTCTTCTTACCAGAGTTACTAAATAGTATAAAATGGCAATTTTGCAAATGAAAACTGTCTTTAATAGCGAGGTGTCCTCTTACCAGAGTTACTAAATAGTAAAAAACAGTAATTTTGCAAATGAAAACTGTCTTTTAGAGAGAGGTGTCTTCTTACCAGAGTTACTAAATAGTATAAAATGGCAATTTTGCAAATGAAAACTGTCTTTAATAGCGAGGTGTCCTCTTACCAGAGTTACTAAATAGTAAAAAACAGTAATTTTGCAAATGAAAACTGTCTTTTAGAGAGAGGTGTCTTCTTACCAGAGTTACTAAATAGTATAAAATGGCAATTTTGCAAATGAAAACTGTCTTTAATAGCGAGGTGTCCTCTTACCAGAGTTACTAAATAGTAAAAAACAGTAATTTTGCAAATGAAAACTGTCTTTTAGAGAGAGGTGTCTTCTTACCAGAGTTACTAAATAGTATAAAATGGCAATTTTGCAAATGAAAACTGTCTTTAATAGCGAGGTGTCCTCTTACCAGAGTTACTAAATAGTAAAAAACAGTAATTTTGCAAATGAAAACTGTCTTTTAGAGAGAGGTGTCTTCTTACCAGAGTTACTAAATAGTATAAAATGGCAATTTTGCAAATGAAAACTGTCTTTAATAGCGAGGTGTCCTCTTACCAGAGTTACTAAATAGTAAAAAATTGTAATTTTGCAAATGAAAACTGTCTTTTATAGCGAGGTGTCCTCTTACCAGAGTTACTAAATAGTAAAAAATTGTAATTTTGCAAATGAAAACTGTCTTTTATAGCGAGGTGTCCTCTTACCAGAGTTACTAAATAGTAAAAAATTGTAATTTTGCAAATGAAAACTGTCTTTTATAGCGAGGTGTCCTCTTACCAGAGAGTTACTAAATAGTAAAAATTGTAATTTTGCAAATGAAAACTGTCTTTTTTAGAAAGGTGTCTTCTTACCAGAGAGTTACTAAATAGTAAAAATTGTAATTTTACAAATGAAAACTGTCCTTTAGAGAGAGTTGTCCTCTTACTAGAGAGTTACTAAATAGTAAAAAAACAGTAATTTTGCAAATGAAAACTGTCTTTTAGAGAGAGGTGTCTTCTTACCAGAGAGTTACTAAATTGTATAAAATGGTCATTTTGCAAATGAAAACTGTCTTTTATAGAGAGGTGTCTTCTAAGGTGAGTATCC
>CP092882.1:4589025-4620744 GCA_030710605.1 Cordylochernes scorpioides | reverse complement strand
GCGTTCCAATGAGTGGTTTGGTCAGGCATAAAGGACACACACATACATTCATTTTTATATATATAGATAATCCAAATTGTGCCGTATCTGTTTCAAAAATATTTCCAATTTCTTATAAAAGGTGGGGCACTAATGCAACATAGAAAATTGTATAATATTCATACACAAGATCTTTGTTCAGACGTCATCTTGACCTAATTAAATAAAAAGTAATATATTTGTTTTTGAAAAAATGTTTTGTGTAGAGCTAAAATTTGAGCTTGGTAAAGATACGCTGTTTATAAAATTTCTTTAAGGTTCCTTTTGGTCCTTTTAAAAAAGTGTAAATAGCTAAAAAAAAAAGTGCAATCTCTAAATTAAAGTCGGTGGATGAGAGGGTAACACGCTCGATTCCCGACAGTCATGAACCAGGATTGAATCCCACATTAAAATTTTTTTTAATATGTGAATAACCTTCACATATTATTCACTGCTTCAATTATCATGAACTAAGTTGCTCTTGCTGAGCGGTACCTATTAATGTGATTTTGAATCTCTAAATTAAATTTAACCAACTTTGCAAACATTTTATTGCAAACTTTTTGATATAATTTTAGATTATCTCATTTTTTTTCTTATATATATATATATATATATATATATATATATGAAAAAAAACAATAGAAAAAAATAAAAGATAAGTGGGTCAGGTGTTGATATTAAAAATAAATAAGGCATCTCCTGACCACGAGCACATGTGCTTTTTAGATGGCAGAGCGCCATCTAGTGGAGCAAGAATAAACTAAACGTTTATTTAGCTTACTCCGTGATATTTGGCCAACCCAATTTCTTGATAAATCAAGAAAAGTCATCCACGAACGCGTTTCGCGCTGTTGGCGCTCGTCAGCGTGGAGTAGACTGTAACCACTGCGACCAAAAATATTTTTGGACCCAATGGCTTCTTGAGAAATCAAGAAATGGGTATTTAAGGCCAAATTTGCGTAAAGACGTTTAGCACATGAAAAAAAAACAATGGAAAAAAATAAAAGATAAGTGGGTCAGGTGTTGATATTAAAAATAAATAAGGCATCTTCTGACCACGAGCACATGTGCTTTTTATATATATATAAGGTTATTTTTATAAAAATATCTTTACACATTGTACAAAATAATTGTAAATATATAATAGGTGTTATTGTTAATATTTAAAATATTCACACCTTTATTTTTTTTAGAAAATTTTTATTTTTTGTCAGTAATATATATATATTTTATTCAAAATATTTTCCCTTCCCATTGAGTATAGCAAAAAAAAAAAATGTTTTAACTTAATTCTATTTACGTTATGTGGCGCTGAATGTGTTGTCGACATAAATACGTTGTAATATCTTGAAAACGATTGATAAATATATATTTTTTTGATCCAATATATACCATTTTAATTAAATAATTATAGCATCTTAAAAGATGTAGTATTGCTTTTCGATTTATCCTATATGTATAGTTAGATGCGAAGTAAAGAAACTTACTGTTTTTCAGCTTTTTTGATGCATTCGTTGGCTTCATTTATCTTTCTGGTTTCCATTGTAAGGTTTAAGACTAGAAATAATAAGTGGAAATTTGAGACGTGAGAAGTGGAAGTTTAAGACTAGAAATAATAAGTGGAAATTTGACAGGCGTAAGGAGAGAAGCGACGTATATTTTACTGCATCAAACAACCTTCGTCAACAATAAACAAAATAGTACATGGTCAATTTTATTTATAGTATTTTATCAAAAGTTTAAAAAATCTTTTACAATAGTTTTAAAAGTTTAAATTTGAGTAAATTGTATCTTAAAACGTTTTATTAAATTTCTATTATATTATTTTAATAATGGATTGCAAGTATTTTTTCGTTTTCGTTTTTCACAACGATTCTTTGTTAGCATTTTGATGCTGATAAATCAATAAATAAATATAGAAGTTCCTGTTTATATAATTTAAAATTTATATTCTGACTTTTAAATATCTTTTGTCGATTTTTTACAAAATTAGAATGAAATCAAAATCATTTAAAAAATAATTTCATTTGTTCGTGTTCGTTTAAAAAAAAAAAATAAATGGTGATCGACTGAAAGGAAAAACAATGGGGGAAATAAATGCACAGAAACACAGTAAAATAAAAGGATTTATTTTAAAGATTAAAAACAAAAGGGATAAAAAAACTATTACACTTATATATATAGAATTATGGTTGTATTTAAAGATTAAAACAGAGCTAAAAAAAACTAGATAAAAAAGGTTAAGCAAAAAAAGTAAAGTAAAATTAAAGTAGTCTTAGGGAAGGAAGACAAAAATAAATGGCGGGGGGGTGTCGAGCGTTTGTTTACACAGTACCTCGTGGCAGCACCGTCGCAGGCTTGGCTTGGCTTGTGCGATGTCCAATTGTCGCGCGTTGGTTGTCTAATTGTCACGACTCGTTGGTTGTCTAAGGCGTCTTTTCCGCTCTCAAGTTTCTGCTTGAGGGATACTCCAATGCGTTCTCTCCGTCCACAAGACGCTGCTTGCAGGATAGCTTGACGTCTTTCCTTCCACAAGACGCTGCTTGCAGGATAGCTTGACGTCTTTCCTTCCACAAGACGCTGCTTGCAGGATAGCTTGACGTCTTTCCTTCCACAAGACGCTGCTTGCAGGATAGCTTTTAGACGTCTCTCCGTCTGGCAAGGGAACTCAACTTTCCCCTCCGCTTCTAACAAGGGAATCCTGCCATCTGACCAAAAAAGAATGTAACATGACGCTCCGTCGTCTCCGCCCACGCCGACCTTTGCCCTCGGTCGGTCCAAGCTGGGGCTATCTATAGATATAGATGTCTTGCTCGTTGTCTCCCTTCACCTAAGATCTTCATTCTATGTACAAAAGAAAAGGATCTATAAAATAGTTTTAACATTCTCCCACAAAATTTTGCTCTGAAAGAAGTCAAAATTAAGTATAAGACAAAAGAGCATATATATACACAATACAGACAAGAGTAGATATGCCTATTACATTACATAAAATACACATAAAAGAATACACATGTTACACTTTTTTTTTTTTTATACAGGTACTTTCACTAGTCCTTCGAGTCATACCTTGCAGGCTTTCTGATTACCCTACCATATCTATTTCTAGAGTCCCTGGATTCAGTATTGGGCCTATTTCCTAAAAATGCTTCAGATTGGGGTTCGGTATTTGAATTGCCCTTTTGAATCGTCTCAACCTTCGAGGATATTTCAAGAGGGTGTAAGCGTTGTAGAGCCCTGATTAAGGTTCCTGTGGATGTTTTAACATGGGCCACTCTCACTATTCCGTCTTTTCCTGGTATGAGATTTACTATTCGCCCTTTAGGCCAAAACATTCTTTTAAGATTTTCTTGCCCGATCAGTACAACGTCTCCTACTTTCAACTGTCTTCTATCAATATTTTCGGATTTCTGAATCAGCGCGCCTAAATATTCCTTTAAGAATCTCTGCTTCAATTCTCTCTTCAGTTGACCTAACTCTCTGTATCTAGTGTGCAACATTTCTGGCTTTAAATTTTCAAATTCAGGAAAGCTAGACTCCGGACCATTTTGTAAAAACTCATTAGGAGTTAACGGTTTTAGATCATTGTCGTCTTCAGAGACATAAGTGAGGGGTCGATTATTAATGATAGATTCGATTTCACAAAGGGCAGTCTGCAGTTGTACATATTTCAGCTTCCTGTGACCTAGCATCTTTATCAACATTTCCTTTATTGTCCTAACCATTCTTTCCCAAAATCCTCCCCACCAAGGAGCGGAAGGAGGGATAAAAATCCATTGTATCCTTTCAATTGAGGTTTCCCTTTCAATTCTAATCCAATCCAATCTCTTGAATATTCTATTAAGTTTTGCAAAATTGGTGCCATTGTCGCTATATATTTTCTCGGGGCGCCCTCTCCGACAAATAAACCTATGGAGGGCCATCATGAAGACTCCTGTCTCTAAACTCTTCACCTTTATTTCTTTTGGATTTATCGAGAACTCTGAATTGGGCCAGAATTCTTTAGGTTTTTTCAACCATTCGGGGCCCTCCCACCATCTGCTTTGCACAAACTGGCTTGGAGGGCAACCTCGAGACAGAAGATCGGCCGGGTTCAACTGACTAGGAACGAACCTCCAATCGTTCAAATTGGTAGTGGCCTGTATTTCTCTGACTCGGTTTCTCACGAAAACTCTCCACTCAATTTCTTTCTTTATCCAACTTAGCGCGGTAGTAGAGTCAGACCAAAGAGTTGTTTCACATTTTCTCTTCAAGGCAGCTTGGATTGCATTGGCTAGTCTAGCTCCTAGTACCATGGCCATTAATTCCAAGCGAGGGATCGTAATACTCTTCATAGGAGCTAATCTGACTTTGCTCCAAATCAAAGTTAGAGTATTTTCTCGTCCCGTTTCGCTCCTTAAATAGGCTACAGCTCCATAGCCTATTTGACTAGCGTCACAAAAGATATGAACTTCTGTAGGGAAAATGAGATCATTCCACATATATCTCGGTATCTTTATTAACTCTATGAATTTTATTTGATCCAACCAGGTTCGAAATTCCTGGGCCATACTTTCGGGTAGTGGTGTATCCCAACCTAGTTTCAGTCCCCATGATCGCTGCAGTAACAACTTTGGTGGCAAGAATACTGGAGCGCAAAATCCAAGTGGACCAAATATCCGCTGAACCATGGACAGTACCAACCTTTTCGTTAATTTGGGTTGAATACTCAAATTGTCAGGGAGTTCGCATTTTAATGAATCTTCCATTTTATTCCAAACAACACCCAATATTTTTGTACAAGTCCCCTTTTCAGGGTTTTCCTCCAGAGAATATTCCCACTCTCGTAAGTCCATTTTAGCCCTGTCAATAATTTCAATTGCGGCCTTTTGAAATTCCTGCACTTCCTGCTTTGTTTCCAGCGAGGTAATACAATTGTCCATGTAGAAGGATTGAGCTAAAATCTTTGCCCATTGAACAAGTGGGCCTCTTATTGATTGAAGATGGTATTCTATTACGGCGTTCAGCACAAAAGGACTACAGTTTAAGCCAAATACAAGTCTCTTATGCCTGTAAGCTATTAGTTCTCTATCGCTCTCCTTTTCCCACCAAAGGAATATAAGATAGTTCTGTTCAGATTCTTCAATCGCCACCATCTGGAATGCTTTTCTTATATCTGCCGTGACTCCAAATTTATTTTCACGAAATCTTATCATCATTTCAGGGATTCTTTCCAATAAATTCGGTCCCTTTTCTAAACATTGATTCAAGGATAATCCATTATGGCCTAGACAAGAAGCATCGAAAACCGGACGTATGGGCGTCGTTTTAGATTCCATCTTGTACACAGGGCGGTGAGGTAAATAATAGCCTCTTCTCTCGAGAGGATTTTCCTCGACTCTTTCAATGAGTCCTTCAGTCAGCCAGTCTCTAAAGATCTGACTATATTCGGTCAACTTATTCTGTGAGTTCATTTTCTTAGTGCTTATATCTAACCTTTTTATCGCTATGTCAAGATTGCTGAGGATTGACTCCTTTTCTACCTTCCAAGGTAGACCTACAGAATATCTCTGATCACTTTGTCTTTGAATTTTTGTTATAAACTTTTCTTTTATTTCCTGATATCTGGTCTCTTTGGAGCAAGTTTCAACAGGATCCCTAATGCCTAGTACTTCTAGATCCCACAAATCCTTTAAATCGCATCGCGTTGTTAGCAGATTCAAAGTCTGCTGCACATTGTCATTGCTATCAATAATTGGCGAATTGCCCATTAGTGTCCAACCTAATTTCGTTTCCACCGCAGTTAAATCTGCTTCAACTTGAACTATTTTTCCTGTCAAAATCATACCTAGATAGTTAGCGCCAATCAATATGTCAATCTCTTGTCCTTTAAAATTGTCCTGAGGCAATATTATGCCCTTAATCTTCAATTTTTCTAACCAGTCCCCTTTTGGCAAAGGTGGTATGGCGTCGCAAATTTTACGTTGATCCAGCGCCTCAATATGGATCACATCTCTTTTATTACCTAAATTCTCCAATTCTAACATAAATTTACCGTGCTTTTCTTCACCAATCTTATTACCTCCAAAAAGACTTTTAGCTATAGTTATTTCGCCTTTTCTTTCTATTCCTACACTCCAGACTAACGACTGTTTGATATACGAAAACTGACTTCCACTGTCGAGGAGAATTCTAACCCTTCTAGAGGCATTTGGGCCTCTTAACAATGCTACCGTGGTCATCAGCAAGACTTGACCTGTGCAGGCTTGACTAGAAAGCGATGCAATGGGTTCAGTTGCATTTTCCTTTGGATTTTCTCTTCCCGGTTTCGTTAACTGGTTAGAAGAATTTCCTTCACATAAAACTTCCAAGTGGTTTCTCCCACAGTTTTTGCACTCCAATTGTTCTCGGCACTGACTCTGTATGTGTCCCTTTCTTAAGCATTTGAAACATAGATGGGCACTACGTATTTTATCGTTTCTCTCTCCCGGAGACATTTTCATTATGGAACGGCATTGATGACTCGCATGATTTGTTCTTTCACAAAAGAAGCATTTTATATTAGTTCGCCCTCCGAACAGACTAGACACAGTGGCGGGTCTGAAATTGCTCCTTGTTCTGGTCCCATCATTGTAAGACCTTTTATAGGGTTCCTCCTGCCTAAAGCCTTTTTCCACAAATTTCAGCCGTTGAGCACTCCTTACTTCGGCTTTTAGAAAGTCCAATAATAACCTTAGCCTTTCTTGAGCTCCTCCAACCCCTTTATCTGACTCTTCCCGTTTTGCTAACTCCATACCATAACCTGAAGAAGGATGCCTGTGCCATATTTTCAAAATATCCGAAGGTAATGAAGACTCGACAAGAGGGTATAAAAAAATACCCGACAACTGGGGATCAATGCCCAGTGTCTCTAACGACCGGAGGTGACTGCTCAGTTCGTCGTACAGACTGCTTAAATTTCTATTTTCTTTCTTTACATTAGATATAACCGAATTCAATAGACGTCTGACATACAGTTCTGTCAGTATATTCGGGTCACCGAATCGCTCCTGTAGGGCTTGTACCGCCAAAGCATAGTTGGCGCCTGTAACGGGATAGCTTGCTACAACACGATAGGCTTCTGAATTTGGTATAATTGCTTGACGCAAATATAAAAACCGGTCGCTATCGGATAAATTCTTATTTTCGTGAATTTTCGAAAACTGCGCCCACCAAGGCAACCAACCTTCCAGAGAGCCGTCATAGCTTTTTAGGGCTAACTCTGGTAATTTCACATTTATTACAGTGTCCTCGCTAGCAATCGGGATTGTTTCTTCTTTATCGGGATTCCGTAATACACTGACTTTCTGTTGAATATCAAACTTTTCCTCTTCATATTTATCGCATTCTTGCCATTCCCTATCAATACTTTCCTCTGCAATCCCTTCTTTCACTACCAATAAAGCCTGATATTTTTCGTTTAGATCTACAAGTTTCGTGTAATAAGACTCTAGTCTATTAAACTTAGAATAAATATCATTCTTATCAATTTGAGACTTTTCAAATTCTCCATTTATTTCATTAATAATTCTAGTGAAAGTACCTCTTATGGCTTTTCTGCGCTTTTTAAGTGCATCCATTTCCTCCATATTTCCTTAAAATCGATCACGTCCGGCTCACCAAAATGTTCGTGTTCGTTTAAAAAAAAAAATAAATGGTGATCGACTGAAAGGAAAAACAATGGGGGAAATAAATGCACAGAAACACAGTAAAATAAAAGGATTTATTTTAAAGATTAAAAACAAAAGGGATAAAAAAAACTATTACACTTATATATATAGAATTATGGTTGTATTTAAAGATTAAAACAGAGCTAAAAAAACTAGATAAAAAAGGTTAAGCAAAAAAAGTAAAGTAAAATTAAAGTAGTCTTAGGGAAGGAAGACAAAAATAAATGGCGGGGGGGTGTCGAGCGTTTGTTTACACAGTACCTCGTGGCAGCACCGTCGCAGGCTTGGCTTGGCTTGTGCGATGTCCAATTGTCGCGCGTTGGTTGTCTAATTGTCACGACTCGTTGGTTGTCTAAGGCGTCTTTTCCGCTCTCAAGTTTCTGCTTGAGGGATACTCCAATGCGTTCTCTCCGTCCACAAGACGCTGCTTGCAGGATAGCTTGACGTCTTTCCTTCCACAAGACGCTGCTTGCAGGATAGCTTGACGTCTTTCCTTCCACAAGACGCTGCTTGCAGGATAGCTTTTAGACGTCTCTCCGTCTGGCAAGGGAACTCAACTTTCCCCTCCGCTTCTAACAAGGGAATCCTGCCATCTGACCAAAAAAGAATGTAACATGACGCTCCGTCGTCTCCGCCCACGCCGACCTTTGCCCTCGGTCGGTCCAAGCTGGGGCTATCTATAGATATAGATGTCTTGCTCGTTGTCTCCCTTCACCTAAGATCTTCATTCTATGTACAAAAGAAAAGGATCTATAAAATAGTTTTAACAACATTAATAAATAGCCATAAACATCACATATATACGTTAATATGACATTAAAATATATTAAAACCTCAAAAGTTGAATATTTATTCTATAATTAATGAATATTTATTACTTTCTTGCCAAGTTTTGAAATCGTTATTTAAAAATATACACACTATTTTTTATTAATCAACATCATATGTGTACAATATTTGTTTGAAACCAGTGATGTGTATAATATAATTTAGTCCTAAAAAAAGCTTTTATCAGATATGTTACCCCCTTCCCACTTGTCCTTTATAAATCCTACACTGATATAAGAATGATTTATTGGATGTATGAGAATTTTGAGAAATATAAGATGATAATTCATTTAGTAAAAGTTATCACTCATGAAAAAATGAGGCCAATACAATAGATGCCCATTTACGTGAAAGATTCCAAAATATTATTCTAAAGATTGAAAAATATTAAGATTGATAAATATAGGAAGACCAATTCAATTCAAGTACATTTAATACGATTATATTTTAAAAATTATTTTTCAACATTCAAAAAAATGTGATAAAAAAATGTATAATATATATATATATATATATATATAGATGGAAAATTTGCCGGGAGGAAATTAATCCATAGAAGCAAAGGGCGCCCTTTGCTTCTATATATATATATATGTCATAATTTGTATATAATTAAATGCAACCCCGATCCACTATGTATGTACCATGTATGAATTTCAAAGACTTAATAAAGAACAAGGTAACTGGAGGAAAGAAAGTAACAAAAGATATAGGGAGTAAGATCTAAGGCTGGCACGACTATTCTGGGCACCCCTGTGTCAATACTGCAGGGGCAGAGACCGGGCGTCTCTAGTGACCGCAGAAGTTATTTTAGCCAAGATTCACTCAATACTTCCTGACAAACAGGACGTGTCGAGTGACCAGAAGTTATAAAAGTTTGAGAGACATCCAGTACTTCCGGCAAAAACAGGACGTGTCTAATATCCGTCGAAGCTATAAGCGTCAAGCCACCAAACACTTCCTGACGAAATCGGATATACCAGGCAGGGCACAGCTTTCATCAAGGGAAGCCGCCGGCCTATCAGAAGATAGCACCTTAAGTAGGTCAACCAATAGGACAAGATCATGTGACATCTCTCGACCAATCAGAGAGACACTGAGGCTTGGTGTTAAATCGAAAGACAAGAATTGTCAGTAGGTTTTTAGCTCTCATAGGAACAACACCTGCAGTAGCGACTTGGCTCTCACCGAGTTCGGATCAGTCGCTCCTTCGCTTCCAACGAGGTGACATCGACCCTGGACCTCTCCCCACTCAGCTCATAGCTAAGTACAATCACCACCATGTGATCAGTTAATTAACAATCAAAATCGCTCCGCCTTCTCAAGCTTTCTTCCCTCCAATCCAGTTGCCTTTTATTTTCAAACCTCACCATGTGTCCTGATTATTCCTAACTGTGTGCTTCACTTACCACTCAACGACTGCGCTTCAATCAAATCTCACCATTCGCACCCAACAACAAGGAACCCCGTAACGATATTGCCACAGAACGGTTAAGTCGACAGGATAAAGATTATGGAACTTAATCAGGATCAAGATGGAAATTAGCCCAGACACCAGCAAATCAAAAGGCAATGACAAAACCAGCGGAAAAGAAGCGGACAAGAAGAGAAGCGACCAGGCGCCTTTTAGCGGCCATCATATGGCAAATGACCGTGGCCCTCCGACGTGTCAACGCCCCACAAAGTGAGACGGAATTCCGGAGCACCATTCCCCGGGGAGGACGACGGACACAACCCCCGCCAACCCCAGGCGAGTGTCACCAAGACCGGACACCGACCACCGAGGAGTCATCCACCGCCATGCCGTACACAGTCCCCGAAACCAATCCCCGCGATCCGGGACAGCCCAAACGATTCCAAAATGATCTTCCAGTACCGGACTTTACTTCAATTTCGCGGACGGTGCGAGCAGTCCCGAGCCCCAAGCCAACCACTCCAAACCAAGGCGTCCCAAAGGAGACCTGTTGAACTGAGGTAGGCACCCACCCTATGCCGTCAAGGAATTGACTTTGAACTTCTATCTAACCCACCTACCCCTTTAACCATATCTAACCTTTGTACTCAATGAATGCACGCACGGGCTAGACCAAACCTGTCCGAAAGGACTTGCACTGCAATCAAATTTGTCACACAGGACAACCCTTACCTGCATTCATTGACCCCACCACCATGTTTATCACTCAACCCAATTACCAGTACTATATGCCCACAACATATAAAGCCACCACAACTCCAACCTACAATTCCAATAATGCCCAAAAAAGTGTCCGTACACCGACACAGCTCACACACTTACCACACAAAATCCATGCATGACCACACATCGACACAACATAAAAGTGTACCTCACAACAACCCCACAAACGTATTTAACAACAATCACGACATTCGCGACAACAATACACCGACAACATCCATCCAAAGGACGGTTTTCACGCTAACAAACACGCACAACCCGCCCAACAAGCACGACACTCGCGCCAAAAGACGACAACCACAAACAAACGCATGCACCGTCGTTAGTAACAATCATCTCGTCTACCCAAAACACAAAAAAATGTTCACCTTAAAAGGTACCATATACTCTAACAATAGAAATTTCGATATATGACTTTAATAAATTTGTTGTTCATAGTGAGAACAGGTAAAATTTTGTACAAACAAGGATTTCGCGTGACACCTTTTCATTCACAAATTTTTTTTTTTTTGATTCGTGTCACAGGTCACCCACAAAACTTTTTCACTTCAGGCCACAGACGCCTTTTCACCAAGCCTGTGACACGTCTCTCACTCAAAGCGTGTTCACGTCGTAAGCCTCATTTTTCACTCAATTCCACCCTAATGCCACTGAATAACATTTTTTACTAAAGTCACAACGACCATTCGATTTAATAAATGGATACAACGCCCGGATTTTCAAAATACAAATAATGTCGAAATTACACCAACTCATCTCTCCACAATGTTATTGACAGAACATGACACAAGACATCGTCAAACAAGTAAAACCCACAAACAAAACAAAATGTCGTACACAAAACATATCACACACACAACGCAACCAATGCCGAAAGTAAAAGATTCAATTAGAAAAAAAACAATTAGGCGTGCACAAATTCAATTAGGAAACCAGGAAGTGAGAAGGGACACTTCCCCGCACGACAAAGACGCCGGTCAGCAGCTACGTGCAAATAGACGGGGGATAAATTGGGAATCACCCCGGGGAGGGACTTTGTTTCTCCACATCGCCCCCCTGCTTCCGGTTTCTAATTACCGTGGGGCCCCTCGACCAACAGCTGAATTGAGGTCAACTGTGGGCTTCTCTAAGTGTCGTTCAGTTTGGATCCCAATACGAGCTACATATCGACTTTTACAAAAAACATAGTTCAATTATATTCTCACAAGAAACTTAAGACACACAGACACTCCAAATGAGTTCACATTTCTATTCTTTTATTCTTTTAAAGACTTCCAAACTTTACATTTTTCACACTAGGCACAAATTCCACCTACGCGTAGACATCCCAGACCTTAGGATCTTGACAACACATAGAATTCGTTTCACACATTTCTTACACAAAAACTTCTAACATTTTTTCACAACACACACAAAGACAAAAAGTTACACATAATTGAGCAATTAAAACATTTATAGGGCAAAATGGAACAATCAATACATTTAGATCAGGGCATGTAGATACCAAAGGGTTCCAACCAATACATCTTATTTTTCATATCAATCATTTTTATTATTTTCTCTCAATTAAAAGTTAAATATTTAATCAATTTATCAATTTATTCAACTTATTACCACTTTTTATCATTAATTATCATTTTTTTTTTTCCAATTAGTTTATATTATCAATTTTATTTATCAATTATCAACGAAAACCCACTGGTTTTCGATTAAACTAAAAACATTAAATCACCCTTTATTGTTGAAACCTTTTTATTTTTCATTTTTCCTTTTTTCAAGCACTCACCTTTGATTTCGTTCAACTTTTATTTTTATTTTTATTTTGATTTCTCAAAAGACCTAATGAAAACCCCTTCGATTTCATTCCCAATCTCAAGTAGGATAGTAATTAGGCAATTCTTTTTTTTTTTTTCACCAACGCAACAAAGCATTTTCTTTTTTTTCATACAACAAGGCTTTTTCTTTTTTTTTTGTGCAACCAAGCCTTCACTTTGATTTCATTCAACTTTTATTTTATCTTATTTTATGTTGATTTCTCAAAAGCCCTAATAGAATTCCTTCGATTTCATTCCCAATTTCGAACTAGAATATGGTTAGGCATTTTTCCTTTTTTTTTTTCTCACCATTCAACCAAACACATTCAATTTTGATTTCATTTCACTACTCTTATTTTATTTTGTTTTGATTTCAAAGCACCTTATGAAATTTCCTCGATTCCTTTTTCTCAGAATTCGAGCAAAAAAGTAACTAAGCAGTTGTCTTTGTCACCATGCAACAAAATATTTTTCTTTTTCAACCAAACACATTCAATTTTGATTTCATTCAACTATTTTATATTATTTTTATTTGATTTCAAAAGCCTTAATAGAACTCCCTCGAATTCATTTCTTAACTCGAGTAGAATTCGTTTAGGCGCATTTTCCTTTTTTTTTGCCACTATGTACCATAACATTCATTGATTTCTTACAATTAAAAAATTTTTGATTTCTATTAATTATACTCAACCTATATCATCAACACCATTCTATTTTACTTTTATATTACCTGCAATGTTTGTATATAGCCCCTCCATACCCACAACTAATTTTCCCACAAAATTATTTTTCACTTTACAGAATTCTCTCAGG
Source organism: Cordylochernes scorpioides (assembly GCA_030710605.1). NCBI lineage: Eukaryota > Metazoa > Arthropoda > Arachnida > Pseudoscorpiones > Chernetidae > Cordylochernes > Cordylochernes scorpioides. Next base: position 4,607,383 of record CP092882.1, on the reverse strand, counting down.
CTAACCCCTTCTTGAATTCTTCACATGTAGGGGGCGCATCTGTCATAATTTGTATATAATTAAATGCAACCCCGATCCACTATGTATGTACCATGTATGAATTTCAAAGACTTAATAAAGAACAAGGTAACTGGAGGAAAGAAAGTAACAAAAGATATAGGGAGTAAGATCTAAGGCTGGCACGACTATTCTGGGCACCCCTGTGTCAATACTGCAGGGGCAGAGACCGGGCGTCTCTAGTGACCGCAGAAGTTATTTTAGCCAAGATTCACTCAATACTTCCTGACAAACAGGACGTGTCGAGTGACCAGAAGTTATAAAAGTTTGAGAGACATCCAGTACTTCCGGCAAAAACAGGACGTGTCTAATATCCGTCGAAGCTATAAGCGTCAAGCCACCAAACACTTCCTGACGAAATCGGATATACCAGGCAGGGCACAGCTTTCATCAAGGGAAGCCGCCGGCCTATCAGAAGATAGCACCTTAAGTAGGTCAACCAATAGGACAAGATCATGTGACATCTCTCGACCAATCAGAGAGACACTGAGGCTTGGTGTTAAATCGAAAGACAAGAATTGTCAGTAGGTTTTTAGCTCTCATAGGAACAACACCTGCAGTAGCGACTTGGCTCTCACCGAGTTCGGATCAGTCGCTCCTTCGCTTCCAACGAGGTGACATCGACCCTGGACCTCTCCCCACTCAGCTCATAGCTAAGTACAATCACCACCATGTGATCAGTTAATTAACAATCAAAATCGCTCCGCCTTCTCAAGCTTTCTTCCCTCCAATCCAGTTGCCTTTTATTTTCAAACCTCACCATGTGTCCTGATTATTCCTAACTGTGTGCTTCACTTACCACTCAACGACTGCGCTTCAATCAAATCTCACCATTCGCACCCAACAACAAGGAACCCCGTAACGATATTGCCACATATATATATATATACTAGCGGATGTGTACCCGGCTTCGCCGGGTTTTATCCGAGTGAAAGTTTGCCTAACGAATATTATATATTATGAAGTATAATAAACAATGTTAAAGATTAGTTTTAATTATTAATCAAGATTGTGTGTGAATATGTGAGAAAGATGTAATATCGTTGTTGTTTTCTTGGCCGACTGTTTTACATATGGTGTTATCTTAAAATTGCTTGTTTTGAATATTTTTTTAGATTGAGTTGAATGAATTGCTGAATTTTTTTTTGTATTTATATATAAATAAAATTAACTCTGTTGATTTTTTTTTGTATTTAATCGATAACAGCGAAGTTACGCATGTTAAAGTTAGGAAAAATATTTTGATGTTAAGCAAAACCTGCTCCATCTCGTTTTACATAAATGTTGAAAATTTGGTTGAAATTGATGCATTGTAACGAAAGTTTTTAGTGATGTCCACTTATGAAATTTCCATTTTATTAATATAGATATGAAAAAATAGTACAAATGTAACATTGTACTGGGATAAGGTGCATAAATTAAAAAAAGGCATCTCCTTATCGTGCAACTGAAAGTTGCTGATGGCTTGCGCCATCTATCGGAATAAATATCAACTATTCTCGTTGATTTTTAATTATTCCAGAATTGGCCAAATACCCATTCTTGATTAATCAAGAAAAGCTAACCACGGACGCGTTTCGGGCTGTTGGCCCTCATCAGCGTGGTGCAAGCTGTACCTCAACGACAAAAAAATTGGTCATTAAGGCATCCTGAAAACATCATATATATATGATGTTAAAACCAATCACAATAATCTGGGCCTTAGTAATGATACATTGCCTCAGATTAGTAAACTTTGCGTGACGTTCTTTAATTGACCTACTTCTGTTTTTGAAACACCTGCCCAGTCAGCACGCTTTCATTGAATATCCTCAAGGACCAGTATAACTTACTGTTAGAAGCGGATTGTCAACTTTGGGACCACAGCCTACAACGGCCAGAGAGGAAATGAACGGCGCATGCGTCAATTAGGAGACCTTGCGAAGTAGAGGCGAACCAATTAACTGGGTAATAATCCAGACTTTAGAATAATGTAGAATTTCCATGAGTGGACACTCGCGCTATAGGACACCTCTCTACAAAGGACAGTTTTCATTTGCAAAATTACCACTTTTACTACTTAGAAACTCTCCGGTAAAAATACATATTTTCCTAAAGGACACTTTGGCTCTGCAATTAGGTATACTTTACAGGGAGGTTCAACTGTATATGAATATTAAAGTGCATAACATAGAGTTAAGGGAGCAGGCTATTCATGCACCAAAATAAACACATCTTTCTTTAAATATGCATCAGAACAATGAGCTTTTTTATCAATTGTAAAAAAAAAAATTGAAGGTTGTGTTCAATAATGAGTCAATTCACCTGCTTAAATATTTTTTTTTATAAAATTCGCCGCCCCTGTACTATTGAGAGGGCCATAGCCTGAAATCATTGTATATAGGTGGACCTTTTTTGTCTTAGTTTGCTAAAACTTGTGTTGTGGATCATTCTTTATTATCGCTATTGTGCATCGTATTGGGGCGATAAACCAAATAGATTGTCGTAATGCATTTTTAAAGGGAAAGGTTTCACTTTTTGAAGGGTGAGGCGATCTTCTTTTTTATATAGATTAATTATCCTCCAGACAAAAGTGTATTTGAACAATATCCTGGAATAATTAAAAATCAACGAATAGTGGATATTTATTCCGATAGATGGCGTAAGCCATCAGCAACTTTTATTTGCGCGATTAGGAGAGAATTTTTTCCCTTAATTTATCAACTTAACTACAGTACTTTTAAACTAATTTTTCATATAGTTTGTCGTTCTCATGCATTTACGGTCTTAAATACTCAAAAATTTGATTTAGTAGGAAGCCTCAAGGACAAGCCTTCATGATCGCTTAGGTAGAGCTTGCATCACGCTGATGAGGGCTAACAGCCTGCAAAGTTTTCTTGATTAATCAAGAATGGGTATTTTTTTGGCCAATATTTTGAATAAACTAAAAAAAAAAATTAAATGATAATTATTCCGACAGATGACGAAAGTCATCAGTAATTTTCAATTGTATAATCAGGAGATGGTTTTCTTCTTTATATCGATTAGTGTTTTTAGTATTTTACCATTCATTATTAGTTCCAATATGTAAAACTATATTCAAATACAAGTTAATACATTGGAAGTGATATATTAACAGGTGTTAGTACGTGAATATACCGTACTTTTTAGTACTGAATTTATGAATATCTTTAAATATAGAGACTTTAATAGAGAGAGAGAGAGAGAAAAGATGGAAGACTGAGGGCGCCAAATCAGGAGAATAAGGGGGTATTAGAGCAAATCGTACCTCGAATCTCGTATTTTCCCATTGCCAACACAGTTTTTGTGAGCAGCTGCGTTGTCCTGGCGAAAGATGATTTTTTCTTCCTCAAGCCAGGCCTCTTCCCACCAATTTTGATATCTAGCTGGTCATTAAGGTTAGAGTAATATTCACCTGTAATAGTTCTGCATTTTTCAAGAGAATCAAATAACAGGATTCCTTTGGCATCCCAAAACACACTGGCCATGGCCTTTCTGGCAGATGCGATCGACTTCGCTTTCATTGGCGCTGAACCACCGGCTTCCATCCATTGCTTTGACTGCTGTTTGGTTTCTGGCGTGTAGTGGTGGATCCATGTCTCATCAATGGTGACAAATCGCCGCATAAATCGGTCGGGTCCCTCTTGAATCGGTCCGTACATTGCTGCGGATGTATTTTGCGCATTTATTTTGAACTGCATTTAGCAAATGTGGCACTTACCTTGCGCAGAGCTTTCGCATTCCTGATTCTTCGTGAAAGATGTTCCGCATCCTTTCTTTCGATAATCACACGGCTTCAGTTATCCCACACACCTTTATTCGCCTATCGTCCAACACGATATTGTGCAGATTTTCGATATTTTCCGGTGTAGTTGCCGCTATTGACCGTTCTTCACGTGGGTCATCTTCGAGTGACATGCGACCACGTTTAAATTCAGCGCTGTCCACTTTTAGCAGCTGAAATTGAAGGAGCAGAGTTCCCGTAAACTTTTGTCAACTTCGGATGAATTTCTTTAGGGGTTAATCCATCCAAAAAGAAAATTTTAATAACTTTAAGATATTCAAGTTTTGAAATTTGGAAACTATTATAAACACGTATGATTCTTTTTAAAAAAATTAAACAATCAAACACGTCTATAATAGTTTCGAATTTTCAACACAGATGGCGCGCAAATGCATCATAATATTCAAGTTTGTAACAAATACATTTACTGGCAATGTGTTTCTTTTTAAAACATAATAAAATATAATCTATACAGACCTTACTGCAATGATAAAAGTTATTGAATGAGAGGGCTTGGCTCATCAGTAGTGAACCCTTTCAGCGGTTTATGTCCATAGGTTCACTAAACACCTCTAAGCTGCCTTCCATAGAAAATACAGGGTATATAACAAAACCAATCCAATACAATAGTAGAGCGGTCTGTAGATTAATTTGGCGAAACTGCTGAGAGGATTCACCACTGATGAGACAACTTTTATCATTGCAGTAAGGTCTGTGTAGAGATAATATTTAATGCTATTTTAAAAAGAAACACATTGTTCTTGTTCCAAAATCACTTCATTAGGTACCGCTCAAAAATAACAACCTAGTTTATGATAATTGAAACAATGAACAATATGTGAAGGTTATTCACATATTAAACAAAATTTTTATAATATGATGCACTAGCGCGCCATCTGTTATCAAAATTCGAAACTATTTTAAAGGCGTAAGATTCTTTTTGATATTAAACAATTTCTACTGCCCTTACTGCAATGGAAAAATTAATAGGAGGGCCTGGCTCATCAGTGGTGAACCCTCCCAGCGGGGCAGTAGAAATTGTTTAATATCAAAAAGAACCTTACGCCTTTAAAATAGTTTCGAATTTTGATTAAACAAAATTTTAACGTGGGATTCAACCCCGGTTCATGATTGTCGGGAATCGAGGGTGTTACCCACTCGTCCACTGACTCTTTTTTTTTTTTTTTTAGAAACACATTGCAAGTAAATTTATTTGTTACTCATTTTATCGATGGATAGCAATTGGATTTATACATGCAAATTTATCCATTTTAACGAAACACACGCAAGATAAGTACTGCAAAGATTCGATTACAAAAACTAATTAAGCGAACAAGCTGGGACTTGTCCTACGAACTAATGACATGCGCACTCAGCGAGGAAACCTAATCTTACACCGATTGGAATGCCATCTGTGGGTCAGGCTTGCCTGTTACAAAACAACTTTATTAGGTACCGCTCAAAAAGAGAAACCTAGCTTAAGTTATTTACATGAGAAATATGAACAGGTTCTTCACAGAAAAAAAGTGCCCAATACGGGTTTCGATCCCAGGTTCATGACTGTCGGGAATCGAAGGTTTCAACCACTCATTCACCGATTCTTCTGGGTCAAACCGAAAACTTTTTATCATAACCTCGTACCACATAAAACAAAATTCTACTGTCCTTACTACGATTAAAAATATTGAGAGGGCTTGGCTAATCATTGGTAAACCCTTCCAGCGGTTTCAACAATTTAATATATCAGACCGCTTCTTAGAGCTCTAATACTGTATTGGATCATTCTGCTTATATATGCTACACTGAAGAGTGGAATCTCAGAAATGGTTTTCAAGCAAACTGTTGTTTTTTGATGATTGACAGACTTCTCCTTTAAATGTATTATTTATTATACATACATTACAATAAGAAAACACAACAAATACAAAAGATAATAGTGGCTATATATATTTTAATCAAGTTTTGTTCATCACTTTTAACATAAGTTTTTAGAATAGTAGAATTACATATAAATATTTGCATCGAGAAATGCTCGAGCAAGGAAATTTTTTTTACCATAACCTCGTACCATAACTAGCATTCCATCGTTCAGTGTAGCATATATAAGCAGAATTGTCCAATATAGTATTAGAGCTCTACAATAGCACGGTCTGATAGATTAACTGGGCGTAATCATGGAGGGTTCACCACTAATGAGCTAATCTCACCCAATATTTTTTATCATTGAAGTAAGAGCTGTAGACAATTGACAATTTAAACAATTTTATTGATTCTTCTAATTAATTGTTACAAAGGTGGAAAAATATATGATAAAATAGTAAATAAAGGGTAGACAAAATGTAGGGGAATATATATAGTTGTGTATGTGTACACATTTCTTCAGTAAGGAAGACTTCCCCACCTTGAGAGAGTCCTCCTCCAGACAAGGTCTTCACTCTTCAGTTCCACGCCGAGGAATTACTTATAGATGTGTGTCTTGGCAGACGTCAGGATGGCCAGGGCGTCATCGTCTAGGCCATGCCCGAAAACCCAGCCCTGCCGAAAAAAAACAGTTTTATATTTTAAAATAACCATAATCATCTTCGGAAGCCGTTTTTTTTTGTATTACTTATACATTTGTAATAATTTATATCTTATATATAAATGGCGCGTTATTGCCTTGTGTTAATTTATGCCTAACTGGCCTTGTACTTATTGTTTTCGGAAGAGCATTGCTCGATACAAATATTTATATGTAATTCTACTATCCTAAAAGCTTATGTCCATAGTTTGCTTAAATACCATTTCTAAGATTCCACTCTTCAGTGTAGCATATAAAAGAAGAATGATCCAATACAGTATTAGAGCTATAAAAAGCGGTCTGGTAGATTAAATTGGTGAAATTGCTGGGAAGGTTTACCAATGATGAGCCAAGCCCTCCCAATATATTTAATCGCAGTAAGGACAGTAGAAGTTTGCTTTATCTGTAAAAGAAAAATTCATGCTTTTAATGTCATCATTTCTTATAATGAAGATAGAGATTGCCTCTGACCAGCATTAATAGTTCTAGAATTAAAGACATTTCTGCCAGTATATCTTTTTATTATCTCAACGTTTCGACAAAAATATTTTCTTCTCGTCAGTAACAAATGCTTTAATTCATTTGTTCCTGACTAGGACAAAAGATTTTTGGTCGAAACGTCGAAATAACAACAACAACAACAACAAAAGCCTTTATTGAGGAGCTCTCGTCCTATAAAGGATTCGCCAGTTTACAGAGTAATTGAAGAGAAGAGAACTAAGAATACAGAGAGAAACCTATATGTAGTAGGTTTAGTATAGTATTTTCTACACTGTGACTATATACAACAGCAGCAACAAGCCTTTTACTGGAATCAAAGTCCCATACAGGATTGAAACGTCGAAATAATAAAAATATATACTGGTCAAAGTATCTTTAATCATTTTTTATGTATAGATGGCGCGTTATTTACTTAAAATATATTTTTTAAAAGTGTGAAAAATCTTTATATTGTTAATCAACACGATGTGCGTGAAGCATCCTTTATATACAACACTCCAGGGCGTGTGTGAGTTTATTGTGTTGTGGTGGCCTGAGTTGGCATTTAGCCATCGCTCCTAGCGTCCCAGCTGCTCCTCTGTAACGTCCAAATAAAGTTAAGTAATTTTTCTCTCTCTCTTTTATAAAATTACTGAAATTATTTCTTTGTTGTGTTTTAGTTGCATTTGTCATGTGTGTAGTGAGGACTATATTTGTTGTGTCACTGTAGTCAGTGTGACTGTCATGAAATTGGCATGAATGGTCAGATGGAAAGAGTTTAGAGGCAGTTTTATGACCAGTTTTTAGAAGCAGTTTATGTTGAATTTATGCCAAATTTTAAAAGCAATTTATGTTAAATTTAAAAATTACAAATATTTTTCTCACAATGAGTTTCTTTTTATTTTAAATTGAAAGCTTTCAAGCGTTGTGTTGAATTTATGTCGAGTTTTTAAAAGCAGTTTATTTTGAATTTATGCCAATTTTTAAAGATAGTTTATGTTGAATTTGAGTTTTTAGAAGCAGTTTATGTTTTATGTTGAATTCGAGTTTTTAGATGCAGTTTATGTTTTATGTTGAATTTATTGTCGAGTATTTAGATGCAGTTTATATTGTGGCGAAGAAATATTTTATTATTTAATTTAATATTATTCAATGAGAAAATATATTCAACAGATTATAAAAATATATATTAATCTGTATTTGTGAAATCATCTTTAAAATATTTCTTTGCTTGCTTGCTTAAGATTCTCTAGCGGTAAATAGTTTTTGGGCTGACCTGTTAATAATTGTCGACTCGTCGCTGTGACGTCATCAATAAATACTTTTACATCTTAGGATATTTCAAGGCTTGATTTCTACGCTACAACTGGTGAAGAAGCTGGATCGATACCCATTCAGAAAAAAACGGAAAATTGACTCGGTTGAGCAAGAAGAAAAAACCATGAACATCAAGAAAGAAGCAACTACTCAGGTAGGTTCATTTTTTGTCCAACATCTACCTAGAAACCTCTCAATGTTCTCTGGTGAGGGTGTTGAAGATCCCCGTAGCTGGTTAAAAGGGTATGAACGTGTGGCGAAGCACAACCAATGGGATGAAACCCTTTGTCTCGCTAACGTTTATTTCTATCTAACTGGCACTGCTCTCAAATGGTATGAAAACAACGAGGAAAGCATCCAGACATGGACGGAGTTCATGTCACAATTAGAAAATGTATTTGGAAAAAATGAAAGCTCAAGACTGCGAGCTGAGAAAATACTCAAAACTCGCGCACAATTAAAAGGAGAAAGCACCGAATATTACATCCAAGACGTCCTGCGCCTTTGCAAAGAGGTAGATCCACAAATGAATGAGGAAGATAAAATATCCCATCTGATGAAAGGGATAGCTGAGGAGCTCTACCAGGCACTTCTCCCAAGGGATGTGCATAACACTGAGCAATTCGTCACCGAATGTCGCCGCATTGAAAGCCTACACTGTAAGCGAGTGACCCCAACCAAATACGAGCGACTACCAAATGTGGCATCTCTCAGTGATCATGATGACAGGGCAGATCTGTCATCTATGATCAGGCAAATTGTTCGTGAGGAGGTACAGCGGGCATTAGGCTCTAATCGAGAGGAACCAAAAATTTCTACCATCGAAGATATGGTAAAGGAGGAGATTGGAAGAACCCTGGCGCCAATCTCAAAGCCTAGGAGAAGTTCCCCACAGAAGGAAAGACCCCGAGAGTTTTATAATAATAGATATGTGGCCCAAACGATAAGACCGCAGCAGCCAAACCAAGTAAACGGAAGACGCGATACCAACGAATGGCGAACCACGGAAGGTAAGCCAATCTGTTTCCACTGCGGACGCCCTGGCCACGTCGTGCGCTACTGCCGTGACAGGAGGAGAGAATATGAAGGAGAACAAACTTGGAATTACAAGCAGAGAGATAGGCTAGAGCCTAGAACATTCTATAATTCTCGGAGCAGCCAAGAGCCCAACGACGACCTGCCAAGAGAAAATAGACGCCGCTACCGAAGCCCCTCTCCTTACACTGGCCGAAAAGGACAATATTCGTCTCCTGGTAGAAGACCCAGCCAGTCGCCTCGCCGTTCCCGTCAGGAAAACTAGAAGATGCGTCCTATTTTGGAGGTAAGGCCGCAAAATTTATAAATCCTCCCTTGCCGACCACGTAGAAATTAGAAAAAGCTACCTTGACGTAAACATAGACCTACCAAGTCCTCATGAAGAAGATATCTCAACTGAAAGAAGACATCCACAGCAGTCACCTGAAAATATCCCTGGCCATAGTACTAGATCTTAAGACCGACGACGTAAGTCTCCTGCTGAGCATCGGGTCGATGCTCTTTATAGGAGGAGGCTATGTGGCGAAGAAATATTTTATTATTTAATTTAATATTATTCAATGAGAAAATATATTCAACAGATTATAAAAATATATATTAATCTGTATTTGTGAAATCATCTTTAAAATATTTCTTTGCTTGCTTGCTTAAGATTCTCTAGCGGTAAATAGTTTTTGGGCTGACCTGTTAATAATTGTCGACTCGTCGCTGTGACGTCATCAATAAATACTTTTACATCTTAGGATATTTCAAGGCTTGATTTCTACGCCACAATATGTTAAATTTATGCCGAGTTTTTAGATGCAGTTCGTGTTGAATTTATGTACATTTTAAAGGCGGTTTATGTTAAATTTATGTCGAATTTTTAGAAGCAGTTTTTTTATCTTGAATTTATTGTCGAGTTTTTAGAAGCAGTTTATATGTTAAATTTATGTCGAGTTTTTAGATGCAGTTTATGTTGAATTTATGTACATTTTAAAGTTAGTTTATGTTGAATTTATTGTCGAGTTTTTAGAAACAGTTTATGTTTTATGTTGAATTTATTGTCGAGTTTTTAGAAACAGTTTATGTTTTATGTTGAATTTATTGTCGAGTTTTTAGAAGCAGTTTATGTTTTATGTTGAATTTATTGTCGAGTTTTTAGAAGCAGTTTATGTTTTATGTTGAATTTATTGTCGAGTTTTTAGAAACAGTTTATGTTTTATGTTGAATTTATTGTCGAGTTTTTAGAATCAGTTTATGTTTTATGTTGAATTTATTGTCGAGTTTTTAGAAGCAGTTTATGTTTTATGTTGAATTTATTGTCGAGTTTTTAGAAGCAGTTTATGTTTTATGTTGAATATATGTCGAGTTTTTAGAAGCAGTTTATGTTTTATGTTGAATTTATTGTCGAGTTTTTAGATACAGTTTATGTTTTATGTTGAATTTATTGTCGAGTTTTTAGAATCAGTTTATGTTTTATGTTGAATTTATTGTCGAGTTTTTAGAATCAGTTTATGTTTTATGTTGCATTTATTGTCGAGTTTTTAGAATCAGTTTATGTTTTATGTTGAATTTATTGTAGAGTGTTTAGAATTAGATTATGTTTTATGTTGAATTTAATGTCGAGTTTTTAGAATCAGTTTATGTTTTATGTTGAATTTAATGTCGAGTTTTTAGAATCAGTTTATGTTTTATGTTGAATTTAATGTCGAGTTTTCAGATGCAGTTTTTGTTTTATGTTGAATTTATGTCGAGTTTTTAGATGCAGTTTATGTTGAATTTTGTTCAGTTTATAGAAGCAGGTTATGTTTTATTTATGTTCAGTTTTTAGAAGTAGTTTATGTAGAATTTATGTTGAAAAAATTAAATTTATGTCCATTTTTAAAAGGTAGTTTTTATGTTGAATGCATGTCCAGTTTTTATAAGCAGTTTATGTTGAAAGTTTGTCCAGTTTTTACAGTTAGTTTACGTTGAATTTATGTGTGTGTCCATTTTTAAATGGAAGTTCGAATTGGATTTATATCCAGGTTTTTAATAGTTAGTTTATGTAGAATGTATGTCGAGTGGATATGATGTTGGGCCATGTCGAGAACAGACAAAGGGTAGTCAGTCACCTACAGTCACGCTCGTGAGGAAACTGCGGCTAGAAATGTAGACATAGGTACGTATTGTTTCCCAATTATAGGTAAATAATATCTATTCAAACTTTATATAATTTGATATACTCTATATACATTCAGGCAAAACTTAAGGAAGTTTCTTATTTTCATGTCGATGGTCGTTTTTTATATTTTTTAAGGAGACAGAGGTTGTTCGCACTTTGTTAACTCGTGTCTTCAATAAAGGTCACTGTAATATCTTTCAGAGTTATTGTCTCAATCTCGATATACATGGTAAAAGGTATAACTTCCTTAAGTTTTGTCCATGAGTGTATATATCAATAGCTATATATATCTTTTAAATGATCAATATTTATCTTCTTCTTTATTATCCCATGACTGGGTGAAGTAGAATACGCCTGCCTTTGTCATTAAGACTGGGAGCACTACTCAGTGGCAGGCCGACTTAACTCCAAAAGAAATCGCCGCCTCTGACATGAGGAACAGACACCATGTACAGCCGCTCCTAACATGGAGTACAAACGCTGCTCATCCTGTATCCCTGGATTAGGAGCCCTTACAGGGTACTATCAGCCGAGCCAGCTGAGCCCAGATTTTTTAGTGAGCTTGTTACTGCCCCCCCTCCTCCTTTTTTTTCATCAATATTTATGAATATAAATAGAAGATAAGTGTTTTTTCTTATATCACACACATTGAAGTTTAACAAATTTCTTTACATCAGACTTTCTATACTTAATGTTGTCTAAGAGAATAGAAAGGACACACTAGCAACGAATGTATTTTTCATTGACCTAAATACCGTGAGAGAAATTTTAAGGTAAAATTATAATTTAAGTAAAAGAAAAAAAAAAGAATTTTTAGAGAGTTTTTATAATAGTTAAGTGTTATCAGAATAAGACTCAGCTTTACAAGTTGAACTGAATGTGTATTTCATCCAGTAATTTCCTTTTATACAAAATAGAAAAATAGAGGTAAAAAGGAAATACACCCATACCTCCGTTTGCGTCGGGGTTACCTTCCAAAAAAAAAAAAAAAACACGACGCAAATTGAAACGACGCAAAGTGAAAATAAAATTTTGATGGCATGGCGCAATCAAAAACAAAGGTGTTGCCATATTTTAGAAAAAAATAATAAAAAAATAAGAGACTCGAATCCAAAACAACGCAACTTCTAAAATCTAACGACGCACAGTGAAAATCAGTAAAAATTAAGCAGCGACGCAACTTCGAAAAAAACGCAAAACGAAACGAAGCAAAGCGAGGTATTGGTGTATTTTACATAAGTTAAAACAATTTGACAAATGCCATGATTTTGTATAGTCAATAATAAATACACTACGTAACATTATTATAGGCTATTTAACATATCATAACAAGTGTATAATTAAAAAAAAAAGGATGTTGTCAACTTTACAGTTAACCTAAAGTAATATGCGAAAAAATCTGAGAAAAAAAAAAGGGGGGGGGGACAGGTGGGGATATTCAAATTTAAAAAAAAAAAGGTACATTCTGATCGTTTACATGAGCATTTTAGACGGGGCTTTGCCAAGACACGTACTTTACAAGTATTTCTTCGGCGTAGAACTGAGGAGTGTTCAAGAAGACCTTGTTTGGAGGAGGGCTCCCTTGCTGAAAAAAAAAAATACATATACAACTGCAATAAAAAATTGAAATTTATTTTAGACGCGTCTGATTCTTTTTAAAAATTAAACAATTTTCTACTGCCCTTACTTCAAGGAAATCAGAAAAATGCAATATTACAGTGGTATGGTAGATTAAACTGGCGAAACCGCTGGGAGGATTCACTTCTGATGAGCCAGGCCCTTCCAATAATTTATCATTGCAGTAAGGTCATTAGAAAATTGTTTTATTTAAAAAAAAGAATCATACGCGTCTGAATTAGTGTCAATTTCTCATAACAGATGTCACGCTAATACATCATAACTGTATTTAATTGAAAAGACATATATTGGATCAAAATATCGTTTATTTTACCAATATTTCAGTTGGCTGAACGTCAACCTTTATCAAGGTGTTATAACCTTTTAAAGTGTGAAAAAGGCATCTCCTTATCGTGCAACTGAAAGTTTGCTGATGGCTTGCGCCATCTATCGGAATAAATATCAACTATTCTCGTTGATTTTTAATTATTTCAGAATTGGCCAAATACCCATTCTGTAATATTTAAAAATCAACGAGAATAGTTGATATTTATTCCGATAGATGGCGCAAGCCATCAGGAACTTTCAGTTGCACGATAAGGAGATGTCTTTTTCATAATTTATACACCTTATCCCAGTACAATGTCACATTTGTACTATTTTTCACTTTTAAAGTGTGTCAACAACAAACTCAGCGCCACATAACGTCAATAGAATTAAGTTTTTAAAATATTTTAAAATATTTTTAAAATAAATGATATTTTGATCCAATATATGCCTTTTTAATTAAAGATTTATTTATGGATTGCTCTATTTTCAAAATATAACTGTTTATGAAAAAATCAAAATAAAAAAATAAAAAATAAGTGGATCAGGTGTTGATGGATGGCTTTTCTTGATTTATCAAGAAAATGGGTTGGCCAAATATCAGGGAAGAGGCTAAATCAATGAATAGTTGATTTCTGTTCCACTAGATGGCGCTCTGCCTTCTGTAAATCACATGTGCTCCTGGTCAGGATATGCCTTTTTTATTTTTCAATATCTGTATATATTTCTCTATATAAGCGTTTGTTTATTTTATTGTTATTTTATTTTTAATTATTCGGTAAACCCAGTTAATTATAAGTCAATATAATTGTTTTAATTGTCAATTTTCTAAAATACTCATGTGAGCAGTAAGGATCTGATTTTTAAATTTTTAGTATGACAATATACATCTCGGTTCATCAAACTTGTTATAAGGTTGTCCTATAAGTTCGTATTTTTCTTAAAACCTTGTTTTTTTATTACTTGGCGAATAATATTATTACGGCGAATACATAATACAATTACTTTATACATAATACAAAGACTATAACGGTGAATAATATTATGGCGAATAATATTCGTATTTAAATTTTTTAGCAAATGTTTACGAACTTTTGGGACAACCTTGTATTTTCTCACACACACACATTATTTCTTTCATATAACTAACTAGACGAATGGCCCGGGCAACGCCCGGGTTTTACCCGAGTGCGAATATATTTTAAAAACGTTGTCTTGGGTGGTCGCTATAGACAGGGTGGTCTGTATAGACAGGTGTATGTATCACACAGCCGATAACAGGGTTGTCTAGAGTGGCCGCTATAGACAGGGTGGTCTGTATAGACAGGTGTATGTATCACACTGCTGATAGCAGGGTTGCCTAAGGTGACCGCTATAGACAGGGTGGTCTGTATAGACAGGTGAATGTAACACACTAATGATAACAGGGTTGCCTAAAGTGTCCGCTATAGACAGGGTGGTCTGTATAGACAGGTGTATGTATCACACTGCTGATAACAGGGTTTTCTAGAATGGCCGCTATATACAGGGTGGTCTGTATAGACAGGTGGATGTAACACACTGCTGATTACAGGGTTGCCTAAAGTGTCCGCTATAGACAGGGTGGTCTGTATAGACAGGTGGATGTAACACACTGCTGATAACAGGGTTGTCTAGAATGGCCGCTATAGACAGGTGTATGTATCACACAGCTGATAACAGGGTTGTCTAGAGGGGGGCAGGGAGGACACGTGTTCGCCGGCAGCCAATGGGCGCGCATTCTATCCGTGAGCTTCAGACAGAATAAGGCAATTATATATATAGATGGACATGTGGACATGGCATCTGCCCGGTAAGCGGAACATTGTGGGTTCGATTCCCATCCCTGGACACTTTTATTTTTCCGTTCATCATTACTTTTCATAATTCATCCTTTCATACCTCATCCAAAAAGGTTAGAAATAGTCGATATTTCACCTTGAAATAAAAATTTAATTTTTTCGTTAAAAAGAAACTCATGCGGTGTAACTTCAAGTATCGTTTTACAATCACAGGCCGCAGTGTATTATATTGTCTTATAGTTTGCATAATGTCACGGATATATGCAACTTTTCCTTTGTATTTGTAAGAAATACAACAGTAATTTTGGAATATATAAAAAATTTAAACTATTTTTAAAACTATGTTTCTTCTTTTTTTTTTTAATAAAAAAAGTTTCTACCGCCCTTACTGCAATGATAAAATAATGACTGACTCATCAGTGGTGAACCCTACCAGCGGTTTCGCCAGTTTAAAAAGGGACCCTTACTGCAATGATAAAATAATGACTGACTCATCAGTGGTGAACCCTACCAGAGGTTTCGCCAGTTTAAAAAGGGACCCTTACTGCAATGATAAAATAATGACTGACTCATCAGTGGTGAACCCTACCAGCGGTTTCGCCAGTTTAAAAAGGGACCCTTACTGCAATGATAAAATAATGACTGACTCATCAGTGGTGAACCCTACCAGCGGTTTCGCCAGTTTAAAAAGGGTTCACTACTGATGAACCAGGCCTTCCCATTATTTTATTAATGCAGTAGAAATTTGTTTTTATTTTAAAAAGAAACATAGTTAGAAAAGTAGTTTCAATTTATTATAACAGATGGAGCGCAAATTCATCCTATTTTTAGAATATGTGTTTAGTTGGGAAAGTTTGACTTAAACCTGTAGTAATATGATTCTGTCTCTCAAAATGACCTTAAATCTATATGGACTTTTTTTGTTTCGCATCTTCTTAATTTTTCTATTCAAACTGAATGTTATCAATGATCCAACATGTGAATGCCGCTTAGATGTTGAATCACCAGAGCATCTTCTTTTTTAACTTGCCCTCTGACTAATCAAATTGTATGTAGATACTTTGAAACATTACCAAATTCTCTTTGTGTATATACTCTATCTTATAAGAACTTTGTTAAGTTTAGAACTATTTGTACAATAATTTACAAAACAATACTAATCCATCGTGTAAATATTTAATCATATATATGTAAATAATACTAGCACAGCACAATAGTCCTTTGGACTTCGTGCTTTTGTAACAATAAAAAAAAAATTCGCATCTTAATGTGTTATAAAATATCAACAACCTTCCGCAATACGTTTCTTTCTTATTGGGGAAGGTTTTTGTCGCGGAGATAAATAAAGCAAGGACAAATTTGGGGATAATTAATTTATTATAAAGGTGGGTATTTACCTTTTAGTTCTCCAATATAATTATATACAAGAGGTATTTATAGGGAGAACAACTTATCCCAAGGTAAAAATAATTAGAGTGGTCAGCCACCGTCCCGTTTTCCTTATTTGCCTCTGTGCTTCACTTCCATCAATAATTGACATTATGACCCAGAATAAGTATATTGCTACGGCGTTTTATGGTTTCCACAAGTCCATATATCAGAAGAAGGCCAAGTGACAATCACTCCTCACTTTCTTACTGCTACTCTTTTTGTGTTGTTTTTCTTGCTTCCCTCTTTCTCTTTCTTGTTTTTTTTCTTTTTCTTCTGTCTATATCGTTGTTTCCTTTGTCTCACTGCTTTGTTCTTATGCATACCTTCTTGTGAATCCTGTATAGGGTCAGTGACCCTAAATAAAGGCTTTTTGTTGTTGTTGTTGTTGTTGTTTTCCTTATTTGCCGATAAGATTCCGAGAACCCCTCACATCTGTGGTCCCCCCGGAGTCCAGGGATGATTGACAGGTGTCCCATGGAGCTTCTTGTGACCGTAGTTGCATAGCTACTTGACAATATTTTATAAGAGTAAATCGCAGTTTATCCTATATCTTAATGTGTGTTGTGATAATTATATTTCGTCAAATAATGAAGTTTTGATTAAAAAAAAAAAGGAAGTCAAGCGTTTTTAAAATATACATTATGATATTCATTTCAATCACTATACAAAAATGTTCAGTTTTTTTATTTTCATTTTATTTCAATTTAAAGCGCTATGTCCCCCTAAGGACACTTGCGCTGTCATACATGTATGTCTTTACATTTGTCTATACATATATATACAATAATTTTAGGCCGCGAATAGAATAATCATATGATATTAACAATGAGAAAAAGAGAGAGAAAAAAGAACTGTGTACAAAAGAAATAAGTGTCTGGCAATATGTACAATCAACATAATATATAAATTATCAGTTTCTTAAAAGTTATTTGTTGATATATAATTTAAAATATATCTACAAAAGGTATTTAATATACATTTTTCTTTACTAGAAATAAAAATACTTGGATCTGTTACTATTGAATTATTTTCGATTCTGTAGTCTTGAAAAACAGGACAATCTAGTAAAAGATGTATTGAGGTTTGTTCCTCATGTCCACAAAAATAACTCGGGTTTATAAGTTATTTTGAGTAGAAAGGTAATCTTTGTTATTGTATCATTTTTCTATGAAAAATAGACATTTCGGCCAGTTGGAGTTTTTTATTTTCTCAACGTTTATTTACTTCTCCTGACGAAGACAAAATATTTTTGTCGAAACGTTGAGAAAATAAAAAACTCCAACTGGCCGAAGTGTCTATTTTTTATATAAATATGAATGCCAGCCAGTCAGCCTGTATCTTTAAGATGTATCATTATTGTTTCCCTCCAAAAGTTGAGAGGAATGGATTCAAGAAGACACAACAAAGAGAGCGTAGAAAAATGAGTTGTGACTTTGATTAATTATATCGGGAAGGAGGGTGTTCTAAGATTGGAAAGAGTGTCTTGGAATCTTTCCAACATCTGGCTGGGCGTAAAGCATGTGGAGAACCCAGATTTAGCTTAGTGGGAAGAATAGAAAAACAACCAGTCATTTCCTTGCCAGCGAGTAGAGTAGAAGGTAAGCGTTCATCTCCAGTTATCTGTTGGATCGTTTTTGAAGACAACTCTCAGATTTATAAAATTAATTTATTAAACTTTAAACATTTTTAGATATAGAGAGAGAAACGAGTTAATTACCTCGTATTTAAGGCAAAAAAAGAATCATCTAATTTTCATACATCGCGTTCTAACCAGATTCAACTTG
>CP092882.1:4276052-4588925 GCA_030710605.1 Cordylochernes scorpioides | reverse complement strand
CTTAAACAAAACCTAATTTCTTTGCTGTTTTCTAGAAAAGTCAATAAAAATCTCCCATGAAGAAAGACGCCATCTGAAGAGTGGCCACTTTTGTAAAATGATATGATAGCGCGCCATCTGTTATGAGAATTTGAAACTATTATAGACAAAATAATTTTATTGACATCTTGTCAATACATGCAAAAGTGTACAGTCTGCAAAAATAACTATTATAGACGCGTGTGATTCTTTTAAAAAATAAACAATTTTTCTCTATCTCTCTAATTATATAATCTTATTTATTCATTTTTTTTTATTTTGTAAATTTAATTCTATATAATCTTATATAAATCTATATATAAAATTGAATGTCTGTCTGTCTGTCTGTTTGTCTGTACTCTATAGATTCAAAAACCATACATCCAATAGCCGTGAAATTTTGGGATATTATTAGGTATATCACCGGGAAGGTTTTTGAAAAATAATTTCATGAATATCTTGAATATCCTTAGAGTTATTTGCAGATTTGTAGATTTAACTCGCAAGCAGCGCCCCCATTGTGACGATGATAACAAGTTTTCTTATCACTAAGTTTGTCATCTTAAATATTATTTATCAAAAGTAAGATTATCTCAGGATGACACGGCAATGTGACACGGGAAAAAATGTTCACTAGATAAAACTATGATTTTCTAATGTAGAAAATTAGGAAAGACAAAATTCAGGATGACACGGCACACAGGGACCGGGAAAAAATGTTCACTTTATCGAGAGGTTCAAATTTACGAGTTTCAAATTATCAAAATATATCTTTTTTTTTAAATAAGTTTTTAGAGAATTGTTTTAACAAATGTTCGCTAGACAAACCTTTACTCGGGTAAAACCCCGGGCGAAGCCGAGTACGTTTTATAAGTTTATAGAGAATTGTTTTAACAAATGTTCGTTAGACAAACATTCACTCGGGTAAAACCCGGGCGAAGCCGGGCACATCCGCTAGTGATATAATAAAAGTAGCTTCAATCTTAATCTCTTTCTTTCTACTGTAGGGTCGGCTGCAGGCGTGTTACAATATATTTATAATTCAAGAATTAATTACTAAATCACATTAACTAGAGTAATTCTATTATCGTTTTTATACGGAAACAAGCGTGTTCTTTGTCTACAACAATAACATGAGAATTGATGATGATAATATTTTTTAGAATTAAGCTGTTGTTTTTTATTTTGGTATTTACAATTATTGATTTAAAATAATATGATTAAAAATTATATGAAATAAAATAATATGATTTAAAATTATAAGAAATAAAATGATATGATTCCCTACACTACTGCCCTTACTGTAATGAAAAATAATAATGAAAAAAAAAAAAACTGATGAGCCAGGCTCTCCCATTAATTTTTCATTGCAATAAGGGCGGTAGAAAAAAAAACTTTGTTTGATTTTTAAAAGAATCATATACGTCTATAATAGTTTCGAATTCTCACTTTTGTAAAAGGATAACAATGATTTTTTTTTCAATAAATTAGTCCCTTGTATCAAATTCAAGTGAAAATTAAACCATCAAAGGAAGATTGTTTGAGTCAAAAAGCGGTCTATTGAATAGATTTATATAAAAAAGGGTGTACCTTTTTTTTCGCTTATCCCTATTACACGTGGTACAGGCCATGATAATCATGGTGGGTAGAAGTTGGTGACTACTTTTACTGTAAGTACACCACATGTTTACACATGTGAAAAGCAGTTCGCGACTTTGCACTTACAAATGTACCAGAGCCCCGTTTGGGGGGTGTACCTGGATCTGTTAAAAGAAAAAAAAAACATTTTTTCCAAAATATATCAAGGGATTGCTCTCAATTTATCAATTTATTATATAATAAACTTAAATATGATTACCAAATTCTTGTAGATCACATGGAAACAACTTTGTCATTGATTTTTATATCGAGGGAAGATTTTTTTTTTCCGAAACTATTATCTCGGAGTGTTGATAGTCCTTCTCGAGATATATGCAGGAAATCAAATTTCAAACAAAGTGAAAAGTTTTGTTTATTTATTTTTATTTCATGTTAATATACATTAAAATGGACAAAACTTAAGGAAGTGGGAAGTTTTTGTTGCTGCCGGTTATCTATTTTTTTGAAAGAGACAGAGGCAATTTTGTTCATACTTGGTTATCTCGTGTTTCTTCAATAAAGGTCACTGTAATATCTTTCAGAATTATTGTCTGAATCCCGATATACATGGTAAAAGGTACAACTACCTTAAGTTTTGTGTGTCCATGAGTGTAGTTCTCCTGCAGAAGGGCCTTTTTAAGCCCCCGAAAGCTAGAGAGAGATATATATATATTCAAAATGTATATATAATCTTAAAAGGAAAACTTATTTCTGGATGGTTTAATATGAATTTTAAAAATGCCTTGTTTCAGGATGACTTTCAATGAAGGACCATATTGAGTAAAGAACAGAATCAAAGGGAAGAATACAATTAAGATAAAAGGCATCACTTGATCGTGCAACTTTTAGCTGACTAATCAAGACTTGGTGTATTAGGCCAATTGGGCAACTCTGTGCTTCACTTCCATCAATAATTGACAATATGACCCAGAATAAGTATATTGCTACGGCGTTTTATGGTTTCCACAAGTCCATATCTCAGAAGAAGGCCAAGTGATACTCACTCCTCACTTTCTTACTGCTACTCTTTTTGTGTTGATTTCTTGCTTCCCTCTTTCTTCTTCTTATTTTTTTCCTTTTCTTGTTTTTTTTTTCTCTTTCTCTTTTTATTCTGTATATATCGTTATTTCCTTTGTGTCATTGCTTTGTTCTTATGCATACCTCTGGTGAATCCTGTATAGGGTCAGTGACCCTAAATAAAGGCTTTTTGTTGTTGTTGTATTTGGCCAATTCAAAAATAATTAAAAAATCAACGATTAGTTTATATTTATTTCGATAGATGGCGGAAGCCATCAGCACAAATTTTAGTTTCACAATCAGGATATGCCTTTTTCTGAATATATTCACCTTATTCAAGTAAAATTTTATTTTTGTACTTTTTTCACAGAATAATATAAGTTTTCCTTTGGGTGGTCATTTATTGAAGATTTATTTGGTCAGAGATTGATGAAAGAGGGATGTATACTGACGATTGTCATTAACGCCATCTATTGACCGTCGCCATAAACTAGCGGCCTTGGGACAGTGACAAAGTCACAACACCAGACAAACTGAGCAAACTGGCAAACTTTGACAGGAGAGATGACCTTTATCCAGCAATATCCTCCCAACAAAATTTCCATCTAAATACTTAATAGTTCTTTATAAAGGACTGCGGCGTATGATTATAAAGCAACACTTAAAGTTTCACCGCATAAGTTTCTTTTTTTGTGAAAAATCAATATTAATTTCAAAGAGAAATATGTACTATTTCTAACTTTTTGGATGACGTATGAAAAGGTTGAATATATGAAGAGTAATGGTCTATATATGATTGGATGACGTTCTTTATGTTCAAAAGAAACATTCATGCTTCCATTTCTTGTATATAAATGGTAAATTATCGCCTTATAATTAATTATGTCTAACTGGCCTTGTCCTTATTGTTTGCGGAAGAGCTTCGCTCGATGTAAATATTTATATGTAATTCTACTAGCCTAAAAGCTTATGTCCATAGTTTGCTTGAATACCATTTCTTAAATTCCACCCTTCAATGTAGCATATAAAAGCAGAATCATCCAATACAGTATTAGAGCTCTAAGAAGCGGTCTGTTAGATTAAATTGGTGAAACTGCTGGGCTTGGTTCATCAGTGGTAAACCCTCCCAGCGGTTTCGCCAATTTAATCTACCAGACCGCTTCTTAGAGCTCTAATACTGTATTGGATGATTCTGCTTATATATATGCTACACTGAAGGATGGAATCTTAGAAATGGTTTTCAAGCAAACTAAATAATATCCATAGTTTACTTAAATACCATTTCTAAGATTCTACCCATCAATGTAGCATATATAAGCAGAATCGTCCAATACAGCTGGGAGGGTTCACCACTGATGAGCCAAGCCCTCTCAATATTTTTTCATCGCAGTAAGGATAGTAGAAGTTTGTTTTCTATTCCAAAGAAATATTCGTGTTTTAGTGTTTACATTTATTACTTAAACTAGCCGAATGACCCGGGCAACGCCCGTGTTTTACCCGATTGAATGTTTTTATTCAAATACTATTTGTTACAATTATAAATTGGCGCCTTAAATAAATGCATATGTTAGTTAATAACTATAGCCTATGTGCTTTATCTGTCTATGTACTATTGGCTTCCGTAGGCGTCTCTTACTGGGAAAAAGAAAGAGAGGATTCCATTTAGTTATTAACTAATATATGCATTTATTTAAGGAGCGACCCGTTCCAAAACAATAGTTACAAAAACAACAAAGCGAGTGGGGGGGGGGGGGGGGGGCAAAGGTGGCGTGGTCGTAGCCAACCAATAGGAGGGCGCCATTCCAAAAAAAAAAAAGCAAACCGTGACAGAGATGAGGAATGACGCTCGTAACTGTATATAGAATAGTCAGGTTAGATGTTGATGGAACAGCTATATTGAAGCGATCGTTGAGGTTTACACAGAGAGGATTTGGGAGTGAGTCCATCAAGTTGACCTTCCGTTGTGCCAAGTGGGACAGACAAAAGAGGTAAGAAAAAGATTCTTATCAGACGACCTCGAGATAAGATTACCTCAGGAGCCGGTAAGTCCTGTGGAGATTGCTTGTTTCATTAAGCTCTATACAACTTCGGTTTTACCTCTCCAATACATCGGTGGCGGAGTCTTTCCCGCCCCCACCAATGAAGACTCTATATTATATATATATATATATATATATGTTATATAAAGGTATTATTTAAAATGTTATATGAAAATATTATTTTATTTAAAAATATATTTCATAGATACAAATACTGCTAAATCGACCGCCAGAGGTCACGCTTTCTCTATAAATACTCATTGTTGTTGTTCCCCGTTGGTCGGCTCAAAACTTTGTACATTATGTAAATAATCTTTTGTTTTCTTTGTTTACTCGCCTTAAGCTAGGCAGTACTTTTACCAAATTATGTTTCTCCGAAAGCTCAATTAAAACAATCTCTCATACAAATTATTTTTATTATTTTACTTTCAAGATTCTAGCCACGACTGCATCACCAATACCATTTAGTCCTGAAAAAGAACCAGCAAATAATTCCATATCTAATCCTCACGATGATCTAAAATTCAAGCATCAAATCTCATTTGTTTTTATTTATAACATATATATGTATATTTATGATGCACTAGCGCGCCATCTGTTATCAAAATTCGAAACTATTTTAAACGCGTAAGATTCTTTTTGAAATTAAACAATTTCTACTGCCCTTAATGCAATGGTAGATTAAACTGGCGAAACCGCTGGGAGGGTTCACCACTGATGAGCCAGGCCCTCCCATTAATTTTTTCCATTGCAGTAAGGGCAGTAGAAATTGTTTAATTTCAAAAAGAATCTTACGCGTTTAAAATAGTTTCGAATTTTGATATGTATATTTATCAATTATCTTTATATCCCTATATATATAAAAGTCAGTGTATGTATGTATGTGTGTTTGTTCCTATGTCGGCTATACACATCCACAATACGTAACTAATCTGACTAAAATTTTAACAGTATATAGAGTAGAATCTGGAAAAACTTATAGTGAAAATTTCAGGTCTCTACCCCGAATATTTTTCGAGTTATTTGCAAATTGCGTTGCGAATTTGCCCTTTCGCTCGCAAGCAGCGCCTCTAGCAGTGAAAATGGGAGGTAATATCAGCTGACCTAATGTACATGTAAAACGTGTTTCAACAGGACATAGAGAAAAACTGGAAGAGATATTTATCGGATTTTTAGACAAGAAAATTTGAAATTGAAAGGTTCTGGACAAAAATTGCTGTATTTTATTCAGAAAATGATCATGACAATTTTGCTGTATCATGCTTGATTATCAGATACAAAATTATATCTGGAAAAATTCCAAAAAGCAGAGACCACGGGTGAAGCCAGTTCATTTTTAGTGTGCAAGAACAAAATTCTAACAGAAAAACATTCATTCGAGCAGAAGACACAAAGCCAGATAATCTCTTTATAAAATATCGCTTCTCAGACACAAAGTTTGGAGCGGGACGTTTCACAAGAATGACATCCACGGCGCCAATTTATAATTGTAACGAATAGTATTTGAATAAAAACATTTAATCGGGTAAAACCCGGGCGTTGCCCGGGTCATTCGGCTAGTTATATATATTTAGTCATATATTTATCATTATTAATCATATTTTATCTGTAATAAACCTTATATAATCTTATATGAACATTGTAATAAATCAGTTTCAATCTCAATCTCTCTCTCTCTGCTCTGAAGAAATTCCTTGACAAGACAATCGCCCATGTCGGGGACAAGGACTCCGACCTAGGCAAGATGCTGTCCGACTTCAGGACAGAATGTGACATTGAACGAGACGACACCCAGTGGTATTCGTCTGATACAAACAATTTGTAATTATTTTGTTTTATATATTTTTCTCTATATAATTAACCATATATAATCTTATATGAACATTTATATTTTTATATTTGAATGTAATTCTACTGTCCTATAAGCCTATGTCCATAGTTTTCTTGAAAACCATTTCTGAGATTCCATCCTTCAGTGCTGCGTATATAAGCAGAATCGTCCAATACAGTATTAGAGCTCTGAGAAGCGGTCTGGTGGATTAAATTGGCGAAATCGCTGGGAGGGTTCACCACTGATGAGCCAAGCCCTCCCAATATATTTTTTCATCGCAGTAAGGGCAGTAGAAGTTTGTATTATGTATAAAAGAAGCATTCGTGCTTTTAAGTCCTTTCATTTTATATGTATAGATGGCGCGTTATTGCTTTGTGTTTATTATATGAACACTAGCCGAGAATGACCCGGGCAACGCCCGTGTTTTACCCGATTGTGTGAATGTTTTGATTCAAATACTATTTGTTACAATTATAAATTGGCGCCTTAAATAAATGCATAAATTAGTTAATAACTATAGCCTATGTGCTTTATCTGTCTATGTACTGTTGGCTTCCGTAGGCGTCTCTTACTGGGAAAAAGAAAGAGAGGATTCCATTTAGTTATTAACTAATATATGCATTTATTTAAGGAGCGACCCGCTCCAACACAATAGTTACAAAAACCAAAAAGCGAGTGGGGGGGGGGGGGGGGGGGGGGGGAAAGTCAAAAACAAAGTGTCTCGCGTAGTGGCGGCGCCATCGTAGCCAACCAATAGGAGAGCGCCATTCCAAAAAAAAAAAAAAAAAGCAAACGGTGACAGAGATGACGCATGACGCTCGTAACTGTATATAGAATTGTAATAAATCGGTTTCAATCTCAATCTCTATCTCCAATACACTAGCAATATTATAAAATAAATAAAGATTCCAGGCCTAAGTTTCTTGTATGCAACTTTTTATTTTCAAGCTTTCGGACTTGTCAGTTCTTCAACAGGGGTAGTAATATAATTTTATTCGCAATCGAACGTTATGGCCCATTGTACATATTACATCCCAAACACGATGCCAGCTATCTCTGTCTTGAGCTCAATGTACCATCTTGGTGATGGTAAAGCCAGTGAGTTCCTCAACAGGAGTATCACGTTAATAAATTATTGATAAATACTATTTTATATACAAATTACGTAACTATTTTAGACGCGTATTATTCTTATTAAAATAAAATAAAACAATTTCTACTGCCCTTACTGCAATGGAAAAATTAAAGGGAGGGCCTGGCTCATCAGTGGTGAACCCTCCCAGCGGTT
Source organism: Cordylochernes scorpioides (assembly GCA_030710605.1). Classification (NCBI taxonomy): domain Eukaryota; kingdom Metazoa; phylum Arthropoda; class Arachnida; order Pseudoscorpiones; family Chernetidae; genus Cordylochernes; species Cordylochernes scorpioides. The sequence goes on along the minus strand of CP092882.1, from coordinate 4,581,094 downwards.
TTGCCCAGTTTAATCTACCATACCGCTAAAATAGTTACGTAATTTGATAACAGATGGCGCGCTAGTGCATCGTAATATAACTATTTTATATACAAATTAATAAAATTGGAAGCTATTATCGACGCTTATGATTATTTTTTAAAATAAATAATTTATACTGTCCTTACTGGGAGGGTTCACCACTGATGAGCCAGGCCCTCCCATTAATTTTTCCATTGCAGTAAGGACAGTAGAAATTGTTTATTTAAAAAAAAATCATACGTGTCTATAATAGTTTCGAATTTTGATAACAGATGGAGCTCTAATGCATCATAAACAAATTATTATTTACATATTTTAAATATTTATGATGTTGAGAGAAAGAGAAAATAAATTACATTATATCTGTGTGAAAAACAACTTTTTGAAAATATACGTGTGTGGTGGATGATGCATGCTGGTTGAATGATATACAACAACAACAAAAACCTTTATTAAGACACTATTGTCTTACAAGGGGATTCCCCTAAAAGGTTATATATATATACATGAGTGAGGAGGAAAAGCAATTTAGAGGGGAGGTGGAGCAATCAGCCGTTGTCTGTGGAGTTGAGCACTTCTTCTCTCATTTTATCAATCACCTTGAAAATTTTAAAATATTTATAAACAAATGTATTATCCAGCTGGTTGAACGATATCTTGAGACTTCAAATTAAATTTAAATTGATAGGTATAACAAAGAGGTGAAACATTGGTAGAAAAGAGGCCTGAATGCTCCTTATTTTCTTGAGGACTGTATTTTTGTTCCTTAATAAGGCTCCACTCTGCTGCTGCCTACCTCGTGTATTCCCATCAAGCCAACACACCAACACTATGAGACATACACACTTTATTTAAAACAACAAAACTATTTATACACCTTGGCCCGTGGTCAAAAGAATTAAAAACAGAATAACTTATTTTACAAACAAAAATATACAAAATAGGCATTATTAACAATTGATCTAGACACAAAATAAAAAGATTAATAACAAATAAATATTCACAGATATATACATCTTATTCTCAACAAGGCCAAATATTTATAATGTATTTTTCCTTATTTTGAGTTTATTCAAGTATTTCTACTATCCTCAAAGCTTATGTATTTACATATTTCGATCAAATTACCTTTTCCAAGAGTTCAGTGTCAGTATAAAAGGAAAACAGCCAAATACAATAATACAGCGGTATGGTAGATTAAACTGGCGAAACCGCTGTGAGTGTTCACCACTGATGAGCCAGGCCCTCACATCATTTTATCATTGCAGTATAAGGGCAGTAAACATTATTTTATTTCAAAAATAACCATACGTGTCAGAAATAGTTTCAATTTTTGACAACAGATGGCGCGCTGTCGTATTAATCTTCAAATATTCATTTGAGAAATCAGGAAATTCCATTTTCACAACACTATTTTATATACACTCATCGACAAAATTTAATGAAGTGGAAAGTCTTTGATATCGCCGGTAGTCTTTTTTTTTTTTTTTGAAGGAGACAGAGTCAATTTTGTTCACACATGGTTATCTCGTATGTCTTCAATAAAGGTCACTGTAATATCTTTCAGAGTTATTGTCTGAATCCCGATATACATGCTAAAAGGTACAACTTCCTTAAGTTTTGTCCATGAGTGTATCTTTCAGAGTTATTGTCTGAATCCCAATATACATGCTAAAAGGTACAACTTCCTTAAGTTTTGTCCATAAGTGTATCTTTCAGAGTTATTGTCTGAATACCGATATACATGCTAAAAGGTACAACCTCCCCAAGTTCGGTCCATGAGTGTATCTTTCAGAGTTATTGTCTGAATCCCGATATACATGCTGAAAGGTACAACTTCCCCAAGTTTTGTCCATGAGTGTATCTTTCAGAATTATTGTCTGAATCCCGATATACATGCCAATAGGTACAACTTCCCCAAGTTTTGTCCATGAGTGTATCTTTCAGAGTTATTGTATGAATCCCGATATACATGCTAAAAGGTACAACTTCCCCAAGTTTTGTCCATGAGTGTATCTTTCAGAGTTATTGTATGAATCCCGATATACATGCTAAAAGGTACAACTTCCCCAAGTTTTGTCCATGAGTGTATCTTTCAGAGTTATTGTCTGAATCCCGATATACATGCTGAAAGGTACAACTTCCCCAAGTTTTGTCCATGAGTGTATCTTTCAGAATTATTGTCTGAATCCCGATATACATGCCAATAGGTACAACTTCCCCAAGTTTTGTCCATGAGTGTATCTTTCAGAGTTATTGTATGAATCCCGATATACATGCTAAAAGGTACAACTTCCCCAAGTTTTGTCCATGAGTGTATCTTTCAGAGTTATTGTCTGAATCCCGATATACATGCTAAAAGGTACAACTTCCTTAAGTGTTGTCCATGAATGTATCTTTCAGAGTTATTGTATGAATCCCGATATACATGCTAAAAGGTACAACTTCCCCAAGTTTGGTCCATGAGTGTATCTTTCAGAGTTATTGTATGAATCCCGATATACATGCTAAAAGGTACAACTTCCCCAAGTTTGGTCCATGAGTGTATCTTTCAGAGTTATTGTATGAATCCCGATATACATGCTAAAAGGTACAACTTCCCCAAGTTTGGTCCATGAGTGTATCTTTCAGAGTTATTGTATGAATCCCGATATACATGCTAAAAGGTACAACTTCCCCAAGTTTGGTCCATGAGTGTATCTTTCAGAGTTATTGTATGAATCCCGATATACATGCTAAAAGGTACAACTTCCCCAAGTTTGGTCCATGAGTGTATCTTTCAGAGTTATTGTATGAATCCCGATATACATGCTAAAAGGTACAACTTCCCCAAGTTTGGTCCATGAGTGTATCTTTCAGAGTTATTGTATGAATCCCGATATACATGCTAAAAGGTACAACTTCCCCAAGTTTGGTCCATGAGTGTATCTTTCAGAGTTATTGTATGAATCCCGATATACATGCTAAAAGGTACAACTTCCCCAAGTTTGGTCCATGAGTGTATCTTTCAGAGTTATTGTATGAATCCCGATATACATGCTAAAAGGTACAACTTCCCCAAGTTTGGTCCATGAGTGTAGGTTGCGCAGTTTCAATAAACGGCCACTTGTTGGCGCAGTATAAACGAGACAACTTAGTCAAGACTGTTGGCAAACGATCAAATATTCCATCAAATTGAGGGCCAGGTTATAAATAGAATTCATTGGCCTTCCTATCTCTCTCTTCCAGGTCTCTCCTTCCATCCAGTACCAGTAATATATACCTATTTTTAACACATGTATGATTCATTTTAACATAAACCAATTTTCTACTGCCCTTACTGCAATAACAAAACTGGCGAAACCGCTGGGAGGGTTCCCCACTAATGAGCCAAACCCTTCCAATATATTTTTCATCGCAGTAAGGACAGTAGAAGTTTGTTTTATTTGTGAAAAGAAACATTCGCGTTTTGGTATTTTCATTTGAACTACATCTTCATTAAAAGTTTTTTTTTTGGGTTCATATTCAAATATAAGAAAATTGCGATATATTTTTATTTAAAAATCGATATAAAAAACCATAAGAAATAAAATATTATTTTTACCTTATATTAAAGTAATAAAAAGCTTATTGCGTAGGGTTTTTAGATATTGTTTATAATAATAACAGTAACACAAAGCAATAACACGCCATCTATACACATAAAATGAAAGGATTTGAGCATGAATATTTCTTTTATACATAATACGAACTTCTACTGTCCTTACTGCGATGAAAAAAATATATTGGGAGGGCTTGGCTCATCAGTGGTGAACCCTCCTAGCGGTTTCGCCAATTTAATCCACCAGACCGCTTCTTAGAGCTCTAATACTGTATAAATAATAATAAAAATATATATAAAAAGACCAATATGTTTCTTTTATTAAAATTCGGCAAAGCTTTCGAGTGGTAACTCTTTCTCATCCGTAAGGAAGAGTAAAAGCTCAAAAGCTTTGCTGAATTTTAATAAAGAAATATATTAAGAAAAAAGCATCTCCTTATCGTGCAACTGAAAGTTGCTAATGGCTTGCGCCATCTATCGGAATAAATATCAACTATCCTCGTTGATTTTTAATTATTCCAGAATTGGCCTAATACCCATTCTTGATTAATCAAGAAAAGCTAACCACGGACGCGTTTCGGGCTGTTGGCCCTCATCAGCGTGATGCAAGCTGTACCTCAACGACCAAAAGAATTGGTCATTAAGGCATCCTGAAAAATCATGAAACGGGTAGTTAAGGCCAGAATTGCGTGAGAACGCTACACAATGTGAAAAAATAGTACAAATGTGATATTGTACTGGGATAAGGTGCATAATGCACGATAAGGAGATGCTTTTTTCTTAATTTATGCACCTTATCCCAGTACAATATTACATTTGTACTATTTTTTCATAAAGAAATATATTGGTATGTTTTTTACTTTTATATCTTAATTCTACAATACGATCACTTTTACTATCAATGAGTTTCTTGTACTAATTAGAGTATTGTATAAATTTGCATAATAAATGATTATTATTTAAATGTGGAACCATCCCCTCATTACTTGGCACATTCTATCGTAGTGTTATTATTCAACGCCTACATTGCCTCTTAAATACCTGTAGTTGTTACCATTTGTACATGTATTGTCCATGTCATTTGGAAGTATAAGTACCCATGCTCCAAATAAAACTTTTAATAATGTGATATTTTGTTAATACCGATATACCTATGTAATAAAAATAGTCGTATCCTGACCACGCTCAAATGTGCTTTTTAGATGGCTGAGCGCTATTTAGTGGAACAAAAATCAACTAAACGTTGATTTTGCCTGTTACCTGATATTTGGTTAACCCATTTTCTTGATGATTCGAACGCGTTTCGGGCTGTTCGCCCTCGTCAGCGTAGTGCAGGCTGTACCTCTACGACCAAAATATATTTTGGTTACAGAGGTTTCTTGAGAAATCAAGAAATGGGCATTTAAGGCCATTTTTTCACATAAATATATTTAGATGTATTAAAAATAAAGAAAGCATATCCTAACCAGGAGCACATGTGCTTTACAGAAGGCAGAGCGCCATCTGGTGGAACAAAAATCAACTAAACATTGATTTAACCTGTTCCCTGATATTTGGTCAACCCAATTGTGTATATATCATTTTTTAATTTTTCTATTGTTTTTTCAGATGTATATATGTAATAAGTTGAGGTCTGGTAAGCCTTGTATAATCCTGTCGACTCTCTGTAATATGTTGAGGTCTGGTAGCCTCTTGTAGAATCCTGCCGGCTTAGATGTGATGAATAGTTGTTGTCGACTCTCGCTATAAGCTGTGGTAACCGGTGGTCAAACCTGTAGTAGCCGAGAGGGACAGTCAGGGCGTGGAGAGTTTTCCAGTACCTCTCTGCACTCTGGAAGACCTTTAACAGTTTTCACAGAGTACAGGCAGTCGTGGTCGAGGCAGAGTGGAAAGCTTGGGAACCACACACACAAAACGAAGAGACACAGCTGAAGTAGGAAAGTTCCATGAACAGATAGGAGTTGAGCTAAGCAAGATGGAGATATAGAGTTCTTACTGTTTTACATGGCGATGATGTGGACCTGGCTACAAGCGACAAGGGCTTGCGCCGACGGTGAAGAGACTAACTGCGGACTATCTTTTTGTCGGCTAAAACCGAGGTGTTTATATACCATTCCCGAGGAGGGGGGGGAGACATCTGCGAATTTGAACTTTGAACGTCTGGGGCATTCTGCACCCTTTGGACCAGATGGCAACGACTCGCTAAATTCCTCTTCAGGATTGTTGGGTTTCTCTCTCGATCTTAGACGTTTTTGAATTTCTCAATCTTGCTTTAACTTAGCTCTTAATCTATTACATAGTTTTATTTATTTGTCTTTAATTTGTACAAAGTACATTACATATGGTGATGCAATGACACAGATTAATCATGCGCATATTTATTTATAGATGTGTTTCTATATACAACATGACAATCTTGTTAGAAGTAATTATACAATATAGGGTTGTTGATTTAAATTACCATATATATATAAATTTTGCCAGGATAATATTGATCTATAAAGATAAAGGTCACCTCTCCCGTCAAAATAGACGTAAAAGCTAAAAACCATCTATTGACCGTCGCCACAAACTAGCGGCCTCTGTTCGGTGACAAAGCCAAAACACCAGATTTTGAAAACCGAGAAGCGTCCACCTAGAGACCATGGTTTAGATATAATGGCCCTCGTCAATCTAGGGCGGACTTTATTCCATGAGATCCACAAGGGATCTAATGTTTAGCTGATGATTGAGATGTTTAGTTGGCTAAGTTGCTAGGCCATATCAATGGACAAAATTTAGATGGATTTTTTGCAAGTAGGAAATAAAAATATTAAATTAAATGTTACCTCTCCCGTCAAAATAGATTACATCTAGCTTTGACGTCTATTTTGACGGGAGAGATGACCTTTATCTTATGAATAAGCATATAATTATTAACAAAAGACAATTCGCTAAGGTAAACGTTTCTTTTATATATATAACGGCAATATAAGCTTTCAACAGTACTTCGTCAGGTAATTATTTCGAAAGGATTATATCAATAGATAAATAGATTTCTTAGAACAAAATTTGTTTACATAGTTAAAGAGGAAATATATTTTGTATAAAAATCAAAAAATTCGCTTAGAAATGTTCTTATTATATAAATATTTATCTAGATGGAAAATTTGCCGGGAGGAAATTAATCCATGGAAGCAATGGTCGCCTCTCCCGTCAAAATAAACGTCAGAATCTGACGCCATCTATTGACCGTCGCCGCAACTAGCGGCATCGGGTCGGTGACAAAGCCACAACACCAACTTTGGCAAACTGATAAGCGTCCACCTAGAGACCATGGTTTCGGTCTAATGGCCCTCGTCAGTCTAGGGCGGACTTTATTCCATGAAATTCACATGAAATATTTACCTGTATATAAACATTATCTTTCAGTTTCTTGAAAATTTGCCTGTCGAAGGACGTCAAAGTCCGAAAGCTTGCCGAATTTATGACTGTAATAAAAGAAACACGTCGTCTTTAACTTTTGTTTCTTCTTCTGATTTATTTGTGATTTAGCGGAAGAACATCGATGTATTAAATCTTTAATTTAGATGTACATTTCTACTGTCATATAGAGAACCATATGTCCATAGTTTGTTTAAAACACAAATTTACTGAATTCATCAACAAATGCAGGGAATATAAGACACACAGTTCAATACAATGTTGAAGTGGTCTGGAGATTTTTAAGGAGACAGAGACAATTTTGTTCACACTTGGTTATCTCGTGTATCTTCAATAAAAGTCACTGTAATATCTTTCAGAGTTATTGTCTGAATACCGATATATACATGCTAAAAGGTACAACTTCCTTAAGTTTTGTCCATGAGTGTACCTTTCAGAGTTATTGTCTGAATCCCGATATACATGCTAAAAGGTACAACTTCCTTAAGTTTTCTTCATGAGTGTATCTTTCAGAGTTATTGTCTGAATCGCGATATACATGCTAAAAGGTACAACTTCCTTAAGTTTTGTCCATGAGTGTATCTTTCAGAGTTATTGTCTGAATCCCGATATACATGCTAAAGAGGTACAACTTCCTTAAGTTTTGTCCATGAGTTACCTTTCAGAGTTATTGTATGAATCCCGATATACATGCTAAAAGGTACAACTTCCTTAAGTTTTGTCCATGAGTGTACCTTTCAGAGTTATTGTCTGAATCCCGATATACATGCTAAAAGGTACAATTTCCTTAAGTTTTGTCCATGAGTGTATAAAGAGAAGTGGGAAATTTTTCAAAAACTTGAAAAGTGTAGAATAAAATAATATACAAGTATATACGTGTATATTCTGGAAATATTCGATAAAATTGTGAAATATATTTATAAATATAACAAAGAATTCACATAGAAAGAAAGAAAATAGACCTAACCCGGGTTTCTGAGCACCGAACGGTAACTACCCGGGTTGTTCAGAAGTCTTGTATAAAGGTCCCAGCCTTGGCCTATGCTAGTTACAGAGCTGAACCAGTTCCAGGCTGGCAGAGAGTCTTGGAAGTTGACCAACGATGCTGGTGTGCCAATCCAAGCAGTAAAGCCGATCTTATGTCTCAGGAAGGAAGGGCATCCAGATTAAATCAATGAATAGTTGATTTCTGTTCCACCAGATGGCGCTCTGCCTTCTGAAAAGCAAATGTGCTCCTGGTCAGGATATGCCTACTTTGTTCTTTGTTTTTAATATCAACACATCTGACCCACTTATTTTTTTTTCTATTGTTTTTTTCACAAATATATATATAAATAACAACAACAAAGTCATATCCTGATCGCCACATGAGCCTTTTAGATGGCAGAGTGCCATCACTAAATATTGATTTAAGCTTGTTCCATGATATTTGGCCAACCCATTTTCTTGATAAATCAAGAAAAACCAACCACGAATGCGTTTCGGGCTGTTGGATCTCGTTAAGGTGGTGCAGGCTGTACCACAACGATCAAAAATTGTTCCAAAAGGCTTCCTGAGAAATAAAGAAATGAGTATTAAAAGCCAAAATTGTGTAAAAACGCTGATCATGTTAAAAACAAGAAAACATTCAATTGTGAAAATCTTTTTTTTCTAAGCGAAATCTATGCGGAAAATCTCAATTTATCATGATGCGCAACTAATATATTGAATCCACAAGACTTAAAAATTACAACTAAAAATATATACAGTAAAACATTATGCACAGGATTTATGTCAGACACCTAGTATGAAACCCATACAACTTGTCATTCTTTCAGTTCGAAGCTTTATATTATAATAAATCTAATATATTTTCAATATAATAGACAATAAAACTTTATAATAAAGATATGGCTTGATAATAGTTTAAAATAATGATATTAATAAGAACGTGTGTTCCCTCTTCTAACTTCCATTTGGCTTAAACTTTAACTGTTTTTTAACGTCCTTTAGGTTTAGACATAATCAAATTCTGTTGAACTTTTCAATAGATGGCTTTTGTATGTAATAATTTTGCTTATTCAAGATGCAATGTCATTGATAACTTCGTGATTATTTTCCGACTGAGATTGTTACTTCCCATTTCGTCACAAGATAAGGCTGCTCTAATCTCTCCTTTGTCGAACACATTTTTACACAGGTGGGTGAGCTCAACTTTCTAAAGCTTTTAATTTCGTTTTGTAAATTCCTTGTTTAATGTTTAATTTATTAAATATAGTTGCAAATAATGTTTAATTTAAAATAGTTTACTATTTGCAAGTGATTTGAGAGAAAATATAAATATATTTTCGTTTATTTAAGATAAAATAATTATTTAAACACAATATATAGATAGAGAGAGAATTTTGTGCGAAAAAACTGCGTGAAAATTTCAAAAACAAATTTTTTAATAAATCAACATTCATTAATTTGTATAAGAACTTTTTTATGGCGAGATTTAAAGTGTGTGATATTTAATAATATACGACAAATTGTGTGCGTGTGCTATAATAATTTTTTTATACTTTAAAATATTTATTTTTAAAATCGTATATATACAATATTCAACGAAAAATGTTAATCTAGGCTTTGATTAAAATAACCTTTTAAATGCTCGCTCCTTATAAATTACATTTGTTTTCCCCTAGAATTTCAGTTTATTTTTTTACCCAAAATTTTAATTAATAAATTAAGGAATTTTAAATGTGTGCAAAAATATAAAGTCAATAAATTATATTTCAATTTATTTTTGTTTATTTAGTTTCAAAATTTATCATCATTATTGTTTATGATTATTTTAAAGTATTGTTTTTATCCTTTTAACTGTCACTTTTTATAATATTATGTGAAATAACAAAAAAACTATGACTGTATTTTTACACATGGATCCCCATTATCGCTATACAGATAACAGAGTAGGTCATTTTATTTAAAGATATTACTGTATAGTTTATTATTTTATTTTAACACTAATTAAAAATAGTATTTAAGAAATAATGGATGCAAAATTTACGTGTAAGTGGCACGAACTATAATAATATTTCTAGCAAGATAAATTTATATACCTTATAATTTGAAAAGTTAAATAATGATTATATATTTATGACTATATTGTGCGAAATTGCCATAAAATCATAATGACTTACAAAAAATCATCTTTCTCATTTAAAATAATAATAATAAAATAGTTTTTCAATATTATTGGCGCAGCTCGTGCAAATTAAAATGACGTTTGTTGAAACTTATGGAGCTTTTTTTTTTTTTTTTAAGAAAAAGGCATCTCCTTATCGTGCAACTGAAAGTTGCTGATGACTTGCGCCATCTATCGGAATAAATATCAACTATTCTCGTTGATTTTTAATTATTCCAGAATTATTAATTATAAATTAAATATAAACGAGAATAGTTGATATTTATTCCGATAGATGGCGCAAGTCATTAGCAACTTTCAGTTGCACGATAAGGAGGTGCATTTTTCTTAATTTTTGCACCTTATCCCAGTACAACATTACATTTATACTATTTTTTCACATTAGGGAGCTTTTGTTCGCAGCTAGGTTGTAATATCTGATTTACTTAATAATTTAATTTTTTTTAAAGAAAATATTTAAAATATATCTTTATCACCATTTTTCAAAAAGGAATATCATGCTTCTATAAATTTTTAAATAGGCTCTATCAAACGAAAAAACTGAATTATATAGGACATTTTCGTTCTAAATTTGAGGACCCCCCTTATTCTTATAAATTTACAGAGATGAAATGAGAAAAATATGATATGTAAATACATAATAATCTAAAATATCATCATTAACTTAGCTCCCTTTATACTGAAAAAATGAGAAAAATCTATTTTTATAATGGTATGTTTCTTTTAAACATATACACTCATTCACAAAACTTAGGAAGTGGAGTGTCTTTGAAATCCCCAGTCGTCTTTTTTTTTGAAGGAGACAGAGGCGATTTTGTTCTCACTTGGTTATCTCATATTCTTCAATAAAGGTCATTGTAATATCTTTCAGAGTTATTGTCTGAATCCCGATATACATGCTAAAAGGTACAACTTTCTTAAGTTTTGTCCATGAGTGTATCAAATTATAAAACTATTTTAGAGGCGTAATATTCTTTTTAAAATAAAGCAATTTCTACTGTCCTTACTGCGATGGAAAAATTAAAGGGAGGGCCTGGCTCATCAGTGGTGAACCCTCCCAGCGGTTTCGCCAGTTTAATCTACCATACCGCTGTTATATTGCATTTTTGGAACTTCCTTTTATAGGTGACTGTTGTAAGACTCTTGGAATGGATATTTTAGAAGAACTATGGACATAAGCTTTTAGGACAGCAGAATTAAATATAATTATAAATATATAATATGCTTCGAGCAATCGCTCTTCCTCAAATATCAAATTGTGTCTTTTATTAGAACAATAATGTTACGATGTACTAGAGCGCCATCTGTTATCAAATTATAAAACTATTTTAGAGGCGTAATATTCTTTTTAAAATAAAGCAATTTCTACTGTTCCGCAAATATCAAATTGTGTCTTTTATTAGAACAATAATGTTACGATGTACTAGAGCGCCATCTGTTATCAAATTATAAAACTATTTTAGAGGCGTAATATTCTTTTTAAAATAAAGCAATTTCTACTGTCCTTACTGCGATGGAAAAATTAAAGGGAGGGCCTGGCTCATCAGTGTATCTTTCAGAGTTATTGTCTAAACCCCGATATACATGCTAAAAGGTACAACTTTCTTAAGTTTTGTCCATGAGTGTATCTTTCAGAGTTATTGTCTGAATCCCGATATACATGCAAAAAGGTACAACTTCCTTAAGTTTTGTCCATGAGCGTATCTTTCAGAGTTATTGTCTGAATCCCGATATACATGCTAAAAGGTACAACTTCCTTAAGTTTTGTCTCAATGAGTGTATCTTTCTGAGTTATTGTCTGAATCCCGATATACATGCTAAAAGATACAACCTTCTTAAGTTTTGTCCATGAGTGTATCTTTCAGAGTTATTATCTGAATCCAGATATACATGCTAAAAGGTACAACTTCCTTAAGTTTTGTCTATGAGTGTATCTTTCAGAGTTATTGTCTGAATCCCGATATACATGCTAAAAGGTACAACTTCCTTAAGTTTTGTCCATGAGTGTATCTTTCAGAGTTATTGTCTGAATCCCGATATACATGCTAAAAGATACAACTTTCTTAAGTTTTGTATCAATGAGTGTATCTTTCAGAGTTATTGTCTGAATCCCGATATACATGCTAAAAGGTACAACTTTCTTAAGTTTTGTCCATGAGTGTATCTTTCAGATTTATTGTCTGAATCCCGATATACATGCTAAAAGATACAACTTTCTTAAGTTTTGTATCAATGAGTGTATCTTTCAGAGTTATTGTCTGAATCCCGATATACATGCTAAAAGATACAACTTTCTTAAGTTTTGTATCAATGAATGTATATATATTCGGAACCTATATTTCTACAGATCATTGTAAAAATCATAAGGACTGTAGAAATAGGGTTCAAATATATATATATATATGTTGTGTTTAAAATAAAAATAATGTAATAATCCCTTTTGATTAAAAAAATAAATATTTTGTCAAATAGCTTCTTCCTTATGGAAGCTGTGACCCACACCTTATAAATATTGTTGTCATTGGATCTAACGTGTTAAGGGTTCCATCAGAGTCAAGGTAAAAATTGTCGTTTAAAAACTACAGAATGAGTTTCCTTTTTTTTCTCTCAATTTTAAAATGTTAAATTTCAAGCGATAATCATAATGGTTAGGTGTTAGATCATCACCTGTGAAAGACAGCATTTGAGGACAATTGACAATGGTTTATTGACATCTAGTCAACGGTCAAGAGAGAGTTTACAGAGTTTAAAATAGTAGAGAAAATATATACACCAGACGAGGCCTTCTCTGAAGGTACATCTGGATCCTATCAGGAGCTTAGAATCGTCTTGAGTTCAGACTTGAGAGTTAAGGAATCCGTTGTCCCCAGCGATGACTGTGTTGAGGAACATGACAAGAATATATGACATAGAATTTGAGGAAACTCATTATGAGAAATCTTGCTTTTTGCTACTTGTAAAAAAAAATTCCATGTAGATTAGAGATTTAGTTACATGGACAGCTGGTCACATTTTGTCTCTTAAGATGTAATTAAGGGACAAGCACCGGTTCTGTCCTCCCAAGAGAACAACAGTCTTTGATTTCCAGACTTAAATCTGGTCATCTACGGAAAATGACTTTCCAGAATGGTTGCAAGGTTTTCCCACTATGTACCAAGTGCAATTCTCAGCCTGAAACCCCAAAACATATTATTGACTGTATTAACTCATCCATTGATGAGCTCTACTCTTCCCCGGCAGACACCATCAAAAATCTCAAGCTTTACAAGCTTGATACCTTAGTGTGATTGAGTGGAGATAAGAAAGAAGAGAAGAAGAAGAGATGTAATTAAGAAACTATGTGTAGGTTGGGGAGAGATTATTTATTTATTTAAAAAATATAGATTTTAAGATATATTTTATATATTTTTTCTGTAAAATATGTATTATGAAAAAAAAAAACAATAGAAAAAAATAAAAGGTAAGTGGGTCAGGTGTTGATATTAAAAATAAAGAAAGCATCTCCTGACCACAGGCACATGTGCTTTTTAGATAGCAGAGCGCCATCTAGTGGAGCAAAATAAACTAAACGTGGATGGATTTTCTTAATTTATCAAGAAATTGGGTTGGCCAAATATCACGGAGCAAGCTAAATAAACGTTTAGTTTATTTTTGCTCCACTAGATGGCGCTTTGCCATCTAAAAAGCACATGTGCTCGTGGTCAGGAGATGCCTTCTTTATTTTTAATATGTATTATATAAAAATTTGGATATACATTTTTTTTAAAATGGAGTGTTTTTTCAAGCATTCAAAAAAGATATTATTATTTTTTAGGCTTTTTTAAAAAATTATAAGCCATACTTTTGGTTTACATCTTCATTTCTATGAGCTTGGTTATTTTACAAAGTTAAAGAGATAGTGGTGATATATCATAAAGAATGAAAAAAATGAAAGAAAAAAAATATAAAAAGATCAGGTGTTGAAATCAAAAATAAAAATGGCATATACTGACCAGGAGCACATGTGCTTTACAGAAGGCAGAACGCCATCTGGTGGAACAGAAATCAACTAAACATTCATTTAGCATGTTCCCTGATATTTGGCCAACCCAATTTCTCGATAAATCAAGAATGTTCCACCAGATGGCGCTCTGCCTTCTGTAAAGCACATGTGCTCCTGGTCAGGATATGCCATTTTTATTTTTGATCATTAAGACTGCCTGTAATTTTCCCAAGAGTGGTTTTGTAAAGAATCAGATGATATTTCTTATTTGTGTGTGGAAGATTTAAGAATATTTGGCGTAATCTCTTTATAATGGAACCCACAGACGTTCCTTCAAATGTCAAGTTTAAAAACCCCTAGAATCTCTATAGTGCGTATGTTTGGAATTTTAGGTTGATGTGAATTTTTCGAATACTGCGATTGTTGGGGACATGCGGATAATGGTATTGTACAACAATGGATAACACGCTACTGTACAACAATATATAATTCTATTGTATAACAATGGGTAATCTATATTGTACAACAATGGATAACACGCTACTGTATAACAATGTATAATGTTATTGTACAGAAATGGATAATTATATTGTACAACAATGGATAACACGCTACTGTACAACAATATATAATTCTATTGTGTAACAATGGGTAATCTATATTGTACAACAATGGATAACACGCTACTGTATAACAATGTATAATGTTATTGTACAGAAATGGATAATTATATTGTACAACAATGAGTTGGTAATTCTATTGTACAACAATGGATAATGCTATTGTACAACAATGGATAATTCTATTGTACAACAATGGATAATTCTATTGTACAACAATGTATAATGTTATTGTACAACAATGGATAAGTTATTGTACAACAATGTATAATGTTGTTGTACAACAATGTTTAATTATATTGTACAACAATGGGGGGGGGGGGGGGGGGGTAATGCTATTGTACAACAATGATAATGTTGGTGTACATCAATGTTTAATTATATTGTACAACAATGGGTAATGCTATTGTACAATAATGGGTAATTCTATTGCCCAACAATGGGTAATGCTATTGTACAACAATGGATAATGCTATTGTACAAATTCAGGAGATATTCATGTATCCCTTAGCGATAGCTTGAAATCAAAGCAGTCTTACACCGACGTAATCACGGTCTCCACGTTCACGTTCTGAATTTATCAAAGCTGGGGTTGTTTCTAAACTAAGTTTCTTCGGGGATTGTGTGAGGTTTACTCCTGTCAGAATTTCAAAATTTATTTTTGTCCATCGAACCGGCCACTTTGGCACAGTTGATTCTGAATATTTCACCAGTGGATCTCACGAAATCAAAGACCGCCCTCCTTCTCTGGACTGAAGATGGCCAATAGCCCGAAACCACGGCTCCCAGACGGCCTTCTGAATTTGACAAAGCTGGTAATGCGGCTTTGTCACCAAACCGGGTCTGCTGAGATTTCAGCAACGGTCAATATATATGGAAAATTATAAAATCCCCCATTTGCATAATGTCATTTGAGAAAAAAAACAAATCGTCCAGTGAGAAAAGGTTTCTCTTATCAGAATTAATGAACTTAAGCTTTCGGGGCCTTTTTTAGACCTTCTACAGAGGTAAGGTAAACTATAACTCTATATAGTTAACATTAACTTCAGTAGGAAGAGACTCGATAGCTCTTGAGTTAATTGAATACTTTTTGTAAGAATCTTTCCCCCGGATGATTTCTTTTTCCTGACCCTATACAGGATTCACCAGAGGTATGCATAAGAACAAAGCAGTGAGACAAAGGAAACAACGATATAAACAGAAGAAAAAGAAAAAAAAAACAAGAAAGAGAAAGAGGGAAGCAAGAAAAACAACACAAAAAGAGTAGCAGTAAGAAAGTGAGGAGTGAGTGTCACTTGGCCTTCTTCTGAGATATGGACTTGTGGAAACCATAAAACGCCGTAGCAATACGTAAAATACACGTATAGGGTCAGTGAACCTAAATAAAGGCTTTTTGTTGTTGTTGTTGATTTCTTTTTCCTAAAAGTCAATATATATGAAGCATAGTTTTGTGTCTTTTTTAAACAAGAAAGGTTTTTAAAATTATTATTTTGGTTTATGAATATAGTTATAAGGCAATAACACGCCATGTATCTATAAGATAAAATACATTTAAGCACAACATTTCATTTTAGACATAAAACAAACATAGTTGTTTATGAAATATACTGTTGACTTTGCTTAGACCTTTTAAAGAAACTGATTCCAAGAAGATTAATCAAACATTATTGATTTACAAGAGAGAGAACAAAATATAACATAGGTAAACAAAGAGAAACATCTTCCAGTTAGTGCCTATTTTCTTATGATCTTACACAAATAATCTGTGGGAACAATTAATTTTAATTTTAAACTTAATTTTATACAACATATACCGATATTATGATGCATTAGCGCGCCATCTGTTATGAAAATTCGAAACTATTATAGACGCGTATGATTCTTTTAAAAACTAAACAAATTCTACTGCCCTTACTGTAATGGAAAAATTAATAGGAGGGCCTGGCTCATCAGTGGTGAACCCTCCATTAATCTACCATACCGCGGTTATATTGCATTTTTAGATTTTTCTTTTATAGTGATACTGATGCTAGACTCTTGATATGGTAGATTAAACTGGTGAAACCGCTGGGAGGGTTCACCACTGATGAGCCAGGCCCTCCCATTAATTTTTCCATTGCAGTAAGGTCAGTAGATATTGTTTAATTTTTAGAAGAATCATACGCGTCTATAATAATTTCGAATTTTCATATACCGATATATTGAATGTTTTTTTAAATCTTTGGGGGAAGTACATTTGCATATTAGTTGAGAAAGAAATGGCTTGGATGCAATTGAAGTTTGTGTATTTGAAAGTTCTTAATACACCTTGGTTGACTTGATCAGTTTCTCTAGTGTTAGGGACAAAGATGACGGCTAGAATATTTTCTCCAGTGTTGTCCAATACTCTCTTGAATATTTATAGAAACCATTGTCTCTCTCTCTATGATTACATATTCATTAAGCCTAGACGGTACTGTAGCATAGAGAATTCCTCAAGCCTATCTCTTTTTTGCCTACACCGTGTTATTTCTCTCAACCTCTGTAAAATGCTAAAAGTTAAAAATATGTTGTACATAGAGAGCACTAGGAAAGTTTGGCAATATAAATTTATTATTTAAAATCTTTAAAGATATTTTCACCACAATTGAATATGCTTCTTCATCCTTTGAAACCAGTCATCAAACCAACTCTTCTACGTTTCCTCAGGGAGCTGGGCGTCATCTCATGTCTTCAAAAAGTCTTCATCGCAGAAAAAGCGTTTACTTTTTAGTCTGTTCTTCACGTAAGGGAAAAGGTGCAAGGTCTGGACTGTAGGGAGGATGCTCCAACATGTTTATTCCAGTGCGTGTCAAATAATCGGCGCAGACCTTCGAACGGTGAGCTGGAACATTGCCATGGTGGGAAAGCCATGTGTCCGTCCTTGAGTTTGGACGTAACTTTCTGATAGCTTGAACAACTTTAGGAAGGCATTCCTCACTGTACCACTTGGTATTGAATGTCTTTTGATTTTCCAGTACCGCGCGACTCACAACTCCTCTGGCAGTAAAGAAGACGGATACTATTTTCTTCTTAATGGATCTGGATTCTGGTACAGACACAGGCGTGCTTTACCCTTCATAGATCCATACTATGTTCTGGGCTTTAGTAGACACATCAAAATAATAAACCCAAGTTTCATCACCTGTTATGATGCTATTGACATAACAAGATGTACATTATCAAACTTTTTGAGCATTTCTCGGCACCATGAAACACGTTGAGTTATCTGCTTATCAGTTAAGAAATGGGGAACCCATAGGCAACTAACTTTACTCACTTTTAGATGGTTGTACAGAATGGAATGCTGGTGCAGGAATGTCTAAACTCTCCTCTATCTGGAGATAAGTAATATGTCGATCAGTCTCCAATAATATCTTAACAGCAGCGATGTTTTCCTCATTAACTGACGAAGTTGGATGTCCTGACCTTGGCGCGTATCTTATGCCATATTTTCCTCACGATACCACCTGAATATGGTAGTACGATGTGGACAATCATTTCCCGGTACAGGAGTCATTTCTTGCAAGCATTCTTCAATGCCTAAACCACGTTCAAAGTTATATCGCAAAATGGCTCGGTATTCAATTTTGCGCCAGACATTTTAAATATTTTTTTCACTCCACAGTTCAAAGAATACTAACATCTAGTGGGTGAAATTTTGAATGCAGTTCAAATATAAACAGGACTCAACAAATTCGAACTTGTACCTACGTAGGCGCACGGGTTGGAGCGTTTTGCAAAAACTTTCCTAATGCCCTTTGTATAATACCTTGTTTATAGATAATGCTAGTGTCATACTCGAAATGGAGGTGAAAGCTTTTCACAATTTCGTTAGACAAGAATATAGCTATCCTTCTTGTATCTAGGCGTCTTTTTTACTGCCGTCGAACTTGTTTGAAATATGTCTTCAAGTTAACTCTTCGGTTAAATATGAATAAATAAAAAAATTGGGTTTAAGAAATCATCTGGATTTAAAACTGAGAGGTAGCTAAATGTGTAATCTTGTTTAGGATTGGAATAGATCTCGTCGAAAATGCATATACGCGGTATCGGATCAAAATCGTGATAGGATCAAAATTCTGACAAAAATGATGTAAAATGTAAATATTTTATGAACATCTTGTTCCCCAAACACTGGAAAAAGATGTACTTAAATGTGGATACTTGTCTGGATTTTTTTATTCGTTTAATCTGGACCTTTTCGGGATTTTGGTCCGTTGGATTTTGCTCTGTATATGGAATTTTCCCCCTTCGGGATTTTGGACTGTCGGGATTTGTCTCTGTCAGGATTTTGGTCTGTCGGTATGGAACCCCACAAGCACATCTACAATTAAGGCGGTCTATATAATACAGTGATGATATCTATCTTTGTTTATCATCCTCTTATGTCTGTTTCTTACAAACCCTCCATTGGAATAATTGGAATAGACGAGTGTGTTTGCGCAGGCCGCCATGGGTACCTTCGCGGGGCACCTTCTCCCAGGGCTCTTCTTCCTCTTCTTCGGCACCGTCCATTGCCTGAACGTGGTGAGGCTCTACGTCCGGGCCCGCGCTGCCCGGTGGGACAAACTGCGATCCTTCTGTTCGTCCACCACGTACCCCATGCCCTGGACGGCAGACTGGCCGGTTGAAGCACTCCTCAAAATTTTGGCCTCCCTCTTCGGCATCGTCGCCGAGCTGGGGACTGGCATCAAGCAAGGTTCCCTCGAGCTAGTCAACCTCCAGCACACCTGCATGTACGCCTTCTTCCTTCTCAGCGGCGTGGTGGACCTGATGCAGTCCTTCGACTGGCCCGGTCTGCTCCCCGACCGGGAATCTCCTCGGGCGGCCCTAATCCTCGCCTTTGCCATCGAGGGCTTGCTCTTCTCCTTCCATCTGCACGGACGATCGCAGGCCGATACACAACTGCACCTTCTGCTGGTTCTCAACGTGGTGGCTACGATCCTCTTCGGCTTGGCCGAACTAAAAGCTTCCGGAAAATGGCCGTTAGCTTCGATGGCCTTCTCCGGTAGCGTGGTACTGCAGGGTACATGGTTCGTACAGATCGGATTCGCCCTCTATGGACCATCACCATGGCTGGATTGGCCTTGGTTGGCTAAGGCTCCTCCCCATAAGGCCGTAATGTTCGTCACGTCGCTATTCACTTTGCATATTGTCGCCGTCGCTATTGGTCTTCTGCTTCTTTTGGCTTTCTTTCTCCGACGGGTGGAATTGGACCCAGAGATCAAATCGGCAAATCTGCCACGCCATCCTGTAGGGTCAAGAGGCGATGGATTTACAGCCTTGTCGAATTTGAGCGATTCAGATGCCTGAAGCTTGCCATCGTCTGCATATCTTGTAAACAGAACTTTTCTTCTCAACATCTTGTGTAAATATAAATGTGTTCTTTATATATATATAGAGTGAATATATATATTTTTTGAAATGTGGCGGACTGATTGGCCTTCATTTTTTATATACATTCGTTTACATTAGATTATATATATATTTAGATATTATGTTTTTAGAAAATATATTGAAAATTCTATTTTTTTATAGCGTTGAAAATAAAATTATTTATATTTCAAGTTGATATCTTGTTTTTTTCTTCTTCTTCATTTCATTAATACACATGTGGGTGGCTATTATTATATACGACATATATATATATATATTTACACTAGCCAAATGACCCGGGCAACGCCCGTGTTTTACCCGACTGTAGATGTTACAACGGTGATCCTTAGGTCGCTGGTTCAAATCGAGGGAGTTTTTTATTTTTTTTTAATTTTTATTGGCTGCCGGCGAGCACGTGACCTCCCTGTGCGCGCGCATCCGTGACAGAGGCGGCCGATGACGGTCGTGACTATATATAGGGATACTTTCAACACTTCACGCATGTCTATTATTCGTTGTTGAAATCTGGTTGAAATAAAATGACTGATCTTGATCAAGATGCCCTTTATCCTAAAGAAAAGGAACCAGGCAAACAAATATTCAATATCAAAATTCGAAACTATTTTAAAGGCGTAAGATTATTTTTGAAATTAAACAATTTCTACTGTCCTTACTGCAATGGGATTTTAACATTGCAGTAAGGGCAGTAGAAATTGTTTAATTTCAAAAATAATCTTACGCCTTTAAAATAGTTTCGAATTTTGATAACAGATGGCGCGCTAGTGCATCATATTATAAATATTCAATATGTAAAAAAGTAAAGTTACATCGCGGTACTATTCCAGAGTATCCTATTTGCACTTACCGAATGACTAGGACTTTATCTATAAAAGCATAGGGCGCCTCTCCCGTCAAATTAAACGTCATTTATTGAGTAAGATTTATTCAATAATGGGGGGCCATTGGAATATTTACGTTTTTTTTAAAACTAAACTTACAATATGTGTTATCAAAATTCGAAACTATTTTAAACGCGTAAGATTAATTTTGAAATTAAACAATTTCTACTGCCCTTACTGCAATGGAAAAATTAATTGAAGTAAGGGCAGTAGAAATTGTTTAATTTCAAAAAGAATCTTACGCGTTTAAAATAGTTTCGAATTTTGATTACAGATGGCGCACTAATGCATCACATAACAATATGTATACTGGCAATAAGCATCTTTACTAAAAGTCAAATAAAATGAGAGTTTTCAAGAGAATAAAAAGCTGGTTGATATGATTTTTAACGCTAAAATGAAGCAGAAAAAGAAAAATGTACTCCTGATTATGTAGCAACTAGCCGAATGACCCGGGACGCCCGTGTTTTACCCGATTGAATGTTTTGATTCAAATACTATTTGTTACAATTATAAATTGGCGCCTTATATAAATGCATATGTTAGTTAATAACTATAGCCTATGTGCTTTATCTGTCTATGTACTGTTGGCTTCCGTAGGCGTCTCTTACTGGGAAAAAGAAAGAGAGGATTCCATTTGGTTATTATCTAATATATGCATTTATTTAGGGAGCGACCCGCTCCAACACAATAGTTACAAAGACGAAATAGCGAGTGGGGGGGGGAAAGGTGGCGTGACCGTAGCCAACCAATAGGAGGGCGCCATTCCAAAAAAAAAAAGCAAACGGTGACAGAGATGAAAACTGATGACTGATTGATTAGGAGATGAGGAATGACGCTCGTAACTGTATATAGAATAATTCACCATCTATATATAAGAAAAAGAACCATAAAGCAAAAACGTTTATTTTTACGAACAAAACTTCCCTACTGACCTTACTGCCATGAAAAATAGTGGAAGAGATTAGCTTATCACCTAGTTCAAAATCACATTAATAGGTACCGCTCAGCAAGAGCAACCTAGTTCATGATAATTGAAACAGTGAATAATATATGTGAAGGTTATTCACATATTAAACAAAATTTTAACGCGGGATTCAATCCCTGTTCATGACTGTCGGGAATTGAGCGTGTTACCCTCTCATCCACCGACTTATTAGCTTATCAGTGGTGAACCTCTCAGCAGTTTTGCAAATTTAATCCAACAGACTTCTTTTTATAACTCTAATATTATATTGGAAACGCGTTATACCTGAATGGCTTTGTTTTTCTTGTTTGCGGAAGAGCATTGCTCGATGCAAATATTTATATGTGATTCTACTGTTCTAAAAGCTTATGTTCATAGTTTGATATAATTTCACAACTAGGATTCAGTTCTTCATTGTTACTTACAAGATTATACTTGTATAAAAGCAGAATGGTACAATACACTATTAAAGCTATAAAAAGCGATCTGGTGAATTAAATAGGGGGAATCGTTGAGAGGATTCACCACTGATGAGCAAAGCTCTCCTACTTTTTCATCTTAGTTAGGATAAAAGAAGTTTGTTTTGTTTGTAAAAAGAATCATTCATGCTTTAATGTTTCCATTTCTTATAACCCTAACAATAGTTATAAAAAATGGATTAGGTAAAACATTACTCTCAGCGGGACACTCAATTGTTTAGGTTGCTAGGTAGTGGGTGTTACTCAGTTATTGATTAAGAAATAGGCATCTCCTTATCGTGCAACTGAAAGTTGCTGATGGCTTGCGTCATCATTTGCACGATAAGGAGATGCCTTTTCTTTAATTTATGCACCTTATCCCAGTACAATATCACATTTGTACTATTTTTTCAGTTATTGATGTTTTAAAATTGTTTTCATATGTTTAATTTAGATTCAGGTTAGATTAAGATTAGTTTAAAATTGGATTAATCATATGCAATAATGAATTTTAGCGATATACACACACACACAAAGCCTTTATTAAGACACTAGCGGATGTACCCGGGTTTTACCCGAGTAAAGGTTTGTCTAACGAACATTTGTTAAAACAATTCTCTATAAACTTATAAAAAAATAATAGATATATTTTGATAATTTGAAACTCGTAAATTTGAATCTCTCGATAAAGTGATCATTTTTTCCCGGTTCCTGTGTGCCGTGTCATTCTGAATTTTGGCTTTCCTAATTTTCTAGATTACAGAATCATCGTAAAGGTTTGTCTAACGAACATTTGTTAAAACAATTCTCAAAAAACTTATTTAAAAAAAAGATATATTTTGATAATTTGAAACTCGTAAATTTGAATCTCTCGATAAAGTGATCATTTTTTCCCGGTCCCTGTGTGCCGTGTCATTCTGAATTTTGGCTTTCCTAATTTTCTACATTACAAAATCATCGTTTTATCTAGTGAACATTTTTTCCCGGTCCCTGTGTGCCGTGTCATTCTGAATTTTGGCTTTCCTAATTTTCTACATTACAAAATCATCGTATGGCCCCTCGATGTTTCGTCATCATTCTGAGGTGTAAGAACAATAGCTTCCAAGTTCTCTTTTCTCCCTCTTTACACCTACTGCCTTGTAAAAATTATATAGGGCCTGAGCAACTAGTCTGCTTGTTTGGGCACTGGTTAATATCATTTGGATTGACCTAAGTTGGCTGGTGTCTACCATTGAAAAGAATGTCCTTCTCTCCTCACTAATATCTTGGCATTCATAGATATAATGAGATAGTTCAGTTTCCATATTTTCTTTGCAGAGATATTTTAGCGATATATAAACAGAAAGGTGTCCTTGAATCTTCATTTTCAACCAAATATTATAATATACGAAATATACGTACTTGTTAAACGTGTTTTTAGAAGATCTAAATATGAACAAAATAAATGTGTCAAACTATAATGCTTCAGAAAACATTTTATTTTTAAATTGAAAAAAAAAAATTATATATACACATACATAAACAATTAAGATTAACATTTTCAAATTTTGTAATATATATATATATATATATAAAGTAGAAAAAAAATTATTTTCAAAAGTTCAATAAAAAAAATTATTATATATTTGAAATATATAATTTTTACATCTCTATATATAATTGATTACATATTTATAAAATATCTAAAATAAGCTTGTGAGGGGGAGGCTCATTGCTCATGACAGTAATAGCATTTTCTAGAAGCACCATTTCAGTTAATTTAATTTCTGCGACATTGTAAACTTTCAACCATGATTCATCTGAAACACACAAAAGAAAAAAATGTTAACTTCATAAATATTGTAACTTAGAAATTCGGAAAGACAAACTCCAGGATAACCAAGAAATTTATATTGTTTAAAACCAATTCGACCTTTTTTATACAGAAAAAAAAAGAAAGAGGAAATGAGAGGAATTTTATGAGAATCAAAGCATTGGAAATAATAATCTTTTGATTATAAATAACAAACACATTATGTTAGAATATTTTATTTTTCAAATGCTCCCTTTTAACATCAATTAAAAATTGTAATATTTATTTATACCTCAGCCAGATGAAAATTTTTATTATTAAAATGTATCCTTTCAATATATTAAATATGAATGCCGGCAAGAAAACTTTCATTTCGAATATTTATGTTAATCAAAAGATTGTGTGTAATAAAATATATTGCAGGAAATGAATTAGCAGACCAAGCAGCTAAGTATACTGTACTTTCTAACTTTTTTTTTACCATTGTATCTCACAATCCTTTCAAAAAGCATTGTCCGTAATAAAATAACTCAGTTCGTACAGAATCTATGGAAAGACCTATTATACATGAGGAATATGCCATAAAATGCATTAAATTTTTGAATATTTTCTTAAAGGTGTAAAACATAAATAAGCACACAAAGTACTTATTGAAATAAAAATGTCCTTAATAAAATCAAAAAGGCATATATATAAAGAATAACGATGCCGTGTAGAAATAGAATATGTATTTTGAATTTATATATATTTTTTCTCCAGTAACTATTTATATCAATCATAGAACTTTCAGTTATCAAACAAAAATTACCAATCGTTTTGTGTGTTTTAACATCTTTAAATATTATAATTATTTTAATATATATATTTTTTCTATAATATATATAATTAAGCGAATAAAATATAAGGGAGAAAGAAGTATATCCAAAATTACGCATATAGAATGGGAAAAATACAACTGATATGCCTGTTCAAAATATCAGACGACTCTCTAATAGCTGTTTTAAAAATAAGCTTATCCGTTAAAAATAGTTTTACTTTCTTATAACAGATAACGTGCTAATGCATAATTTAAATAGATGTGTTAAACTAAATACGCAATTTTCTGTGATATATCTAAAAATATTTAATATTTTAAAAATATGTATTTTAAGATGTTATATTAATGTTTATAGTAATCTAAATTTAAGATATTAAAAATAGTTTATTGTTATCCTACGTAAAACATAAGATTTTAAAGATTATAAATTTTTTAAAAATGTAAGTATAAAACAACTTGCTATTTATAGATTCCTTAAGATGTAAAAAATCGTTACTATTTTTCGAGAAGAATATTACTTTTTAAAGCGCAGACGATCCCTGCACATTTTAAGTAAAC
Source organism: Cordylochernes scorpioides (assembly GCA_030710605.1). NCBI lineage: Eukaryota > Metazoa > Arthropoda > Arachnida > Pseudoscorpiones > Chernetidae > Cordylochernes > Cordylochernes scorpioides. Next base: position 4,555,411 of record CP092882.1, on the reverse strand, counting down.
AAACTCCACTTTAAAACAGGACCTCTATTAATCTTTTTTTTTTACTACCACGCCTGCTAATTAAATGATTCTCTACTTGATGCATTTATAAAGGCTTTTGTTAATGTTCAAGGTTACAGCAGATAACCGGTTTCTTCCCCTTTTCTACGAACTTCACAATGTTAGGCTATATAAAAATTTTAACGAGAGAAGAATGTTAAACCCTAGATATTTATATATATTTTTTGCATCTTGAAGAAATAATTCTTTTAATAAATCTTTCGTATTTTATTTCCCTTTTTAAATAGTTTTATTTTTTATAATATATGATCTCTCTAAAATAATAAATATAAAGAAAGATCTGTATTTTTAAAATAATATACTGTGTTTAATATAAAATTTATTTATATTAAAAAACTTTAATTAAATTCTACCTTGAATATTTAAGAGTAAATTAATAAATTATATAACTTTTAAAATTAAAATGAAATCTTTATATATTCTACAAATTGCATATTTAATGGGCATATAATAAATTAAAAAGTCAATTTTATTTTTTAAAAAGTGTCAGAAGAACAAACTAAAAAATATTATTATTAAAAATTAGGAATTAAAAAGCAGGAGAAAATAAATAATTAAGTATTAACAATGTATTTATAAATTGCTAGCATACACGTTTTAAAATAATAATAATAAAAAAAAAGAAACGCGAATTTGGTTGGTTTTTCTTGATATTTAAATAAAAGGGTATATAGGCCAACTCTGAAATAAGAAATCAAAAGATTGTTGATATATTTTCGATAGATGGCAGTGTGCCATCAGCAACATTCCGTTGCTCGATCAGAAGATGTCTTTTTAGTATATAGCTAGCACTAGTATTGCAATGTTTATATGTTTTTTAAAGACGCCTGGGAACTTTTCTCCTACAAATATTTATATTTTTGTCTTGTTTTAAATAAGAAATATGACTTAAAAAAAACATTTTTATTAATCATATAATTTTATAAAACTATCATTAATTTAAGTTTACAATTTTTTTTTTCAAATATGAAACGGTACAATTTTAAATGAAATTAAACACCTTTCTGGATATTTATTTCTACCAAAGTTAAATATTTTTCAATATAACGTATATTTTCAGTTATATGCATTATTTATTTCTATATTATTTATATACATTATAGATTTATAAATTTAATTGCCATCTATCGTTAAAATTTGTAACAAGTATATTTATTGGCAATGTGTTTATTTTAAATAATATAATCAAATATTATCTTTACAGACCTTACTGCAATGATATGAGTTATTTAATGAGAGGGCTTGGCTCATCAGTAGTGAACCCTTTCAACGGTTTCGCCAAATTAATCTCTAGACCGCTCTACTATTGTATTAGATTGGTTTGGGATACACCTTGTATTTTCTATGGAAGGCAGCTTAGTGGTGTTTAGTGAACTATGGTCATAAGCTTATAGGTCTGTAGAGGTACATACATATAATTTAAATGGTTTTACCAAATTACATATTCCATTTCTTCTATGTAACTTTATCTTGAGAATGGTATAAACACGAAAGAGCTAACAATTCAATAATTTTAAAAGTAGTCGTGTAATTTATATGTAACCCAAAAAGTCACTTGAAAAAGGTGTAACCTCAAAATACCAATTTTTAAAGAGAACTCTTTATTTTTAACTATTTAAAAAGAGAATCATTTATATATCATTTTTATTCTCTCTTTACAGTTCTTATTTGCATATAATTTCTATGTTAAATGGATATGTAAGTTACCATTAGCAATAGGATCTCCCTTCTTCTTGAGAAGCTTCAAGCCAATATCGTGACTTGCTCCATCACATTGGTCTACTTTGGATCTCCAGAACTCTGCAAGATATCTGGGATGGATTCCTTGTACATAACCTGAACATCCCAATATCTTTTAGAGAATAGATATAAGAATGGTACTATGCACTATAATTTGTATGAAGGGAAAATGTCTTTGTGATCGATTGTTCAACCCGAATTCAACCCGATCAGCCTAAATAGCTCAGTGAGAGGATAGTAAGGATCCTTGTAAGAATTCAAATTAGCACGCAAATGATCGTTCATATTACAAATATAGAGATGGGTCATCGTTAAGCCTGTAGAAGGACGTCCGAAAGCTTGCTAATAAAATTCGCACAAGACACTCCTCTTCAATATAGATAAAGAATTATTCCTGGATTGAAATTAGACGAAAAACATAGTGAAGGAAGACGAGTTTCTTTTATTGATGCATAGGTGCAAGCTTTCGGGTAAAAACCCTTCAACAGGCGAGCATTGAAGCGCGACTTATAAGAACTATGGTACAATTTATATTATAATAATATACTATTATACAATTCCTTCCTACCATTTGTACCATAGTTCTTATAAGTCGCGCTTCAATTCTCGCCTGTTGAAGGGTTTTTACCCGAAAGCTTGCACCTATGCATCAATAAAAGAAACTCGTCTTCCTTCACCATGTTTTTCGTCTAACTCCTCTTCAATCTCCCGTTTTATTTTGCTAAATATAGAGATAATATACGTTCCAATCATCCTTAAATATCAAAATATATGATGTCGTTGATCACTATGTCGAGTTGGTGGATGAGTTATATAAACCGTCGATTTCCCATATCCACGACCCGGGTTCGAATCCCGAATTGAACTTTTTTTTTTCTGAAAAAAAAAAAGGGGGCTTAATTGACCTCCTCAGATTATTGCAAAAGTCTAACCCTATCAATAAGTACAAGTAAACAAACGGGGCTCTGATAAACTTGTAAGTGCAAATATCAAACTGCGTTTTCTATCTGTGTGTAACATCATAATGTGGCGTCATTCCTATTACAGCTGGCGCTATCGGCGGTGGTTAGTCACAGAATGCGAGAGACCATTACCTCTACCCACGGCAGTGGTGTTACAAACTTCAACGACGTGGTTCCTTATCAGATTGTTGATTTGATAGTATTTATACTTTTAAAAAGTTAAAATGGATAGTTCAAACAGGGTAGATCAAATTTCTCTGTTGTAAACTCGAATGTTTCAGTGGTACAATAGTTGACAAGATCTATCCAGTGTAGGTCACCTGGAGGGCCGTCGTGGGCAACCTCGAAGGAATTCTCAGTAAAAAAGAACTCCTCCCCGCTGCAGAGAAGGTCCACGGTCTCGACGCTCGCACCCTGCTGGGACAGGAGCTTGCGAGCTGCGTCCAGAGCAGCTCCGGACTTTACAACCTTCTCTGCCAACTGGACTCCTTCCCTACGATTGGCTACCAGCTTGACCAATCGCAGCAGCTCCCCAGCTGGACAAGGGACCAATGGTAAGTATTACAACCTTCGGTAACATGATATGAAGAAAGAATTCAAGGGCTTAAATAATAACCAATAATATAGGGTAACATGGCGTCAGTTGTATTTACAAATAGAAATTATTGTTTTTTTTTTCAAATTAAACAATTTCCTACCATTCTTATTGTAATGATAAAAAATATTGGGAAGGCCTGGCTCATCAGTGGTTAACCCTTCGCCAGTTTAATATACCAGATTAGTATTATATTGGTCTGTTAGGATTATGTATCCATCAATTTAGTGAGTTGTAGTAGGAAACGGTTTTATTTTTTAAAAAAAGAAAGAAAAACAATCACATCAAATGTTATCATTTTAAGCTATTAATTAGGAGAGATCTTTACACGGGAAATATCATAACTACCGTTTCCCGACAAAAAAAGACTCAGGTACGAAACCGGCTTCAAAGAAGTTTGAAAACATAATAAATTACTTCGATGGTCTTCCCATTCTTGTACAAGTCCCACCAGTGAGTGCAAGTAACCAAACGGGAATATGGCACCTTGTAATTACAAAAGTTGAGCTAGTTTCTACATGTGTCGACATGTGATGAACTAACAGTATAAGTCCCCATTACCTATCTTGGTTCACATGGCCTACGTGTACACACTTTGAACGAATAGAAGACTAAGGAAGGAGTTACCGAAGTTGAGAGTGGCCTAAGTGTACTTAGAAAGAATAGAAGACTAAGGAAGGAGTTACCGAAGTTGAGAGTGGCCTAAGTGTACTTAGAAAGAATAGAAGACTAAGGAAGGAGTTACCGAAGTTGAGAGTGGCCTAAGTGTACTTAGAAAGAATAGAAGACTAAGGAAGGAGTTACCGAAGTTGAGAGTGGCCTAAGTGTACTTAGAAAGAATAGAAGACTAAGGAAGGAGTTACCGAAGTTGAGAGTGGCCTAAGTGTACTTAGAAAGAATAGAAGACTAAGGAAGGAGTTACCGAAGTTGAGAGTGGCCTAAGTGTACTTAGAAAGAATAGAAGACTAAGGAAGGAGTTACCGAAGTTGAGAGTGGCCTAAGTGTACTTAGAAAGAATAGAAGACTAAGGAAGGAGTTACCGAAGTTGAGAGTGGCCTAAGTGTACTTAGAAAGAATTAGAAGACTAAGGAAGGAGTTACCGAAGTTGAGAGTGGCCTAAGTGTACTTAGAAAGAATAGAAGACTAAGGAAGGAGTTACCGAAGTTGAGAGTGGCCTAAGTGTACTTAGAAAGAATAGAAGACTAAGGAAGGAGTTACCGAAGTTGAGAGTGGCCCCTAAGTGTACTTAGAAAGAATAGAAGACTAAGGAAGGAGTTACCGAAGTTGAGAGTGGCCTAAGTGTACTTAGAAAGAATAGAAGACTAAGGAAGGAGTTACCGAAGTTGAGAGTGGCCTAAGTGTACTTAGAAAGAATAGAAGACTAAGGAAGGAGTTACCGAAGTTGAGAGTGGCCTAAGTGTACTTAGAAAGAATAGAAGACTAAGGAAGGAGTTACCGAAGTTGAGAGTGGCCTAAGTGTACTTAGAAAGAATAGAAGACTAAGGAAGGAGTTACCGAAGTTGAGAGTGGCCTAAGTGTACTTAGAAAGAATAGAAGACTAAGGAAGGAGTTACCGAAGTTGAGAGTGGCCTAAGTGTACTTAGAAAGAATAGAAGACTAAGGAAGGAGTTACCGAAGTTGAGAGTGGCCTAAGTGTACTTAGAAAGAATAGAATACTAAGGAAGGAGTTACCGAAGTTGAGAGTGGCCTAAGTGTACTTAGAAAGAATAGAAGACTAAGGAAGGAGTTACCGAAGTTGAGAGTGGCCTAAGTGTACTTAGAAAGAATAGAAGACTAAGGAAGGAGTTACCGAAGTTGAGAGTGGCCTAAGTGTACTTAGAAAGAATAGAAGACTAAGGAAGGAGTTACCGAAGTTGAGAGTGGCCTAAGTGTACTTAGAAAGAATAGAAGACTAAGGAAGGAGTTACCAAGTTGAGAGTGGCCCTAAGTGTACTTAGAAAGAATAGAAGACTAAGGAAGGAGTTACCGAAGTTGAGAGTGGCCTAAGTGTACTTAGAAAGAATAGAAGACTAAGGAAGGAGTTACCGAAGTTGAGAGTGGCCTAAGTGTACTTAGAAAGAATAGAAGACTAAGGAAGGAGTTACCGAAGTTGAGAGTGGCCTAAGTGTACTTAGAAAGAATAGAAGACTAAGGAAGGAGTTACCGAAGTTGAGAGTGGCCTAAGTGTACTTAGAAAGAATAGAAGACTAAGGAAGGAGTTACCGAAGTTGAGAGTGGCCTAAGTGTACTTAGAAAGAATAGAAGACTAAGGAAGGAGTTACCGAAGTTGAGAGTGGCCTAAGTGTACTTAGAAAGAATAGAAGACTAAGGAAGGAGTTACCGAAGTTGAGAGTGGCCTAAGTGTACTTAGAAAGAATAGAAGACTAAGGAAGGAGTTACCGAAGTTGAGAGTGGCCCTAAGTGTACTTAGAAAGAATAGAAGACTAAGGAAGGAGTTACCGAAGTTGAGAGTGGCCTAAGTGTACTTAGAAAGAATAGAAGACTAAGGAAGGAGTTTACCGAAGTTGAGAGTGGCCTAAGTGTACTTAGAAAGAATAGAAGACTAAGGAAGGAGTTACCGAAGTTGAGAGTGGCCTAAGTGTACTTAGAAAGAATAGAAGACTAAGGAAGGAGTTACCGAAGTTGAGAGTGGCCCCTAAGTGTACTTAGAAAGAATAGAAGACTAAGGAAGGAGTTACCGAAGTTGAGAGTGGCCCCTAAGTGTACTTAGAAAGAATAGAAGACTAAGGAAGGAGTTACCGAAGTTGAGAGTGGCCCTAAGTGTACTTAGAAAGAATAGAAGACTAAGGAAGGAGTTACCGAAGTTGAGAGTGGCCTAAGTGTACTTAGAAAGAATAGAAGACTAAGGAAGGAGTTACCGAAGTTGAGAGTGGCCTAAGTGTACTTAGAAAGAATAGAAGACTAAGGAAGGAGTTACCGAAGTTGAGAGTGGCCTAAGTGTACTTAGAAAGAATAGAAGACTAAGGAAGGAGTTACCGAAGTTGAGAGTGGCCTAAGTGTACTTAGAAAGAATAGAAGACTAAGGAAGGAGTTAACGAAGTTGAGAGTGGCCTAAGTGTACTTAGAAAGAATAGAAGACTAAGGAAGGAGTTACCGAAGTTGAGAGTGGCCTAAGTGTACTTAGAAAGAATAGAAGACTAAGGAAGGAGTTACCGAAGTTGAGAGTGGCCTAAGTGTACTTAGAAAGAATAGAAGACTAAGGAAGGAGTTACCGAAGTTGAGAGTGGCCTAAGTGTACTTAGAAAGAATAGAAGACTAAGGAAGGAGTTACCGAAGTTGAGAGTGGCCTAAGTGTACTTAGAAAGAATAGAAGACTAAGGAAGGAGTTACCGAAGTTGAGAGTGGCCTAAGTGTACTTAGAAAGAATAGAAGACTAAGGAAGGAGTTACCGAAGTTGAGAGTGGCCTAAGTGTACTTAGAAAGAATAGAAGACTAAGGAAGGAGTTACCGAAGTTGAGAGTGGCCTAAGTGTACTTAGAAAGAATAGAAGACTAAGGAAGGAGTTACCGAAGTTGAGAGTGGCCTAAGTGTACTTAGAAAGAATAGAAGACTAAGGAAGGAGTTACCGAAGTTGAGAGTGGCCTAAGTGTACTTAGAAAGAATAGACTAAGGAAGGAGTTACCGAAGTTGAGAGTGGCCCTAAGTGTACTTAGAAAGAATAGAAGACTAAGGAAGGAGTTAACGAAGTTGAGAGTGGCCTAAGTGTACTTAGAAAGAATAGAAGACTAAGGAAGGAGTTACCGAAGTTGAGAGTGGGCCTAAGTGTACTTAGAAAGAATTGAAGACTAAGGAAGGAGTTACCGAAGTTGGAGGAGTGGCCTATGTGTACTTAGAAAGAATAGAAGACTAAGGAAGGAGTTACCGAAGTTGAGAGTGGCCTAAGTGTATTAGAAAGAATAGAAGACCTAAGGAAGGAGTTACCGAAGTTGAGAGTGGCCTAAGTGTACTTAGAAAGAATAGAAGACTAAGGAAGGAGTTACCGAAGTTGAGAGTGGCCTAAGTGTACTTAGAAAGAATAGAAGACTAAGGAAGGAGTTACCGAAGTTGAGAGTGGCCTAAGTGTACTTAGAAAAGAATTAGAAGACTAAGGAAGGAGTTACCGAAGTGAGAGTGCGCCCTAAGTGTACTTAGAAAGAATAGAAGACTAAGGAAGGAGTTACCGAAGTTGAGAGTGGCCTAAGTGTACTTAGAAAGAATTAGAAGACTAAGGAAGGAGTTACCGAAGTTGAGAGTGGCCTAAGTGTACTTAGAAAGAATAGAAGACTAAGGAAGGAGTTACCGAAGTTGAGAGTGGCCTAAGTGTACTTAGAAAGAATAGAAGACTAAGGAAGGAGTTACCGAAGTTGAGAGTGGCCTAAGTGTACTTAGAAAGAATAGAAGACTAAGGAAGGAGTTACCGAAGTTGAGAGTGGCCTAAGTGTACTTAGAAAGAATAGAAGACTAAGGAAGGAGTTACCGAAGTTGAGAGTGGCCTAAGTGTACTTAGAAAGAATAGAAGACTAAGGAAGGAGTTACCGAAGTTGAGAGTGGCCTAAGTGTACTTAGAAAGAATAGAAGACTAAGGAAGGAGTTACCGAAGTTGAGAGTGGCCTAAGTGTACTTAGAAAGAATAGAAGACTAAGGAAGGAGTTACCGAAGTTGAGAGTGGCCTAAGTGTACTTAGAAAGAATAGAAGACTAAGGAAGGAGTTACCGAAGTTGAGAGTGGCCTAAGTGTACTTAGAAAGAATAGAAGACTAAGGAAGGAGTTACCGAAGTTGAGAGTGGCCTAAGTGTACTTAGAAAGAATAGAAGACTAAGGAAGGAGTTACCGAAGTTGAGAGTGGCCTAAGTGTACTTAGATAGAATAGAAGACTAAGGAAGGAGTTACCGAAGTTGAGAGTGGCCTAAGTGTACTTAGAAAGAATAGAAGACTAAGGAAGGAGTTACCGAAGTTGAGAGTGGCCCTAAGTGTACTTAGAAAGAATAGAAGACTAAGGAAGGAGTTACCGAAGTTGAGAGTGGCCTAAGTGTACTTAGAAAGAATAGAAGACTAAGGAAGGAGTTACCGAAGTTGAGAGTGGCCTAAGTGTACTTAGAAAGAATAGAAGACTAAGGAAGGAGTTACCGAAGTTGAGAGTGGCCTAAGTGTACTTAGAAAGAATAGAAGACTAAGGAAGGAGTTACCGAAGTTGAGAGTGGCCTAAGTGTACTTAGAAAGAATAGAAGACTAAGGAAGGAGTTACCGAAGTTGAGAGTGGCCCCTAAGTGTACTTAGAAAGAATAGAAGACTAAGGAAGGAGTTACCGAAGTTGAGAGTGGCCCTAAGTGTACTTAGAAAGAATAGAAGACTAAGGAAGGAGTTACCGAAGTTGAGAGTGGCCTAAGTGTACTTAGAAAGAATAGAAGACTAAGGAAGGAGTTACCGAAGTTGAGAGTGGCCTAAGTGTACTTAGAAAGAATAGAAGACTAAGGAAGGAGTTACCGAAGTTGAGAGTGGCCTAAATGTACTTAGAAAGAATAGAAGACTAAGGAAGGAGTTACCGAAGTTGAGAGTGGCCCTAAGTGTACTTAGAAAGAATAGAAGACTAAGGAAGGAGTTACCGAAGTTGAGAGTGGCCTAAGTGTACTTAGAAAGAATAGAAGACTAAGGAAGGAGTTACCGAAGTTGAGAGTGGCCTAAGTGTACTTAGAAAGAATAGAAGACTAAGGAAGGAGTTACCGAAGTTGAGAGTGGCCTAAGTGTACTTAGAAAGAATAGAAGACTAAGGAAGGAGTTACCGAAGTTGAGAGTGGCCTAAGTGTACTTAGAAAGAATAGAAGACTAAGGAAGGAGTTACCGAAGTTGAGAGTGGCCTAAGTGTACTTAGAAAGAATAGAAGACTAAGGAAGGAGTTACCGAAGTTGAGAGTGGCCTAAGTGTACTTAGAAAGAATAGAAGACTAAGGAAGGAGTTACCGAAGTTGAGAGTGGCCTAAGTGTACTTAGAAAGAATAGAAGACTAAGGAAGGAGTTACCGAAGTTGAGAGTGGCCTAAGTGTACTTAGAAAGAATAGAAGACTAAGGAAGGAGTTACCGAAGTTGAGAGTGGCCTAAGTGTACTTAGAAAGAATAGAAGACTAAGGAAGGAGTTACCGAAGTTGAGAGTGGCCTAAGTGTACTTAGAAAGAATAGAAGACTAAGGAAGGAGTTACCGAAGTTGAGAGTGGCCTAAGTGTACTTAGAAAGAATAGAAGACTAAGGAAGGAGTTACCGAAGTTGAGAGTGGCCTAAGTGTACTTAGAAAGAATAGAAGACTAAGGAAGGAGTTACCGAAGTTGAGAGTGGCCCTAAGTGTACTTAGAAAGAATAGAAGACTAAGGAAGGAGTTACCGAAGTTGAGAGTGGCCTAAGTGTACTTAGAAAGAATAGAAGACTAAGGAAGGAGTTACCGAAGTTGAGAGTGGCCTAAGTGTACTTAGAAAGAATAGAAGACTAAGGAAGGAGTTACCGAAGTTGAGAGTGGCCTAAGTGTACTTAGAAAGAATAGAAGACTAAGGAAGGAGTTACCGAAGTTGAGAGTGGCCTAAGTGTACTTAGAAAGAATAGAAGACTAAGGAAGGAGTTACCGAAGTTGAGAGTGGCCTAAGTGTACTTAGAAAGAATAGAAGACTAAGGAAGGAGTTACCGAAGTTGAGAGTGGCCTAAGTGTACTTAGAAAGAATAGAAGACTAAGGAAGGAGTTACCGAAGTTGAGAGTGGCCTAAGTGTACTTAGAAAGAATAGAAGACTAAGGAAGGAGTTACCGAAGTTGAGAGTGGCCTAAGTGTACTTAGAAAGAATAGAAGACTAAGGAAGGAGTTACCGAAGTTGAGAGTGGCCCCTAAGTGTACTTAGAAAGAATAGAAGACTAAGGAAGGAGTTACCGAAGTTGAGAGTGGCCTAAGTGTACTTAGAAAGAATAGAAGACTAAGGAAGGAGTTACGAAGTTGAGAGTGGCCTAAGTGTACTTAGAAAGAATAGAAGACTAAGGAAGGAGTTACCGAAGTTGAGAGTGGCCTAAGTGTACTTAGAAAGAATAGAAGACTAAGGAAGGAGTTACCGAAGTTGAGAGTGGCCTAAGTGTACTTAGAAAGAATAGAAGACTAAGGAAGGAGTTACCGAAGTTGAGAGTGGCCTAAGTGTACTTAGAAAGAATAGAAGACTAAGGAAGGAGTTACCGAAGTTGAGAGTGGCCCTAAGTGTACTTAGAAAGAATAGAAAGACTAAGGAAGGACAGTTACCGAAGTTGATGAGTGGCCCTAAGTGTACTTAGAAAGAATAGAAGACTAAGGAAGGAGTTACCGAAGTTGAGAGTGGCCTAAGTGTACTTAGAAAGAATAGAAGACTAAGGAAGGAGTTACCGAAGTTGAGAGTGGCCTAAGTGTACTTAGAAAGAATAGAAGACTAAGGAAGGAGTTACCGAAGTTGAGAGTGGCCTAAGTGTACTTAGAAAGAATAGAAGACTAAGGAAGGAGTTACCGAAGTTGAGAGTGGCCTAAGTGTACTTAGAAAGAATAGAAGACTAAGGAAGGAGTTACCGAAGTTGAGAGTGGCCTAAGTGTACTTAGAAAGAATAGAAGACTAAGGAAGGAGTTACCGAAGTTGAGAGTGGCCTAAGTGTACTTAGAAAGAATAGAAGACTAAGGAAGGAGTTACCGAAGTTGAGAGTGGCCTAAGTGTACTTAGAAAGAATAGAAGACTAAGGAAGGAGTTACCGAAGTTGAGAGTGGCCTAAGTGTACTTAGAAAGAATAGAAGACTAAGGAAGGAGTTACCGAAGTTGAGAGTGGCCCCTAAGTGTACTTAGAAAGAATAGAAGACTAAGGAAGGAGTTACCGAAGTTGAGAGTGGCCTAAGTGTACTTAGAAAGAATAGAAGACTAAGGAAGGAGTTACCGAAGTTGAGAGTGGCCTAAGTGTACTTAGAAAGAATAGAAGACTAAGGAAGGAGTTACCGAAGTTGAGAGTGGCCTAAGTGTACTTAGAAAGAATAGAAGACTAAGGAAGGAGTTACCGAAGTTGAGAGTGGCCCCTAAGTGTACTTAGAAAGAATAGAAGACTAAGGAAGGAGTTACCGAAGTTGAGAGTGGCCTAAGTGTACTTAGAAAGAATAGAAGACTAAGGAAGGAGTTACCGAAGTTGAGAGTGGCCTAAGTGTACTTAGAAAGAATAGAAGACTAAGGAAGGAGTTACCGAAGTTGAGAGTGGCCTAAGTGTACTTAGAAAGAATAGAAGACTAAGGAAGGAGTTACCGAAGTTGAGAGTGGCCTAAGTGTACTTAGAAAGAATAGAAGACTAAGGAAGGAGTTACCGAAGTTGAGAGTGGCCTAAGTGTACTTAGAAAGAATAGAAGACTAAGGAAGGAGTTACCGAAGTTGAGAGTGGCCCTAAGTGTACTTAGAAAGAATAGAAGACTAAGGAAGGAGTTACCGAAGTTGAGAGTGGCCTAAGTGTACTTAGAAAGAATAGAAGACTAAGGAAGGAGTTACCGAAGTTGAGAGTGGCCCTAAGTGTACTTAGAAAGAATAGAAGACTAAGGAAGGAGTTACCGAAGTTGAGAGTGGCCTAAGTGTACTTAGAAAGAATAGAAGACTAAGGAAGGAGTTACCGAAGTTGAGAGTGGCCTAAGTGTACTTAGAAAGAATAGAAGACTAAGGAAGGAGTTACCGAAGTTGAGAGTGGCCCCTAAGTGTACTTAGAAAGAATAGAAGACTAAGGAAGGAGTTACCGAAGTTGAGAGTGGCCTAAGTGTACTTAGAAAGAATAGAAGACTAAGGAAGGAGTTACCGAAGTTGAGAGTGGCCTAAGTGTACTTAGAAAGAATAGAAGACTAAGGAAGGAGTTACCGAAGTTGAGAGTGGCCTAAGTGTACTTAGAAAGAATAGAAGACTAAGGAAGGAGTTACCGAAGTTGAGAGTGGCCTAAGTGTACTTAGAAAGAATAGAAGACTAAGGAAGGAGTTACCGAAGTTGAGAGTGGCCTAAGTGTACTTAGAAAGAATAGAAGACTAAGGAAGGAGTTACCGAAGTTGAGAGTGGCCCTAAGTGTACTTAGAAAGAATAGAAGACTAAGGAAGGAGTTACCGAAGTTGAGAGTGGCCTAAGTGTACTTAGAAAGAATAGAAGACTAAGGAAGGAGTTACCGAAGTTGAGAGTGGCCCTAAGTGTACTTAGAAAGAATAGAAGACTAAGGAAGGAGTTACCGAAGTTGAGAGTGGCCTAAGTGTACTTAGAAAGAATAGAAGACTAAGGAAGGAGTTACCGAAGTTGAGAGTGGCCCTAAGTGTACTTAGAAAGAATAGAAGACTAAGGAAGGAGTTACCGAAGTTGAGAGTGGCCTAAGTGTACTTAGAAAGAATAGAAGACTAAGGAAGGAGTTACCGAAGTTGAGAGTGGCCTAAGTGTACTTAGAAAGAATAGAAGACTAAGGAAGGAGTTACCGAAGTTGAGAGTGGCCTAAGTGTACTTAGAAAGAATAGAAGACTAAGGAAGGAGTTACCGAAGTTGAGAGTGGCCCCTAAGTGTACTTAGAAAGAATAGAAGACTAAGGAAGGAGTTACCGAAGTTGAGAGTGGCCTAAGTGTACTTAGAAAGAATAGAAGACTAAGGGAAGGAGTTACCGAAGTTGAGAGTGGCCTAAGTGTACTTAGAAAGAATAGAAGACTAAGGAAGGAGTTACCGAAGTTGAGAGTGGCCTAAGTGTACTTAGAAAGAATAGAAGACTAAGGAAGGAGTTACCGAAGTTGAGAGTGGCCTAAGTGTACTTAGAAAGAATAGAAGACTAAGGAAGGAGTTACCGAAGTTGAGAGTGGCCCCTAAGTGTACTTAGAAAGAATAGAAGACTAAGGAAGGAGTTACCGAAGTTGAGAGTGGCCTAAGTTTACTTAGAAAGAATAGAAGACTAAGGAAGGAGTTACCGAAGTTGAGAGTGGCCTAAGTTTACTTAGAAAGAATAGAAGACTAAGGAAGGAGTTACCGAAGTTGAGAGTGGCCTAAGTTTACTTAGAAAGAATAGAAGACTAAGGAAGGAGTTACCGAAGTTGAGAGTGGCCTAAGTGTACTTAGAAAGAAAGAGAAGACTAAGGAAGGAGTTACCGAAGTTGAGAGTGGCCTAAGTGTACTTAGAAAGAATAGAAGACTAAGGAAGGAGTTACCGAAGTTGAGAGTGGCCCCTAAGTGTACTTAGAAAGAATAGAAGACTAAGGAAGGAGTTACCGAAGTTGAGAGTGGCCTAAGTGTACTTAGAAAGAATAGAAGACTAAGGAAGGAGTTACCGAAGTTGAGAGTGGCCTAAGTTTACTTAGAAAGAATAGAAGACTAAGGAAGGAGTTACCGAAGTTGAGAGTGGCCTAAGTGTACTTAGAAAGAATAGAAGGACTAAGGAAGGAGTTACCGAAGTTGAGAGTGGCCCCTAAGTGTACTTAGAAAGAATAGAAGACTAAGGAAGGAGTTACCGAAGTTGAGAGTGGCCTAAGTTTACTTAGAAAGAATAGAAGACTAAGGAAGGAGTTACCGAAGTTGAGAGTGGCCTAAGTTTACTTAGAAAGAATAGAAGACTAAGGAAGGAGTTACCGAAGTTGAGAGTGGCCTAAGTTTACTTAGAAAGAATAGAAGACTAAGGAAGGAGTTACCGAAGTTGAGAGTGGCCTAAGTGTACTTAGAAAGAATAGAAGACTAAGGAAGGAGTTACCGAAGTTGAGAGTGGCCTAAGTGTACTTAGAAAGAATAGAAGACTAAGGAAGGAGTTACCGAAGTTGAGAGTGGCCCCTAAGTGTACTTAGAAAGAATAGAAGACTAAGGAAGGAGTTACCGAAGTTGAGAGTGGCCTAAGTGTACTTAGAAAGAATAGAAGACTAAGGAAGGAGTTACCGAAGTTGAGAGTGGCCTAAGTTTACTTAGAAAGAATAGAAGACTAAGGAAGGAGTTACCGAAGTTGAGAGTGGCCTAAGTTTACTTAGAAAGAATAGAAGACTAAGGAAGGAGTTACCGAAGTTGAGAGTAAGCTCCATGAGATCGGATGGTCCAGTGCCCTTCAGACATTGCAGGGACTCCCACATCTCCAGGCTGTCCCCCACACAGTGGCCGAGGACCTCGTCCATGTTGGTGATGAAGGCAGAGGTGGCCACGCCACCCTTCACCATCGTCTCCTTCTACAACCCACCACCAGTATAGATACCTGGAGACACGTGGTCCTCCGCACCCACCAGACGGAGCGCCATCTCCCTCGCCATGGCTTCATCCTTGCTAAGCGCCCCACGGCCCGTCTTGACGTCGAACACCATGGCTGATAGCCCCTCCACCAGCTTCTTGGAGGCAATGGAAGCTGCGCAGCCCACGTGGCTTCAGGCTAATGGCCCTCGTCAGTCTAGGGCGGATTTTTATAGGATTTTATAGCTTGAAAAGGTATATTGAATCGTTGACATTTACACCTTCGAACGCTTGGCGCATCTCTTATTATAGGGGAATTACAATTTACAACTGAACGGACGTTCTTTTAAAATTGTGTTGGGACTTTTAAAGAAAGGATGCTGTATATACACATTGAGAAATTGTTATTAATATATGTTTCATGTTACCTATTTGTGTTGTGTTGATTTGCTAACTGAGCGTGGAACCAAGTTAAACAGCTATAATCCCTACTCTAAAAACCGAATACACTCATAGACAAAACTTAAGGAAGTTGTACCCTTTATCATATATATATATATCGGGATTCAGACAATAACTCTGAAAGATATTACAGTGACCTTTATTGAAGACACACAAGAGATAATCAAGTGTGAACAAAAAATTTCCACTGTCTTCTTTAAAAAAAAAAAACACAGATGACCGGCGCATCAAAGACTTTCCACTTCCTTAAGTTTTGTCTACAAGTGTATTTCGTTGAATAATTAGAATAGTTTTGTCCGAGTTTGATTAATTTACATATTGATTTCATTTGTATCAATAGAAAAATGTTACTAAAGGGTGACTGAGGGTTGATGAGTTTACATCACGAATTAATCCAACTTACAATAATGGTATTTCCTCTAGCAATGAACGCAGAACGCTTTGATTTTTGGAATGTACAACATCTAGACGCTACATGTGCAGACTCGCTGTGACAATATATCTCAGCAACCCATCCAATGAATCCATCATTAAGAAATTCCATATATAGATAGCTAGTGTTATAGTATATGCAAATTAGTCCAATAACGAACTAATTTGCATATTTTTATGTCCTATAAATGCATATATATCTGCATAACTAATTTAGGATCAAACGATGAAAATACATTAGGGAATACCCCCCCCCCCCCCCCCCCACACACACATCAATATACACTCATAGACAAAACTTAAGGAAGTATAATGTTTTCGACTTCGCCGCTAGTTTTTTTTTTTTTTTAAGGGAAGAGGGGCAATTTTTTTCACACTTGGTTATCTCGTGTGTCTTCAATAAATATTACTGATTATCAAATATACATGATAAAAGGTACAACTTCCTTAAGCTTTGTCCATGAGTGGATATCTAAATATATACAAATCGTTGTTCAAACATTCACTCGGGCAGAACCCGGGGTCATACTGCTGGTATACAAGGTGACCAGTACGGCCGAACAAGCGTCTACAAACGAACAGCAGACCAACCAATGATGAGCGGTAGACAGTCTACAGCGTGGACAGAGTCCCTGGTGGCGTAGATCAGACGGTCCGCCGGGTTGATCTCCTTGCTCTGGGACACGATACAGCCTCCGTTCTTAGTCACCCAGCGCGTCACCTCGTCGGTCGTGGCGTCCACTCGCACCCCAGGCACCGACTCCATCTTGTCCAGAGTGCCGCCCGTGAACTGAAGCTTGTACCCGGATACCATCGGTACCTGCACGCCACCCAGATCACAGTTATGCAAATCATTTCGTTACACCCCTCTTTGCATAACAGTTTTATTAACTACGTATTCTATAAGTAATGTGGCAGAAACTTAGAGAGGTATTCAAGCAGAAATGATAAAATTGTTTGATAGGAAAAAGATATGGCTACATATGAACTATTTTTTTATTTTGTTCCCGACGTTTTTTTTCGATGACTTTCTGTCACTTTCCCCATTGCCCTAAGTCACTAAAATATCGAGAACTAAATAAAAAATTAGTTGAGATGTGTAAGCCATATCTTTTTTTCAAACCAACTTCCAACCAACAAATGATATTCAAAACTTGTATTTCTCTAACTCTCTTTATACAAGGATTGTATAAAAAGTTCTGAAAGTGATAGAGAGGAAACATTATATGACTAAAAATGCTCATCATGGGGGTCGGTGGAAGGGTAGATTAAACCGTTGGTTTTCGACCGCTACGACCCGGAATTGAATCCCGCATTGGACACTTTTTTCTAATTAAAAAAAAAAAATACTCCAATGTCCCCCGATTCTTGCAAAAAGTCCAATCCCACCAGTGAGTGCAAGTAACGAAACGGGGCTCTGGCAAATTCGTAAGTGCAAAGTCGAACTGCTTTTGACATGTGTAGACATGTGGTGCACTTACAGTAAAAGCAGTCGCCTACTTCTACCCACCATGATTATCATGGCCTGTAACAGTTGTACTAGGGATACTAATTTTTAGAAAATGCTCATCATGAAAATATAGTTTTTATCTTTCAATGATAGATTTTTTTTTTGTAATTGAACACAAAGTTTAAAATAAAGTGAAAAACACATAATTATGAAGGATAAGAAGGTTTTAAAATTAGTAGTCCTGCTATGTAAAGCAACTAAGGTGGCTACCGAGTAGTTAGAAGATTAAAATAATAACAACTAGTTTAGATCAAAAAGTAAAATGTTGATGGCCAAACTATTTCTGCAGAAAACCGGAAAAAGGTGAAGCAAGTATCGAATTTTTGCTTTTACCTTTACAAAACAACCAAATGAAGCATCAAACTTACTAAATAATAATTACATCTGTCTATCGAACAGAGCTATTTTCAGATGGCACTTTCTGCACATCAGGGTGGAAGAAAAGCAATAGAAGACATGCGCTGAGGTTACGAAGACCCAAGAACTATCCACATAACGAGCAAAATATTGAGAAAGTCAAGGAAATGAGCATTTTGGATAAAAAAGAGAGTGTAAGAATGATTGCAAACGAACTTAATTGCAAAAAAAAAAAAAAGATACTGCACACCACATTATAACACGAGATTTAAAAAAGAAATGTTCAAGAATTGTGCCCAGTATCTCGTGCATCAACGAAAAGACAAATCACAAAGACTTGTGAGGATGCCTCGAAAATTTATGAACGTAGGAACGGCTTTATTGGCCGAATTGTTATTTGGGTTCACATTATGAACCAGAGAGAAAAATAATGAGCATAGATTAGCATAGTCCTGGCTCTCCTGCAAAGAAAATTTCACGGATGATCAAATCAAAGGTAGAGACCATGCTTCACTATGAATTTGTTTCTGAAGGACAGACTATCAATCAATACTTCTACAAAGATATTCTGGGATGTTTATTCTATAAGATGGGAAAGGCACATGATTTTTGGAATCCCAAAGACTTCGTCTTGCTCCACGAAAATGTCTTCTTCTTTCTTATCTCCACTCAATCATATTAGGGCATGAAGCCTGTAGAGTTTGAGATGGTGTCTGCTGGGGATGAGCAGAGTTCATTAAAGGATGAGCCAATACAGTCAATGATGTGGTTTTGGGGTTACAGGTTGACACTTAGTACATAGTGTCCAATCCCATGCTGCCATTTGTGTGAACCAGTTTCTTTAATAAAAAAGTGGGTTACAATGATATCACAATCCTACTCCTATGATTTAAGATCTTGTAACTACCTATCTTTGTTTGGAAGATTCAAAACAGAGTTGAAGGGCAAAACCAATCTTTTACTTTGGATGATATATGTGAAGAAACCGTGTCAACATCCGTCCCCCCCCCAAAAATTCTGATTTTGAAAATTGCTTTTCTCTTCCCTTGTAAAAAAAAAAATGGGAGGAAAATTCATTGCAGTCAACTGGACTTATTTAGAAGGGTATATTATGGACACACACATTTGAATATTATATAATTTAATTAAATTAATTTTCACTATATTTGTTGATATTGGATCATTACCAGAACTTTTTAAACATACCTTGTCATTTTGTCACGAGATAAGGTCGTTAAAATGCGTTACAGAAGATATCTCTAAAACCATAAAAAAGAATTTGAAACCAGGTACACACGGTACAGGCCCTGATAATCATTGTGGGTAGAGGCTTGTACTGTAAGTACATCACAAATATACATATGTAGAAAACAGTTCGAACTTTGCACTTACACTCATAGACAAAACTTAAGGAAGTTATACCTTTTAGCATGTATATCGGTATTCAGACAAAACTCTGAAAGATATTTTATACACAATGACCTTTGTTGAAGATACACGGGATAACCAAGTGTGATAAAAATTGCCTCTGTCTCCTAGAAAAAAATAAAGAAAAAATGACCGAAAACATCAAAATATGGAACTTCCATAAGTTTTTTCTATGAGTGTATATATACACACAAGACGACAGAGATGCGCTTGGCTACTTGCAATCACAGATAGGGTCGGAAATATGCAAAAATTAGCGAGTTATTGATGCAATTTATTATTATTTAAAGCTTCTTTCAATGCGTTCTTCAAACTCAAGTCTCAATAGCTAAAATCAAAAGTATAGACGTGCAGATCATGACCTAAGATAAGTACAACAGTTATATTCAAGGTAATAAAAAGAATGTTCAGGCCACATGTGGCAAATCCTTTATGTTCTTTACAAAAAGAAAGATAAACGCCAGGGGGGGAGGGAACAATGTAATCACAGTTGATAGAATGCCCGCTCCGATATGTCAAAGGCTACGCAATGGAAGGACAAAGCTACGCACGTTGAAAAGAACAAACTCTGAAAGTCGTGACAACTACCTTTATGCAATTTGCGGAAGAATATTGCTCGAAAAGCATATTATATATTTATAAATATATGTATTTCTACTGTCCTCAAAGCTTATATCCATATTTCAATCAAAATACCTTTTCCAAGAGTTTAACACCAATATCGCGGTATAAGAGGAAAACCGCTGGGAGGGTTCACCACCGATGAGCCAGGCCCTACCTTTATTTTTATCGTGAAGTAAAGGCAGTAGTAAATTATTTTATTTAAAAAAGAATCACGCGGGTCAAAAATAGTTTACATTTCTTATAACAGATGGATTGTATTAACATTATTTATTAATCCAATATTTCGATGAACCAATCGTCCATCTTTTACGAGGTTTTTTGTTATGAAGCACACAGCAGGTCGCACTATAACAGAGACTTATAACAGATGGCGCACTAATGTATCACAACTATCTTACCTGCTTAAATTTACACTCATGGACAAAACTTAAGGAAGTGGAAAGTCTTTGATGTCGTCGGTCGTCTATTTTTTTTTTTTTTTTTTTTTGAAGGAGACAGAGGCAATTTTGTTCACACTTGGTTATCTCTCGTGTGTCTTTAATAAAGGTCGATGGTGTGACAAATGGCGGAATCCATTCTCTTCCGATGTAAAGAAACAAAAAATAATAATCTATAGAGGACGAATGAATGTGTCTGCTTACCTCCCCGAGCGTCATCCTTAAATAATTATCGGACATTCTACAAAACACATCCAGAACACAATAAATCTCCCTATACCGCCCGGAATATCGTAGTTATAAGAAGACAAGCTTCAATTACATTGCAAGCGAACACATAAATATGCATGTTCATTATAAGACTAATCTTTACCATCCTCTGGCCAAAGATATTTATCTTGAAAAAAAGTCGAAAGCTTCCAAAACCAAATTATATATAAAAAAAAAAAACGGGCGCATGATATATACCAGAAGCAGTATCGATAGAATTATTTTTAAGATCACGAAAATATAAACGATTTCATAATAAAGCAAGTATTTAACAACTTCTATGAAAATTAAAAAAATCTTGAAAACATAACCTTTCAATATAAAAAACAAAATAAAACATGTAGTCGAATGGAAGATATTTGATACACACTGGCCTTTATTGAAGACACACGAGATAACCAAGTGTGAACAAAATTGCCTCTGCCTCTTTAGCAAAAAGAAAAACAAACCAGGCGACCGTCAATATCAAAGACTTTCCACTTCTTCAAGTTTTGTCCATGAGTGTAAATGAGGAATAAACCGGCTCAATTCATGAGCCCAGAACCAAGGATTCTGTACCAACTGTGTAAAAATGTCATGAATTGGTATATAATCTTCATTATGGCCTGGATTGATCTTTTTGAACTGCGCGCACCGAATAAAGTTATTTTAGTACTTGGAACTAACTCTACACACCTTACAAACATATAATGACGAACAAAACTAAAGTAACTTTAGCAAATGCGTCGTAAGGATTGACAGCGGCTGATGGTGCTGTGAGGAGGCCCAATAAAAAATAAAAACTGTGTTGAAAGACACTTGAAACGCTAGCCATTCTATATAAAGTTACGAGCGTCATGCGTCATCTCTGTCACCGTTTGATTTTTTTTTTTGGAATGGCGCTCTCCTATTGGTTGGCTACGATCACGTGGCTACGATGGCGCCGCCACTACGCGAGACACTTTGTTTTTAACTTTGCCCCCCCCACTCGCTTTTTGGTTTTTGTAACTATTGTGTTGGAGCGGGTCGCTTCTTAAATAAATGCATATATTAGTTAATAACCAAATGGAATCCTCTCTTTCTTTTTCCCAGTAAGAGACGCCTACGGAAGCCAACAGTACATAGACAGATAAAGCACATAGGCTATAGTTATTAACTAATATATGCATTTATTTAAGGCGCCAGTTTATAATTGTAACAAATAGTATTTGAATCAAAACATTCAATCGGGTAAAACACGGGCGTTGCCCGGGTCATTCGGCTAGTTACACTATACTCTACACCATAGAGGAGGTAAGTGAGTAGTGACCTTGAGTCCCAGCGCCATCAACACAGGGACCAGCACGAGGGAGATCTTGTCCCCCACACCCCCCGAGCTGTGCTTGTCCACCACCAGGTGTCGCCATGACTTCGGCCAGGTGAAGTTGAAGCTGTGTTTTGCCATGGCGGCGGTCAGCTCGGAGGTCTCGTTGTCATCGAGGCCCTTGTGGTAGATGGCCATTAGCAGGGCCCCTGGGTACACCACAGTTCCTTCATTACCACACATAGGGGCCATGATAATCATAGTTGGTATTATGGCTTCTTATACACAACAACAACAAGCCTTTTATTGGGAACCTATACCCTACACAGGATTCACCCAGGTGAATAATTGCTTAGAAAAGATGAGTTAGTTATTTACAAGTGATCGTTTATTTACATATCTATTTACATAACGGCTCTCTTTTCTCAGTGTTTCTTCCCTTGCTCAGCCCTGTAAAACTTGTACAGGACCAATGCATTGGATTTATTCTTTGTCGTCCTAGACAACAGAGCCTCCAGAACAAGATGATTTGATGCAATTATCTGCAAAAGAAGTTCCCTTTCACTTATTAACTTTAAAAAGAAAAATATGTGGTGCTCCACAGTTCCGAGTTGTTTTTTTTATTACATAATGGGCATTTGATCAGTCAGTTGATCTAAATATTTTAGCGTGGTTTTCTTTAAACAGTGAAAAGAGTTATTTGTGCGATACATTTTTTGACTGGTAATGGGAGATCTCCTATCAAATATTGTTCTGCTGTTATAGAAAGGAAGGATGATTATACACCATACTATATATATAGTGAAACAGCTCTCGACTTTTGCATTTACAAGATGTGAGAGCCCTTTATGGTTATTCGCACTCACTAATGGGATTGTACTTGCACAAAAATCAAAAGTTATTGAAGTAATTTATTATATATATTTTTTAAAATGTTGGTATGTGTGTGTATGACGTAAAGCTATTGATTATCGAGAATGACCTTGGTATCGAATCCTGCAGTATACACTTAGCTTCTGAAGGGAATATATCGCTTTAATGACCCCTGACTTCTACACAAGTCCTACCCCCCAATGAGTACAAGTATTCAAACAAAGCTCTGGCATTTTTGTAAGTGCAAAAGTCGAACTGCATTCTACATATGTAGCGTCATATATTGTGTACTTAATATCAAATTAAAAACAGTTATTAAATATAACCATCATAATTATAATTATTTTACCCATATAAATTTACTGGCAATGCGCTTCTTTTATATATCATCAAATATTATCTCTACAGACCTTACTGCAATGATATGAGTTATTGAATGAGAGGGCTTGGCTCATCTGGAGCCAAGCCCTCTCATTCAATAACTCATATCTTTGCAGTAAGGTCTGTAGAGATAATATTTGATGATATTTAAAAGAAGCACATTGCCAGTAAATTTATATGTGTGAAATATTAACGATAGATGGCAATTAAATTTAATTTACTAATTATTTTACCACATATATTATTTTGATTTAATCAAAAAGGAATCAAGGGTTTCATTTTTTTTCTTATTTCTTTTATTTCTCCAGTTTTCGGGCTAAAATGCCTTTCAATACGGAGATCCTGGAATACAACTTCACGCCGGTGTTTGTATTTCAGGATCTCCGTGTTGAAGTGCATGTTAGCCCCAAAAACTGTAGAAATAAAAGATATAAGAAACGAAACACTGGATTCCTTTTTGATTAAATCAAAGTATAAAAGCGTGGAAGAGTCTTAATTACATATATTATTAGGATAAGAAAATCAACATATATAGTCACGACCGTCTTTCCTCATCGCTGTCACGGATGCGCGCGCATCATCATTATGATCATTATCATTATCTAATGATAATAATAATTATTATTATTATTATATTATTATTATTATTATTATCAACATATATAGTCACGACCGTCTTTCCTCAATTCCTCATGTCACGGATGCGCGCGCATCATCATTATGATCATTATCATTATCTAATGATAATAATAATAATTATTATTATTATTATATTATTATTATTATTTTATTATTAATATACTAGACGAATGGCCCGGGCAACGCCCGGGTTTTACCCGAGTGCGTATATATTTTAAAAACGTTTTAATTCAAATACTATTCGTTACAATTATAAATTGGCGCCATGGATGTCACTCTTGTGAAACGTCCCGTTCCAAACTGTGTGTTTTTAAAATGTTTTAATTAAAATACTATTCGTTACAATTATAAATTGGCGCCGTGGATGTCTCTCTTGTGAAACGTCCCGCCCCAAACTGTGTGTGTCTTGAAAATATAAAAATAAAAATGTGAATTTTCATAAAGATTTCATCATGTCGATTTTTTTTTTGCATTTCACCTACTAAATCGATAGAGATAATTACATTTGCAACATGAACTAAGGTATATTGACTAAATAGAAAACTGCATAGTAATAAAGATCATTTTTTAAAGGCACCATATCGTTTTTTTTTTCAATAAAATCGAAACAAAAATTAACGATAAATAACGATAATTGCCTTAAAAAGAAATTGCCTTAAAAAAAAAGAAACATTCGCGGTGATTTTGTCTTGCATTCGTTTATACAATTACTAGCGGACCCGGCCACGCCTTGCTGTGGCTAAATTGTAATATGTTAAATTAACATTATACTAAACTATTCAGTACAGTAAAGTCAATATTCACTTATAAAGATAAAATATATATGTATTGTATATTGTATATGTTATTATATGTATTGTTTTTTGTTTTCGAGATATTCTAATAGAACGTTCTCACATTTTCTGTAAAATATTTATATATGCACAAACACAGAATATAATCACTACGTCTTAATTGCGCTATATTTATTGCTATAAATATTATTCTAAAATAATTCGCCAGAAATCGTCCTGATAGTATACTACACAGCGAACCCGGCCACGCGTTGCAGTGGCTAAATTGTAATATGTTGAATTAACATTATACTAAACTATTCAGTACAGTAAAGTTAATATTCACTAATAAAGAATTAAATGTTTTAGCCGATCTAAAGCCCAACGGGATT
This sequence comes from Cordylochernes scorpioides, assembly GCA_030710605.1. Taxonomy (NCBI): domain Eukaryota; kingdom Metazoa; phylum Arthropoda; class Arachnida; order Pseudoscorpiones; family Chernetidae; genus Cordylochernes; species Cordylochernes scorpioides. Next base: position 4,531,029 of record CP092882.1, on the reverse strand, counting down.
GAGAATGGAACGTTACGTTAATATTTGAAAGTGATTTTTATATATATAGACAATATAGCCCTTCATTGTAATCATTGATTATAATCACTGCATTAATAAATGTCAGTCTTCCCAGTATTATTTTACCTATGTATGGATATTTTGGTTTGAATTAGTGAACTACTGCGAATTTGTAGACGAATGACCCGGGCAACGCCCGGGTTTACACGATTAAATGTATATTACATATGGAAGATGGACGTAGTTCCCGGAGGGCACCCGCGAGGTCACTCTGCCCCCGCGCAACTGTCCAACCGGGAGCGCCCCGCGCCGTCAAAATCGTAACGCGTTCTAGAGGGCGCTGCTCGGCCGTCGGCCGGGAGATCTCATTTACTCGGCGGGGGGAGGCAGGGAGGTCACGTGCTGCGGCGGCAGCCAATCGTCGCGCGCCGCCATCCCCCGTCTGCCGCGAGAGGGGTGCAGATTGCGAGTGAATTTACGTTTTATTGTAAATAAAAATGCAACGAAAGGTTATTTCTAAAGAGTAATTAGCCATAAACCATCCCGGTAGTATACTAAACATCTTCCCAAAGTTTCATCACGATTGGTTGAGCGATGTAGAAGATTATCACTGACAAACGGACGGACGGACGGACGGACGGACCAACAAACATCCATTTTTATATATATAGATTATATACGAATGACCCGGGAAACGCCCGGGTTTTACCCGATTAAATGCTTTTATTCAAATACTATTCGTTACAATTATAAATTGGCGCCGTGGATGTCATTCTTGTATAATATATAAATGAGTTTTAAAAATTGTAAAAAAAAATGCATCGGCCGAGAATCGAACCCGGGCCGCCCGCGTGGCAGGCGAGCATTCTACCACTGAACCACCGATGGTTATGAAAAATCCCATCCGTGAGCTTCAGACAAACAGACAAACAGACAGAATAAGGCAAATATATAAGTAGATATAGTCACGACCGTCTTTCCTCAATTCCTCATGTCACGGATGCGCGCGCATCATCATTATGATCATTATCTTCTATAGAAGCTTCTATCTTTATAATTATGTATATTTACAAAAAGTCAATTCGCTCGCGCCTCTAGCGGTGAAAATGAGGGGTAATACCAGCTGACCTAATGTACATGTAAAGTTTGGAGCGGGACGTTTCACAAGAGTGACATCCACGGCTCCAATTTATAATTGTAACAAATAGTATTTGAATAAAAACATTCAATCGGGTAAAACACGGGCGTTGTTAATATATAGTCACGACCGTCTTTCCTCAATTCCTCATCGCTGTCACGGATGCGCGCGCATCATCATTATCATTATCTAATGATAATAATAATAATTATTATTATTATATTATTATTATTAATATATAGTCACGACCGTCTTTCCTCAATTCCTCATCGGCCGCTGTCACGGATGCGCGCGCACAGGGAGGTCACGTGCTCGCCGGCAGCCAACGGGCGCGCGCCGCCGGCATTACGTCATAGATTATAAACACAAGGTAATAAGGCCAAATAAAAAAATAGTGTGTGATAAGGCACAATTTGGATTATCTACTTATATAATTGCCTTATTCTGTCTGTGTGAAGTTCACTGTGTGAAGTTCACGGATAGATTTTGGTCAGAATGGATAAAATAAAAAAAGTGTCAAGGGATGGGAATCGAACTCACGACCTTCCGCTTACCGGGCAGATGCCATGACCACTAGGCTACCCTGGACATATTTTTCCGTTCACATTTATATTTTTATATTTTCAAGACACACACAGTTTGGGGCGGGACGTTTCACAAGAGAGACATCCACGGTGCCAATTTATAATTGTAACGAATAGTATTTTAATTAAAACATTTTAAAAATATATATGTCATAATTTGTATATAATTAAATGCAACCCCGACCCACTATGTATGTACCATGTATGATTTTCGAAGACTTAATAAAGAACAAGGTAACTGGAGGGAAGCAAGTAGCATTAAGATATAGGAAGTAGACCTAAGGCTGGCACGACTATTCTGGGCACCCCTGTGTCAATATTGCAGGGGCAGAGACCGGACGTCTCTAGTGACCGCAGAAGTTATTTTAGCCAAGATACACTCAATACTTCCTGACAAAACAGGACGTCTCTAATGACCAGAAGTTATAAATGTTAAAGCTAGCATTCAATACTTCCTGACAAAGCAGGATGTATTTTGATAGCCGCGGAAGTAAATAAAGTCAAATAAACACGAGACTTCCTGACCCAAGCCGGGCGTAACTAATATCAAAGGAAACCGCGGGCCAATCAAAAGACAGTACCTTAAGTAGGTCAACCAATAGGAAAAGATCATGTGACATCTCTCGACCAATCAGAGAGAAACTGAGGCTTGGTGTTAAATCGGAAAACAAGAATGAGTAGTTACGCTTGAGCTCTCATAGGAACAACACCTACAGGGTTCACTGGCTCTCGCCGAGTTCGGACAGTGCTCCTTCGCTTCCAACAAAGTAACATCTACTCTAGAGATATCTCTCTCCGCTCATTTCATCATCGCCATGTGATCAACTAATTAATAAGTCAAATCGCTCAACTCTTCTCAAACTTTCTTCCCTCCAACACAGTTGCCTCTTATTTTCCAACTCAATCACGTGTCCTGATTATTCCTAACTGTATGCTGCAACTTCCACTCAAACGACTGCGCTTCAACCAAATCTCACCATTCGCATCCAACAACAAGAAACCCCGCAACGATATTGCCACAGAACGGTTAAGTCGACAGGATTCTACAACAGTGTAATACATCAAATAATGTCTCCCCCATCACCTGATAATTGACAGCCTCAACCAATTTTTGGTTTCCATCAACACAGATCCCGTCAAACCAACTCTATCACATCCCTCTCACAGATATGCTTAAACATGAGCACCTTTACCTTTGACCATATCCATTTCAAACAGATAAGGGGATCGCCTATGGGAAGCCCCCTCTCCTCCATAGCTGCTGAGCTGGTTATGACCAGAATAGATAAATGGGTCTGCAACCTCCATTGTGATGACATTCTTTTCTGGCGACGATATGTCGATGATATCCTTTGCATATGTAAAACCGACCTTGAAGAAACCATCCTGTCCACCCTCAACAGTTACAACCCTAACCTCTCGTTCACCATGGAAAAAGAACAGGGACACATCATTCCCTTCCTAGACATCTTAATCATACGTACCCCGGCATCATTCCACACCACAGTATACTATAAGAATAGCAGTACCCCCACCTACACCCATTTCTACTCCTTCTGCCCCATAGTACACAAAATTAACATCGTTAAAACACTCACCAGGCGCCTTCACACACACTGCTCTCTACCCATCTTTAAAACCACAGAAAAAGCCCGTATCATCTCCCATCTCACCGCCGCCTCCTATCCACTAACATTCATTAATAAACATACCTATTCTCCCGCCCCCTCCAATCCTCCCCCAGTCTTCAGGACTACCTGCATGTTGCCCTATTCTCCTTTAACAGTTAGTATCTCCCGTCTCATCAGGCCATTTGGCATTCGCACCTTTTTCATTAATACCCCCAGTATCCACTCACTTCTCCGACACCCCATTACAAAAACTGGTACCCAACTCAGTCCTCTGGATTCTTCTGGGGCGGTCTACTCTGTCTCATGCGAACATTGTTCCGCCACTTATGTGGGTGAGACAGGTAGAACCGTCGCCATTAGAATGTCAGAACACACCCGCAACATTAATAACAACGACCCACGTTCCCTCATCTATCAGCATGTTGCATCCACTGGCCACTCTTTTAATACCACCCACCCCACTATCCATTACCGTAACATACCCAACCTACACCAAAGATTAATGTTAGAATCTATAGTATCCACCAAACTTAAAAGCATAAATAGAAAAATAGAAATTCCTGAAATTTATGATATCTTTGTTTCAAGTTAATCTATTCCTTTTTTACATAGTTAAAAATCTAGTATACAACATCTTATTACCATATCAATACAATAGTTACTTATTAAAAATTAAAAATTCTTACTGATAAGTTATAAAAATTGTTTATTATGTAAATCATCCCTTGTATATAGGTCGGTCTCTCGCCTTAATTTCTGTCAAAAACCTGTAGAAGGGCGTTTGCCCGAAAGCTCGTAACGTTTACAAATAAAAGATACCTATCTTCCATTTAATGATACGTTTTTTCATAAATATAGTGTAATAACAACAATATCATCATATTACACAGAGTCGACAGGATAAAGAGATGGAATTAAATCAGGATCCCATAGGCGTAAAATCGGACGGCCCGATGGAAACAACAACGGAAGGGAGGCAGGAAGTAAGAGAGACGAGCGAGACAACTGCGCCCCTAGCGGACGCCGTCAATCAGCTGTCAACGCTTCTGACCCGGGTAAAAATTTCTGATGGAGCGGTATCGGCGATCCCGCCTTTCGACGGCACATACAGCGCGACACAGTTTTTCCAGACGTTCGACCGAAAAATGGAAGACGCATCCATGGAAGAACAAGAAAAATTACTGCGCCTGCCAAACTACCTGGTGCGACAACCCCTGGAGCTCTTCAGGAAACTTCGATTGGCCGAACGGAGTTATTTCCAGGTGAGACAAATCCTCCTAGATCTCTACCCTGAGTCAAACGAAGCGTCCTTTGCGAAATATTTCGCCATGAAACTCACTGGACAAGCCAACTTAGAGACCTACTACCGGGAGAAAACCGCCATGGGATTGCAACTAGGACTTCCACAAGAGGTGATCCTCGAGACGCTGACAGAAGGACTGCCATTCAACGACCAGCGCCTAGTCCGCGTAGTACCTCCCGAGAACCTAGGAGAATGGTTCCGCCTGGTACAGCGGATCCACGGGCCCAGTGTACCGGCAACGCGATCCAGAGAAGATCAACCACCCACAATGTCGGGTCCGTACCACAGCACATCCCGACGCCCAGGTACATGGAATGCACCTCTTCCGCCATCCAACTGCAAGTTCTGCGGCGCGAGACACTGGCACAGCGAATGCCGACGTCGACCAATCCCGACGACCCACGAAAAGGTCCGGACAGTGCAAACGGTCCCAAAATCACCAGTTCCGACTTCATCACAACCAAGTCAAGCCAGAGACGCCTCAGCCGGACAGCCCTTTCGAGACTGAGGTAGGATCCCTAAACCAACTGACTGTCAAACTCTTTCTAGCCCCTAATGTATCATGCCCCTTTTTAATTGATACAGGCGCCAGCCTGAGTATAGTGCCATATAATATTTATCATATGCTAAAAACCCACCTGCCTAATTTAACCCTTGAGGGACACTCACTACACCTCCAAACCCTAAACGGATTTGCAAAAACCATGGGTAAACTATCTATCCCACTGACAATAGGACAAATATCACGAAAGGAGTATTTCCATGTAGTGAATGCACCATTGCCATTCGGAATTCTTAGTATCAATAGCCTCCATAAATTCAGATTAACCATAGATTTTAATAAATGCACTATACTCCAGCTGGGCGCCCCATTGTCTACCCTTTCCTACCATTTTAATCATGTGTCCAATGTATGCACGTACTGGCAATGTCAGGCGATGTCACAAAAAATTTTCCCCACATCCCAACTATCCGCCTATGACAACCATTGCGTGCATTCATTGAGAAAACCCCACTTATCTACATGCCCCTTTTTCACTAAAGCCAATTGCCCTTTTTACATGCCCTCAAATAATCAAACCACAACAACTTCAACTTATGAACCTGTCCAAAACGCACCCACACAGCGGGATAACTCGCATACCAAAAACCTAGGTGATCACACACCGTTACACAACTCTCACATGACCAACCCACACAACGAACTCGACACTCACACTAATACACAACAAAACCCTTTACCCCATGCATACTACAACACAACACCTAACACTCACTATACACCACAGTTCACAACACTTCTACAAAGGTACACTCACATTTTTTCACAGGACAAATTCAACGTACCATGCTTACGGATTCCACCAGTAAAAATACCCACGAATTCCGAAAAAATAATCACCATACGTCCATATCGTGTTCCGATATGTGACCAACAAGAAATCCGTAACCAAATACAACAAATGCTGGAGAACGGCATCATAGAGCAATCTTTTTCACCTTTCTCGAGCCCTGTCACCCTCGTCACTAAGCGCGACAAAACCAAACGGTTTTGTATCGATTATAGGAAGGTGAATGAGCTAATCAGCTCTGATGTCCATCCCCTCCCGAGAATCGAGGATATCCTAGACCGCCTCGCACAGGCCAAATATTTTTCCACGGCCGACATATCCTCTGCGTATTGGCAAGTCCCAATACACCCCGATTCTCGACCACTGTTAGCATTTGCCACCTTTGAAGGATTATACCAACCCACTCGATTACCTTTCGGGTTAAAAACCAGTCCTCAGATTTACGAACGAGCCATAAGTCAGGTCCTACAGAGACACGGACTTGACTGTGTGGCACATTACTTTGATGATTTCATCATTTACTCCAACACATTGGAGGAACATCAAAACCACCTGCGACAATTTTTCGCCTTTTGCGAAGCGGAGAAGTTACAACTTAACTTCGCAAAATGCGAATTTTTTAAACAATCCATAAATTTTCTAGGTTACACCATCACAGCTGGTACAATTACACCACTTACACGCAATACCGACATCATCCACGCCATAAAACAACCACACAACCGAAAAACACTACAATCCTTCTTAGGCGCTGTGAACGTCTATAACAAATTCATTCCGGAATACGCTCGCTTGCGAGCACCACTCAACAATCTCCTCAAAAAGGACGTCGTGTGGAACTGGAATGAAGCTTGTCAAGAGGCGTTCATTGACCTGAAAGGAAACCTCACACAACACCCCATTTTACACCTTTACAAAGAAGGTCTGCCATGCCAAGTGTATTGCGATGCATCCACCCTCGGTATAGCAGGCATTCTCAAACAAGTTCACCCTGACGGAAACGTATATCCAGTTCAATATTTCAGCCGAACATTGCGCCCACACGAGAAAAACTACTCCATCTCTGAACTTGAGTGCTTAGCAATCGTTGAGAGTGTGGAGAAGTTTCGCATCTATCTTATGGGCAGAAAATTTACAATATTTTCTGACCATCACGCATTGCAGTGGTTGAAAACCATCAAGAACCCGTCCGGTAGACTGTTTCGATGGAGTTTACGACTATCGAGTTACGAATATGAGGTCCGCTACATAAAGGGAAAACTACAATATGAAGCAGATCTCTTGTCCCGTAACCCGTTTTGTGGATTCTTGGACGCCACCCTTATCAAGACCCACCAATCTCCTCCATCGAAAGAGTCTAGTTTGACCATTGATCATAATGGATTACATACAGTTTCCCGAAAAGGTGTAACCAAGATTATACTTCCAAAACCACTCATACAACAACTCTTACAAACAGTACACACACAATACAATCACCCCGGTATTTCCCAAATGTCACGAATTATCTCCACACAATATTACTGGCAAGGTATGTCAAAAGATATTAAACAAAAAGTTAAGACCTGTCCCACCTGCCAATTAACAAAACGTCCAGTAGGACCCACTTACGGAGAATTAAGTCAACCTCCGGAATCTAAAGAACCCTTCGACCTCTTATCTCTGGACACCATAGCAGGATTTGCCAAATATGGCAACACCAAGATATACCTCCATGTGGTAGTCGATCATTTTTCACGCTACGCGTGGGCTTTTCCATCTAAATCCACCAGTACCACCACCTACCAACAGGTACTTAAGCGAGTATTCCAGGATGGTTCTCCAAAACGCCTTCTTACGGATAGAGCCCCTGCCTTCACTTCACCCAAATTTCGTAGTTTCCTACTTAATAGAAATATTCACCCATTGCTCACAACCAGCAACAATCCACAGGCCAACGGTCTATGTGAACGCCTAAACGCCACCCTCACGGGAAAACTTAGGTTATTACACCTAGAAAATCCTAAGGTCGCATGGACCAAGCTGGTCAAGAAGGTTACACTTATATATAACAAGACACCCCACTCTACCACAGGTTTTCCACCCATATACTTAATGTTTGGTATCCTACCCCCAGAAATCTCTAATCATAACACACCGTACCCAGATATCGACAAAGCTAGAAAAATTGCACACACACGCACACAAAACAAACATTTACAAGACAAAAACACTTATGACCAACGACACAAGCAACCACATTTCGAAGTAGGTGATCTAGTATTAGTAAAATTATATCACCACCCAAATACAGGGAAACTTGCGCCATATTTCACAGGACCTCACACAATATTAGAAATTATTTCACCAAATGTGGTCCGCATAGATCGACCAAATCAACCACTTCAAAGAGACACTGACACAATCCACGTCAACAAACTTAAACTGTATACAGAAAAAATCCATTATATATCACCACCCGCCGTTAACACCTATCATATAAAGCACAACCCCAATTACACGTTTCCTTTCAAACATTTAACACCCGAATTATTCCCAACAGAGTCAGTAAGGTTCAAACCCACCAGCAGCGAACCTTTCAAGCATTTAGACCCTGCCATTTTTGCAACAAGACGATTTACATCACTCTTCCCCGATGTTAAAAACTGCAAACCTGACAACCAACTCAATCATATCACACCACCCCCTAAAGATATCAAACGGGAGAACGGCGAACCTACCAATCATTCAAATTCTACAATTCATAAGGTTCAAGCAAATATTTCAGAGTCCCCAGTTACAAAAATGTGGACGAACATGGGGCAATATCCTATCTTTCATCTGATTTTTATCCTTTGTTTATTAGTTCTACCGTACAACTGTATCCCAATTTTAGTCATTAATTACCTGTTTATCTATGCCATGCCCGCTCAGAAAATCTTCGAACTACAAGAGGTAGTTTTTAATCTAGGACAAGCAGTTTTTAATTTTGGACAAGCATTTATAAAACTTCTCCTAATTCTAGGAACCATCCTCGCAGAAAATCTAAATAAACTCCGAAGAGATAGCAGTAACTGAAAAGATGACCAAACAATGTCGGAGAAACCACGCTCCAAAAACAAGCCCCGAGCCACACCCCAAAATAAATAGACGGCAGGAAATGAGGATTTGAGACACCACGACGGAAGTGTAGTCCGCAGCGGATAAATTCGGCCTCTGTAAACAAAGCGAAGCGCCCTCGTCCGATCTTCAATTTCATTCCCTCTCTTTTGCCCGACACACCCCACTTCCGTATCTCTAATTACAATGAGAAGATCCCCTATTGAGGTCAACTGGGAACCTCGCTATGCCACCGATTTTGATTCCAGTTCGAGTCTACATATCGATTTTTACCAACCAATTCCACATCCACGAGACAACACATAGAACTAGCTCACACATTTCTTACACAACCGACTTCTAACATTTTTTCACAACACACACACAAAGACAAAAAATTACACATAAAGGTTATATAGATTTCCATGTCTCCTGTACACACAGCATAAACGCACTTGAGGGCTAGAATCACGTTTTTCACCTAAGTGTCGCTACAGACGAGACAAAAATTTTATAGGGCATAATTGAGCAAGTAAAACATTTATAGGGCAAAATGGAGCAACCAATACATGTAGATCAGGGCATGTAGATACCAAAGGGTTCCAACCAATACACCTTATTTTTCATATCAATCATTTTCATTATTTTCTCTCAATTAAAATTTAAATATTTAATCAATTTATCAATTTCTTCAACTTATTATCAAATTTAATCATTAATTATCATTTTATTTACCAATTAGTTTATATTATCATTTTCATTTATCAATTATCATTCTATTTACCACTTGACTTATATTGCCACAACTCAATTATCAACGAAAACCCACTGGTTTTCGATTAAACTAAAAACATTAAATCACCCTTTGTTGTTGAAACCTTTTTATTTTTCTTTTTTTTTTTTTCAAAACGCTCAACTTTGATTTCGTTCAACTCTTATTTTTATTTTTATTTTGATTTCTCAAAAGACCTTATGAAATTTCCTCGAATTCCTTTCCAAAATTCAAGCAAAAAAGTAATTAGGCATTTTTCCTTTTTTTTTTTCACCATTCAACCAAGCACTCAACTTTGATTTCGCTCAAAAAACTTTTATTTTATTTTTATTTTTGATTTCTCAAAAGACCTAATAGAATTCCTTCGATTTCATTCCCAATTTCGAGCTAGAATATGGGTAGGCATTTTTCTTTTTTTTTTCTCACCATTCAACCAAACACATTCAATTTTGATTTCATTCAACTACTCTTATTTTATTTTGTTTTGATTTCAAAGCGCCTTATGAAATTTCCTCGATTTCTTTTCTCAAAAGTCGAGCAAAAAAGTAACTAAGCAGTTGTCTTTGTCATCATGCAACAAAATATTTTTCTTTTTCAACCAAACACATTCAATTTTGATTTCATTCAACTATTTTTATATTATTTTTATTTGATTTCAAAAGCCTTAATAGAACTCCCTCGATATCATTTCTTATCTCGAGTAGAATTCGTTTAGGCGCATTTTCTTTTTGCCCACTATGTACCATAACATTCATTGATTTCTTACAATTAAAAAATTTTTTGATTTCTATTAATTATACTCAACCTATATCATCAACCCCATTCTATCTTACTTTTATGTCACCAGCAATGCTTGTATATAGCCCCTCAATACCCACAACTAATTTTCCCACAAAATTATTTTTCATTTTACAGAATTCTCTCAGGCTAACCCCTTCTTGAATTCTTCACATGTAGGGGGCGCATCTGTCATAATTTGTATATAATTAAATGCAACCCCGACCCACTATGTATGTACCATGTATGATTTTCGAAGACTTAATAAAGAACAAGGTAACTGGAGGGAAGCAAGTAGCATTAAGATATAGGAAGTAGACCTAAGGCTGGCACGACTATTCTGGGCACCCCTGTGTCAATATTGCAGGGGCAGAGACCGGACGTCTCTAGTGACCGCAGAAGTTATTTTAGCCAAGATACACTCAATACTTCCTGACAAAACAGGACGTCTCTAATGACCAGAAGTTATAAATGTTAAAGCTAGCATTCAATACTTCCTGACAAAGCAGGATGTATTTTGATAGCCGCGGAAGTAAATAAAGTCAAATAAACACGAGACTTCCTGACCCAAGCCGGGCGTAACTAATATCAAAGGAAACCGCGGGCCAATCAAAAGACAGTACCTTAAGTAGGTCAACCAATAGGAAAAGATCATGTGACATCTCTCGACCAATCAGAGAGAAACTGAGGCTTGGTGTTAAATCGGAAAACAAGAATGAGTAGTTACGCTTGAGCTCTCATAGGAACAACACCTACAGGGTTCACTGGCTCTCGCCGAGTTCGGACAGTGCTCCTTCGCTTCCAACAAAGTAACATCTACTCTAGAGATATCTCTCTCCGCTCATTTCATCATCGCCATGTGATCAACTAATTAATAAGTCAAATCGCTCAACTCTTCTCAAACTTTCTTCCCTCCAACACAGTTGCCTCTTATTTTCCAACTCAATCACGTGTCCTGATTATTCCTAACTGTATGCTGCAACTTCCACTCAAACGACTGCGCTTCAACCAAATCTCACCATTCGCATCCAACAACAAGAAACCCCGCAACGATATTGCCACAGAACGGTTAAGTCGACAGGATTCTACAACAGTGTAATACATCAAATAATATAGTGTAATAACAACAATATCATCATATTACATATACGCACTCGGGTAAAACCCGGGCGTTGCCCGGGCCATTCGTCTAGTATATATATATGTCGTAAACCCGGGTAAGCCAACAAGTGAGTTGGAAGCAGTCGGGGTTGAGTGACAAGGCGTGCAGAGTGGGAAGTCCGCACGGGACAGTAAGGACAAAGTTTGGGATCAAAAGACGCTCTCCTAGTACGTCTCACGTGGCACCAGGACCAGGGGAAAGTTGAGGATTAACTGAGGAAAGCTCGGCGTCCTGCATGAAGCCGCGGAGGCAGGGAGGAACCAAAACGGCGGCCACGAGGGCCGCCGTGAGATGATAATGGACCTAGACTGAGCGGGGGTGTCCGAAAATATCCACTGTAACCTAACTAACTGTCAACATCCGGACCAACGCCCTTTTTGTCCCTCTCTGGATCCCCCTGGTGTCCAGTGGCAAGCTGGTGTCACTTTGAGACGACTTTATTACTTACATATCACATTGTTTAAATTACGATATATATATTATAAACTTACAAAAAAGCTACCTTATTGCTAGTCTTAAGGCTGATATATATGGAAGTTTGAGGGTGATTCACCATCATTACCCCATATAAATGGTTGTATGTTTCTATTTCAATCTCAACTTGATAACTCACATTGGTACTTCTCCTACAACCCATATCCTTTTGTCTCAAAACAGGTATTCTCTTTTATATGATGCGAAAACTTATACAACAATTACAATACAGCTTTATTAAGACCACCGGTCTTATACAGATTCACCAAAGGAATAATAGATGGAGCACCTATACTCAGCACCCAACAACAGCCAACGGGTCCGACGCATGTCCAGTGGCCACACATTCCTTCGTGCATACGTCAAGGTTAGCCTGTTACTGAAAGGCTAGTGTTGAATCATTCGCTTTCCTCATCCAAATGGACCACGACATTCGGCGATTCTATTAATCTGTTCCGATTGGAAACTTCATAAACAGATAGAATTATCTCCAATAAGGAGTTATATTTCTACTTCAGTCGTCGCGCGAAATCACCATGCGTTCACGGATAACCTCCATATTTCATCTCTAGATATAACTATATGTTGCAAATATATTGACAATATATTTACATATGTTCTGTCAGAGAGAGAGAGAGTCAAACAAATAATTTCCTAACTAATCCTAACAGCCACCATATCCCGACTTTAGTTTCACATTAGAAAAGGAAACTAACCTTACACTTCCGCGTTCCTAGATTTGAAAACATCCGCAGGCATCAACAGTTCCAAACAACATGTATTACAAACTCTCCTTAAACCCCAACTATATCTGATTTTACTCCTACTTCCTTCTCAGCCATAAAATAAATGCTGGATAGACCTTAACTAAATGTATCCATAGCCATTGCTCACTTTAAACCTTTAAAAACGGAAGAGACGATAGGATCTAAAGATTTGCCCATATCCAATGCCATTTATTTAATTGGTTCTGATAAGATGAAGAAGTTTCCTGTTTCCTCTATACACTGGGGCACTAAAGATCTGATATTTTGGCTGTCTATATTTCGTTTATGTTCCGATATTCGTATGTTTAAATTTCTGCCAGTCTCACCTACATATATGATATTGTATTCTTTATCTTCTATAGAATATATGACATCCATAAAGTTTGAAGTGAGCAATGGCTATGGGGATACGTTTAGTTAAGGTCTTCACTGTATTTATTTTATGGCTGAGAGGGCAGTAGAAGAAAATCGGATATAGTCGGGGTTGAAGAATGGCTTATAATGTTCAGTTGTTTGGAATTGCTATTGTATTGCGAATGCTTTTTATATTTAGGAACGCGGAATGTTATTGTCAGTTTCTTTTTGTAATGTGAAACTAAGGTCGGGATATGGTAGCTGTTAGGATATTAGGAAATTTGTTGGTTTTACTTTCTTTCTCTGTTAGAACATATGCAAAGATGTCGTCTATGTATCTGCGCCATATGGTAATGTTTAGAGAGGGAAGAGGAGGTTATACTCTTATCTATGGAACGCAATTCACGGGCGAATGAAATAGAAAGATAACTTCCCTTATTTGAGATCATTTTATCTGTTTATAAGGTTTCCTGTCATATGAGAGGATTCTTGTTTTGAAGCAAAGAGATATGAGTTATTTTCTGTGCGACGATAGGAAAGATTTGGTTTTCTCTTAATAATTCTTCAGCGCTGCTCAGTATCAACTGATGTAGGAGACTGGGGTACAGGAATTCTACGTGGTTAAGTTTTTATATGGCTTCTTTGACTCCACTTACTATTCTGATGGGCTCCTAGCAAGGTGCATAAAGAACATAAAATTTCGAACGAAGAATTTAAAGACTTCTTATCTAATATGAAAACCGATGCCGAAATATATGGCCTTCCTAAAATACAGAAACCAGATGTCCTCTTAAGACCCATCGTGGCCTTCTACCATTCCCCAACAGCACCTCTTTCCATGCGTGGCTGGTGGGAGAAGCAGCACAAGTAAGGGACTGCCCTGTAGTACGGTGTCGTGAGCCCCGAGCCGCTACGGTAACCATGAACAGGGAACTCTGAAATGTGGCTGACTAACGGGGCAATGGCATCCCCCCCCCCATCCCATGGAGCAGCAAAATCAGACACCACCACCACCACCTCTTTCCATGTTCATCTCAGCCTTTCTCAAGCCCTTATATATATAATAATGCATATATAATGCATTATAATATAATTGTTCTAATAAAAGACACAAATAGATGTTTCCGGAAGAGCGATTGCTCGAAGCATATTATATATTTATAATTGTATTCTAATTCTGCTGTCCTCGAAGCGTATGTCCATAGTTCATCTAAAATACCCATTCCAAGAGTCTAGCATCAGTATCACTATAAAAAGAAGATCGAAAAATGCAATATAACAGCGGTATGGTAGATTAAACTGGCGAAACTGCTGGGAGGGTTTACCACTGATGATCCAGGCCCTCCCATTAATGTTTCCATTACAGTAAGGGCAGTAAAATTTGTTTTATTTTTAAAAGAATCATACGCGTCTATAATAGTTTCGAATTTTCATAACAGATGGCGCGCTAATGCATCATAATATAATTACCATATTCTCGACCTTAGTTTCACTTTACAAAAAGAAACTAACAATTACTTCCGCGTTCTTATGTACAAAAATCATTGGCACGCAAAAACCAGTTCTACAAACCACGGTATATTACAAAGCGTCCATCAACCTTTACTATATCTCATCTTCCTCCTACTGCCCCCTCAGCCATTATAGTCATTTCTCACTTCAAACCTTTAAAACGGTAGAGACACCGAATATTTTGAAACATTTAAAACGTCAATATCATTTATGTTAAGACATTTTTATAACCCCTCTGAGATTATGTTGTTGTTGTTGTCGTGTCCA
Source organism: Cordylochernes scorpioides (assembly GCA_030710605.1). Taxonomy (NCBI): domain Eukaryota; kingdom Metazoa; phylum Arthropoda; class Arachnida; order Pseudoscorpiones; family Chernetidae; genus Cordylochernes; species Cordylochernes scorpioides. The sequence continues at coordinate 4,515,858 of CP092882.1, read as the reverse complement.
AAGAAGAGTCTCAGATGTCTCCACGCATCTCCATTACAGCAGCAGCTCTGAGATTGTGAACACCCTAATTTACAATTCAATATACACTATTCCTTATTCACCAATATCTCTGTTTCAATAGCCTGTCATTTAAAGAAATTTGGAATAAAAAATGTTTTCAGCACACACAACTATCCTCCTATATAAGTTTATTACTATTAAACCCCATAACAAAGGCCAATAGTATTTTACTTAACGAAATAGAGGAAAAGGATTTGGAGGGCCTGGCTCATCAGTGGTGAACCTTCCAGCGGTTTAGTCATTTATGTGGTGTAAGATATACAATTTCTACCAATTAATTTCAGAAGTTATATGGACCCCATTGATTTTATGTAGATTTTTAAGAAAAATCAAGTTTAAGAAAAAAAAGTCAAATTCCAAAATTTTTAAATTAACATATCAGTTAATGAATATTGGCAGAATTTGTGTTTATTATTATTATTTTTTTTTAAGATTAAAGATAGAAATCTTAGCTAAAGAAGTTGAAAACATATGTCAAATAAAAATATTTAATAAATTAATTTATGGATCACAAATAGCAAATATTCTATTATATTTATTTTGAAAATTCACTCACCAAGTTGAGCTGAGCGCTCGTCTCCGAGGGGGCTATGCTCCACCATTGCTTTTATAACTTCGTCGAAGTTCGCAATCTTTTGGCCATCTCGTTTGGCCTTGATAGCGTTGCGGACGGCGTCTGACATCTCTGGAATGGCTTGATCGTCTGATGAAATTGGATAGATGGCGCTGGTGGTTATCTTCTGTTTAGGTTTTCGTTTGGTATTATTTTAATTATTCATCTTTTTTTTCTCTTGGTCATAATGGCCAAATTACATGTGCAAATATAATAATTTCTATTATTTTTACATAATATATTTGGTTGATAAATATTTGAGAAGAGGTTAATTATAACATTTTCAGAGATATTTGTTTAAAAGTTATTTTTTATTGTTATAAATCATTTATTTCTTAAAGGTGTTTCACATATAGAACTAATTTGTTTAGTTATTCAAATTTTTAATCCAACTGGTATTCAGTGTGTTATAATACAGTTAGTCTTTGGTCGATTTTTTTCGTAATGGAAATCGGCCATTTTATTTAATTTGTTTCTATTACTTTTTGTTGGTTAACAATTTTCTCATAGTTTTGATTGAATTATATTTATTTATGTGAAAAAAAAATTGAAAAAAGGTGATGTGTTGATATTAAAAACAAAAATATGAGCATATCTTAACAGCTCACATGAGCTTTTTAGATGGCAGAGCGCCATCTAGTGGAACAGAAATCAACTAAACATTGATTTAACCTGTTCCCTGATATTTGGTCAACCCATTTTCTTGATAAATCAAGAAAAACCAACCACGAACGCGTTTCGGGCTGTTGGCCCTCGTCAGCATGTTGGTCCAGGCTGTATCTCAACAACTAAATATTTTGGTCCCAGATACTTCTTTAGAAATCAAGAAATGAGTATTCTACACTCATAGACAAAACTTATGGAAGTTGTACCTTTTAGCATGTATATCGGGATTCAGACAATAACTATGAAATATTGAGGCTGCCTGGCCGGCATTCATATTTCTTGAAAATGAAGATACTTCGGCCAGTGAAAGATTTTTGTCGAAACGTCGAGGTAATAAAAAGATTCACTGGCCGAAGTATCTTCATTTTCAAGAAATAACTCTGAAAGATATTACAGTTAATTTTATTGAAGACAGACGAGATAACCAAGTGTGAACAACCTCTGTCTCCTTAAAAAAATAGACGACCGGCGACATGTGAATAAAATTGCCTCTGTCTCCTTAAAAAAAAAAAATTACGACCGGCTAAATCGAAGACTTTCCACTTCCTTTAAGTTTTTTTCATGAGTGTAGTTCAATATTTTACTCATCCTCTCTTAGTTTTCAAGTAATATTGTTATTTCTCTCTCTCTCTGTCACAGAGAACTACTCTGAAGAAGGTAAACGTTCTGAAACCCAGGTTATCTCGTCGTCCGCAGTTAGTTTTTTATCAATACACTTTTGGAAAAAAACTTAGCATATAGAAGTTTTTTTTTTTCGCCGGTCAACTGTTTTTTCGAAGAAGACAGATGCTGTTCACATTTGGTTATCTCATGTGTCTTTAATAAAGGTCACTGTAATATATTTCAGAGTTATTGTCCTGATATACATGCTGAAAGGTACAACTTCCTTAAGTTTTGTCCAGGAGTGTACGTAGATTCTCAGAATATTTTTATAGAGGTATAAATAGGGTATAACTACATTTGAGATGATTGTGGAGTAGAAATATGGTGGAAATAGAAACTTTGAATTATTATGCGGGGAATAATGTGGCGTTTATTTCGTACCTTTTTCTGAAACATCCAATAACACACGTACGTTTAAAAAGATAAAGACTAAAACTTGTAAATTTATATGTAAATGCTCACTAGTAGATATAGAAAAATTTACATCCAGAAGGAGCTGAAGAAAAATATAGATTTGGATCAAAGTAACTTGTTAGGTGTAATAAATAGATAAATTTTGTGTGCAAATGTCTAAAAATTATATTTAAACTCTTCTTTTTTATCATTTGGATCTGTGTGATAGTGTTGGATCGTTTTTGAAGACAACTCTCAGATTTATAAAATTAATTTATTAAACTTTAAACATTTTTAGATATATATAGAAACGAGTTAATTATATCGTATTTATGGCAACAAAAGAATCATCTAATTTTCATACATCGTTCTAACCAGATTCAACTTGTGCAAAACAGACGACAAAGCAAAACAAGCTTTCACACTCAAAGAATATTCAACTTCTTGCTTCAGATAGCCTTGTATAAGGCACGTCAAGGTATTCCATAAGTTCTTTCAGGGTATAAAACTCTTTCTATTTATACTAAGTGTTATTTTACTTATAATAAGTGTTATTACTATCTATATATATATAAAAATGAATGTATGTGTGTCTGTCCTTTATGCCTGACCAAACCACTCATTGGAACGCCATGAAACTTTGGGAAGTTATTTAGTATAGTACTGGGAAGGTTTCTAGTAAATAAAATTTTTGAAATAACTTTTCGCCTAAAAATAATCAAGATAAATACAATCTGCTCTAAATATTATCATGATGATACGATGATTTTGTAATGTAGAAAATTTGGAAAGACAAAATTCAGGATGACACGGCAATTTATTTGAGACAAGAATAATGATACAATACCAAAGCAAGATACTATTCCTTTAACTTCCAATTACCGAGGGAACCAATTAATATTGATTTTATTCAACTTATCGAGTATTTTTCAAAGGACCGGGAAAAAACGTTCACTTTATCGAGAGATTTGTTCGACAAACCTTTACTCGGGTAAAACCCGGGCGAAGCCGGGTTCATCCGCTAGTCTCTTATTATAATTAGTACTTCAAAATAATACTCTTATAATAAATTACTTATAATGTGATAGAGAGTGTTATATAAGTGTTAATATCAGTATTAATAAGTGTTTATTGTGTTATAAACCGACACACAACACACACAAAATGACGCACACTTGAAGAGCCAACTAAGACGCTTGTCATTTTAATATTCTCTTTTATCAATAAGTCTATAGCAACAACTTGATCCTCGTAATTTGTGTTGGGCAACTTCTGCTCCGTTTTGTTGTTTAGAGATGTTGTACACCAAGTAGAATGAGAGAAGGGGGTGGAGATTTCTGTAATTTATTGTTGGACGAAGGGATGTTCTAGACGGACCCTTTATTCCGGTGCATTGTCACGGAGTCTTGGGCATCGATGAGAAACTTATCTGGACACATGCATGTTGCAAGGTTACTCACGTTTTGCACGGTTACACACGTGTTGCACGGCTACACAAATGTTGCACGGTTAAACACATGTTGCACGTTATACACATGTTACACGGTTACACACGTGTTGAACGGTTACACACATATTGCACGGTTATATACATGTTGCACAGTTACACACGTGGTGCACGGTTGCACATACTTTGCAGGATTACACACATTTTGCACGTTTACACACACAAATGTGCCCGATTACACAATTCATAAACATAGAGAATATCTCTTTCTTGAAAATAAAGATACTTCGGCCAGTATTTATTTACGATAGAGAATACCATAATTGAGTTTGGATTAATTCAAGTCCCCATCAAACTTTTTATAAACGTTTATTGTCCTTTTGACGTTTCAGCGATCCACTGTCGCCTTTTAAAAAAAGTTGGTAAGCAAATTAGTGACGTATTGTCTACCCGCCTTTTTTGAAAAGGGTGACAATATGGGTCCCCGAGATGTAAAAAAAAAAAGACAAAAAAACGTTTATAAAAAATGGATGAAGTCTTCAAAACTGGATTTAAATTCTTATACTGTTACACATGTGATGTGCATTGAACAATAACTAAAAATAAAAAGCTACAAAATAAAGAACACCTCTCCCATCAAAGCGTCATCCATTGAACGTCTCCCAAAATTAGTGGGCTCGAGTCAATGGCAACCACAACACCAGCTTTGGCGAATTCAGAGCGCCAACTTGTAGACCACGGTTTCAGGCTAATGGTCCTCCTCAGCCCTTGATTCCATAAGATCCATACGGGATTCCTTCAATCCTCGGAATCTTCCAAAGAAGTGTTTAGATGACGCATCTGTTCTATATGGCAATTTACACTCATGGACAAAACTAAAGGAAGTGTAAAGTATTTTATATCTTGATACGTAGTTTGTGACCTATGTGAATTGGTTTCGCGATGGTACATGCAGTTGATTTTCGCCAAACACGACCCAGGATCGAATCCCGCACTTGGCACCTTTTTATTTTTCTCCTCGAAAATTGATCTCCGTTTGTGTACAAGCACAGCCCCACCAGAGAGTGCAAGTAACCCAAACAGAAATTTGGTGCCTTGTAAGTGCAAAGATCAAACTTCTTGTTGTAGACATGAGGTGCATCATAGTAAAAGCATTCTTTAGGTGCGTCATGATTATTATGTATACCGTACCAGGCATATTTTGTATGGGTAGAAAAGCAAAATGTAAAACATTTTTCATCTAAGTCAGAGTTCGGAACAAGAAGTGAAGGATTATTTTAAAAAACTATTTCATCACTTACTCCATGTCCGAGGCGGTGTTACCGGTACGGGCTTCCCTTCAGGCCGTTGGTACACCGTCCTCCATTTCCTGCCCAACACATATGTAAATAAGAAATGGAAGCATTAAAGCACGAATGTTTCTTTTTGAATAGAAAACAAACTTCTACTATCCTTACTGCGATGATAAAATATTGGGAGGGCTTAGCTCATCAATGGTGAACCCTCCCAGCGGTTTCGCCAATTTAATCTACCAGAGACCGCTTCTTAGAGCTGTAATACTGGATTGGACAAATCTGCTAATATATGCTACACTGAAGGGTGGAATCTTAGAAATGGTTTGCAAGCAAACTATGGAAATAAACCCTTGGTAAATATGTAAATATATGCATAACACATTAATAATTACATGTACACGTACCGTAGTTAAGTGATTAATTTAGTGATAAATAAGTACATTTTCTAAAAGTTGTAAAGATAATATTCAAATATAATATTTCTCCTATAATAATATAAAGGTTGGCATTCAGCCAACTGAAATATTGGTAAATTAAATGATAATTTGATCCCCAAAATATGTCTTTTTATTTAAATTATAATATATATACGCTCGCTCTTTTCTCTTGATATAACCCGCGGATTTCTGAAGTGAATATATAGACCTTGTTGTTTAAACACTCGTGAACAAATCTTAAATAGTGGAAAGTCTTTGATGTCACTGACTATCTGTTTTTTTTTTTTTTTGAAGGAGATAGAGATACTTTTATAATATGATGCACTAGCGCGCCATCTATTATCAAACTTCGAAATAACAGCGGTATGGTAGATTAAATTGGCGAAACCGCTGAGAGGGTTCACCACTGATGAGCCAGGGCCTCTCATTAATTTTTCCATTGCAGTAAGGGCAGTAGAAATTGTTTAATATAAAAAAGAATCTTACGCCTTTAAAATAGATTCGAAGAGATACTTTTGTTCACACTTGGTTATCTCGTGTGTCTTCAATAAAATTCACTATAATATATTTCAGAGTTATTATCTCAATCCCGATATACATGCTAAAAGGTACAACTTCCTCAAGTTTTGTCCTTGAGTGTATGTGATCTATCAAGTTATTCTATGTTTTTTTTTTCTGAAGATCTTCAAACAAGCTTCTTCCTTCCTTCAAAATTCATATAGACACACAATTCGTGTGTAATCAAAAATATGTTTGACTTTGTTGACGTTAAAAATAGGTTGGGAACCCCTTGCACAAACAATAGCTATCCCTTGTATGTGGAAATTAATTAAAAATGGAATGTATAAAAATATATTTAGAGATAGACAATTGAAATTAAATAAGATAGAGCAGAACCTAAAAAAAAATACTGATGCAAATTTGTGAGTATCAGCAGAATTTTCTAATAATAAATTACTTCTATGTATATATAATTATTAAAATTACAAATATATTCTCACAAAGAGTATCTTTTTTATTTAAAAAACGCTAGCTTTCAAGCGTTAATCGCTCTTTAACGGGCTTACTATAATATCGACTTTATCCCACCAGAAATATTTACAAAATTAGAAGACAATATAATACACTGCGGCCTGTGATTGTAAAACGACACTTGAAGCTACACCGCATGAGTTTCTTTTTAACGAAAAATCAAATTTGTATTTCAAGGTGAAATATCAACTATTTCTAACCTTTTTGGATGAGGTATGAAAGGATGAATTATGAAAAGTAATGATGAACGGAAAAATAAAAGTGGCCAGGGATGGGAAACGAACCCACAATGCTCCGCTTACCGGGCAGATGCCATGTCCACTAGGCTACCCTGGACGTATTTTTAAGTTCGTAAATGATACATAAAGTAACTTATAATACAATATAATACACTGTGGCTTGTGATTGTAAAACAACACTTGAGAAGTTACACCGCATGAGTTTATTTTTAATGAAAAATCAAATTTTTTTATTTCAAGGTGAAATATTGACTATTTCTAACCTTTTTGGATGAGGTATGAAAGGATGAATTATGAAAAGTAATGATGAACGGAAAAATAAAAGTGTCCAGGGATGGGAAAGAGAAAAATGCCATAAAGTTAAAGAATATATAAACGGCAGCAATGCGTTTCTTTATTCGTGCAAAGTGCAAGCTTTCGGATCTTTATAATCCTTAAACAGGCATGCTAGTTGTCTCAAGTAGAATGTAAATATTTCTGGTGGGATAAAGTCGATATTATAGTAAGCCCATTGAAGAGCGATTAACACTTGAAAGCTAGCGTTTTTTAAATAAAAAAGATACTCATTGTGAGAATATATTTGAAATTTTAATACTTTTTTCACAATTTTATCATGAATAGAGATTATAATTATAGCATGAAATAAATAGAGGTAAATGTGAATATTTGTCCAAAACAAATACGTAGTATTTTAATATTATTCTTATTAGTATTAATAGTAATAATGCGGTAGTACTATAGTACTGAATATAGAGATTCACACACACAAAGCTTTATTAAGACCATCGGTCTTATACAGATTCACCACAGGAAGAACGGAATCACTCCAGAAATCCACGGGTTATATCAAGAGAAAAGAGCGAGTGTATATATACATTATAGAAGAAATATTATATTTGAATATTATCTTTATAACTTTATCATAAAATGTACTTATTTATCACTAAAGTTAACTACGATATGTGGTGTATTTAGGATTTAAAGATCACTCATTTATTTTGCCTACTGTAGAATAGTGTGAAATATATAAGTGATGTGAATTTAAGAAAATGGAATTAAGAACAATACACTGACTGTGTTTTGTAAATATATAATTAATCTTTACTAAATTTAAATGTGTGTGATAAATAAATAATTATAATTAAATAATAAATATATAAGTTGTAGTTTATAAAAGATAAACAACACAACATATTTGGCGACGAGGATTAAAAAAAAATAATAATAATAATTAAATAAGCGTAACAGAAGATGGCAAATAATTTGACGTCTCCATTACCGTTGAACCTTAATGCTACAGATTTGTATTCCGAGTACAAACATTGGATGAATTCATATTTAATTTATGAATTAGCAAGCGGTGTTTCAACAAAGAAAGATGACGTTAAAAGGGCAACACTTTTGCATTGCCTTGGACCACAAGTCCAAAGAATTTTCTTTAATTTGCCAGAAGAAAAAGATACGTATGAAAAAGCAAAAGAAGCTTTAACTAAATATTTCACACCACAAAAAAATATTGTATCAGAACGATTTAAATTTAGGCAAAGAAAACAAAATACAGATGAAAATATTGATTCATATGTCATTGCCCTAAGAGAATTAGTCAAATCCTGTGAATTTGGAAATTTAGAAGAAGACATGATCAGAGATCAGATAATAGAAAAATGCTATAATAGGCAATTAAAAGAAAAGTTGTTGCAACAAGATAATTTGAATCTTCAAAGAACAATTGAGATATCAAGAATGTTTGAAACAGCCAAAGAAGAATTTAGAGTATTGACAAATGAAGATATGACCTCAATAAATAGAGTAAACTATAAAAATAATTTCCAAGCAGCTAATGAATCAACTGTTAAAGGACAAAAAGCTCATAATGTGTACCATCAAAAAGGAAGCACCTCCAAGGTAAGTGCACCTAATTTGGAAGAATGCTATAGATGTGGCTTAACTACACATCCTCCATATAAATGTGGAGCTAGAAATATGAAATGCACATTTTGTAACAAGATGGGTCATCTTAATAGAGTTTGTAGAAATAAAAATAAATATAAAAATATTGAAGGAAAGAAAAGAAATATTCAAAATATTTCAGAAAATAATGAAGACTCAGATGAATACACTTTCTTTTTAGGCTCTGATAACAAAGAAAATATCTATATAGATGGAAAGGAAATAACAATGACTATTGATACAGGTAGTGATACAACATTCATAGGACTTGAAAATTTGAAAAATATTTTTCCTAAGTCTCAAATGCCAACTTTAAATGGTACAGAAAGGAAATTTTATGCCTATGGACAAACTTCACCTCTTCCATGTTGTGGATATTTCTTTGCAGATGTTTCATGGGGTGAAAGGTCTATAAAGGAACAGATTTTTGTGATTGAAGGTAAAGCAGAACCTCTTTTAGGAAAGAAAGCAAGTTTCGAATTAGAAATTATAAAGCGTGGAACAAAAATAAGGAATATTCAACAGGAAGTTATTCCGAAGGATATATATAATTTGATACAAGAAAACATGAACCTTTTTCAAGGTCAAGGAAATGTGAAGGGTTATAGTCAAAAATAACTCTAAAAGAAAATGTTACTCCTGTAGCTCAGAGATGCAGACATTTTCCATATAAAATGGTAGAAGCCATCAATCAAGAGCTAGACAAAATGATAGAAGATGGCATTATTGAGGAAGTCCATGAAGCTTCTGAATGGATCTCAAACATTGTGGCAGTTCCAAAAAAGGGTACTGAAGAAATCAGACTATGTGTTGATCTGAAAGAAGTGATGGAGCATAATCAAGCCTATAAAGAAAGAATGAAGAAATATGCTGATAGCAAGAATAAGGCCTTGCCTCATGACTTCAAGAAAGGTAATATTGTTTATGTCGCAAACACTGAAATGAAAAGCAAGTTGACACCAAATTATGACAACCAAAGATTTATCATTCTAGAGACTATATCTCCAAATTCATTCAAGTTGGTCAATACTGAGACAGGTAGCTTTATCATTAGGAATGCAAAGCATTTAAGACATGCCAATGTCTTACAAGATTTTAACAAAGGAATTGATTTGAATACCACTTTGATTAAGACTCCAGAAATTAGAATGGAACTTCCTAGTACTTCAAGGTATCTACCAGAACAAGAAGCAACCTTAGAAGATATTGTACCAGAAGAGCAGATTGCTATATCTGATATGGACTGTTTATACCCAAATGAATCACCTAATGAGAATGAAAACAAGACTGTCATCACTAGAAGTGGAAGACAAATACATGTTCCTTCTAGATTTAAGGACATGATTAGATACTAACTAAACAAGGGAGGAATATGTAGAATAGTGTGAAATATATAAGTGATGTGAATTTAAGAAAATGGAATTAAGAACAATACACTGACTGTGTTTTGTAAATATATAATTAATCTTTACTAAATTTAAATGTGTGTGATAAATAAATAATTATAATTAAATAATAAATATATAAGTTGTAGTTTATAAAAGATAAACAACACAACACCTACTAATAATTTAATAGTCATAATAGCAACAGTTACATTCTATAATAATAAACAAGAATTACTTATGCAAATTCTGCACCACAGGTCAATGGTCACAAATAAATAAATATTATGAATACATATCACGGTACATGTAGTTACTAATGTGTTATGCATATATTTACATATTCACTAAAAGTTTATTTACATAGTTTGCTTGAAAACCAAGCAAAACCAGGCAACACCCAACAACAGCCTCCAGGTCTGACACATGTCCAGTGGCCACACCGTGCATAGGTCAAGGTTAGCGTATCACTGAACAGACTAGTGTGGAATCAGCCGCGTTCTAGTCTTCGCTTTCCTCATCCAAATGGACCACGGCATTCGGTCATTCTATTAATCTCTTCAGAACGTTGAAATATAGAAATTCATGAATATGTAAATAGGACTGTTTTTAGATGAATTTGCATATACTGGGAATGAGGCAATGAAGGTATTTTTCATTTACTGACCGAAAATTACATTCATAGACAAAACTTAAAGAAGTTGTAACTTTTAGCATCTGTATTGGGACAATAACTCTGAAAGATATTACAGTGACAATTATTGAAGGCACACGAAATAACAAAGTGTGAACAGCCTCTGACTCCAAAAATAAAAAATAAAATAATAATAAACAGACGACCAATCACAAACATAGACTTTCCACTTCCTTAAGTTTTGTCCATGAGAGTATACAAAGGTAAACTTTCATTCTGTTGTGTCAAGTACTGACGTTATATTAAGACGGTGCCACAAAATGAAACAACAAAGGTAGAATCACAGGACAATGTAGAGGAGAGCCAGGCGCCTTTTAAATATAGGTCATTTCCTTCAAGATAATCTTACGTCCAGGATTGTCACTTTGTCGGGGTGACTAACGAAACAAGATTTATTATTATTATTTATGTTTTCTTAATTTTCTTGGACTTTTTGCTATTTACTTATGGAGGCATATTCATATTTAGAGAAAACCTTTTATGTCTTAGCACATGGTCTAGTCACAATTCAGTCTTCATTGGATTAGGATTTTGATAAGGTGTTTGTTCTCTCTCCCGCTAGTGCCAACACTTTATCATTAACGTGAAGTGTAAGATGAATTTACCTTGTGTGGACGTGTATATAAAATTGAATATATATAAAAATTAAACTATTTTTAATACAATATAATATAATGCGGCTTTTGATTGTAAAAACGACATTTGAAAAAAACTCCCGAATGTGTTTCTTTTGAACGAAAAATCAAAATTTATTTTAAGGAGAAATAACGATTATTACTAACCTTTGGGATGATGTATGAAAGGATGAATTATGAAGAGTAATGATAAATGCAAAAATAAAAGTGTCCAGGGATGGGAATCGAACCCACAGTGTTCCGCTTACCGGCCAGATGCGTAAATTATTTTTACGCGTAGATTATTTTAGAAATGAACAATTTTCTACTGCCCTTACTACGATGATAAAATAATGTGAGGGTCTGGATCATCAGTGGTAAACCCTCCCAGCGGTGTTTCACCAGTTTAATCTACCATACCGCTGTTATATTGTATTTGGCTGTTTTCCTTTTATACCGCGATACTGATGCTAAACTCTCGGAAATGGTATTTTGATTGAACTATGGATATAATCTTTGAGGACTGTAGAAATACATATATTTATTAAATATAATATACTTCGAGCAATGTTCTTCCGTAAATTGCAAATAATATTCTTTAAAATTGTTTGTATTCTAAAAGAGTCATAAAATAGTCAAAAATAGTTTAAATTTCCTATAACAGATGGCGCGCTAATACAACACAATATGTATATTAGTATAAATCTGTGGGATAAACAATAAAATAAAACACACAGGTCGCGTGTTATTATAGATCTTCATACTAATAAGTTCTATGCTAATATTATTTTAATTCTAAAATTTGTTCATAGATGGCGATACTTTCTATAGAACAACTCCAAACATTCAAAAGTTATCAACGCCAATGATTTCTTTAGAGTTACATCGCTAAGTAAGAAAAAGATGATTTTAAAAACCCATTTTTGTAATTTATACTTCAATGACTTCATTTCATATTTGAACCTATGGTCTAAATGTACGTCTTTTTGAATTCCTGCTTTAAAAGTTGTACCGCCGAACAAGCCAAGTTAAGTTTCTATTTATCCTTCTTGTTATAGAGCCTATTGTAATAGAGTTACTGTCGAATATATTTCGCAGGGGTCATGCTAATCTTATCTGTATCCTTCCTATTGTAGTAGTTGTACCGCCGAACTGGTATCACAGGGTCCATGCTAATCTTCTTTGCATCCTTCCTATTGTAGTATTTGTGCATCAGAACTGGTATCACAGGGGCCATGCTAATATTCTCTGTATCCTCCCTATTGTAGTATTGTACCGCCGAACTGGTATCACAGGGGCCATGCTAATCTTCTTTGTATCCTTCCTATTGTAGTAGTTGTACATCAGAACTGGTATCACAGGGGCCATGCTAATCTTCTTTGTATCCTTCCTATTGTAGTATTTGTGCATCAGAACTGGTATCACAGGGGCCATGCTAATCTTCTCTGTATCCTTCCTATTGTAGTAGTTGTACCGCCGAACTGGTATCACAGGGACCATGCTAATCTTCTCTGTATCCTTCCTATTGTAATAGTTGTACATCAGAACTGGTATCACAGGGGCCATGCTAATCTTCTCTGTATCCTTCCTATTGTAGTAGTTGTACATCAGAACTGGTATCACAGGGGCCATGCTAATCTTCTCTGTATCCTTCCTATTGTAGTAGTTGTACCGCCGAACTGGTATCGCAGGGACCATACTAATCTTCTCTGTATCCTTCCTATTGTAGTAGTTGTACCACCATACTGGTATCACAGGGGCCATGCTAATCTTCTCTGTATCCTTCCTATTGTAGTAGTTGTACCACCGAACTAGTATCACAGGGTCCATGCTAATCTTCTCTGTATCCTTCCTATTGTAGTAGTTGTACCACCGAACTAGTATCACAGGGTCCATGCTAATCTTCTTTGTATCCTTTCTATTGTAGTAGTTGTACCACCGTACTGGTATCACAGGGTCCATGCTAATCTTCTCTGTATCCTTCCTATTGTAATAGTTGTACATCAGAACTGGTATCACAGGGGCCATGCTAATCTTCTCTGTATCCTTCCTATTGTAGTAGTTGTACATCAGAACTGGTATCACAGGGGCCATGCTAATCTTCTCTGTATCCTTCCTATTGTAGTAGTTGTACCGCCGAACTAGTATCACAGGGTCCATGCTAATCTTCTCTGTATCCTTCCTATTGTAGCAGTTGTACCGCCGAACTGGTATCACAGGGTCCATGCTAATCTTCTCTGTATCCTTCTTATTGTAGTAGTTGTACCACCGAACTGGTATCACAGGGGCCATGCTAATCTTCCCTGTATCCTTCCTATTGTAGCAGTTTTACCGCCGAACTAGTATCACAGGGTCCATGCTAATCTTCTCTGTATCCTTCCTATTGTAGTAGTTGTACCACCGAACTGGTATCACAGGGGCCATGCTAATCTTCTCTGTATCCTTCCTATTGTAGTAGTTGTACCACCGAACTGGTATCACAGGGGCCATGCTAATCTTCTCTGTATCCTTCCTATTGTAGCAGTTGTACCACCGAACTAGCATCACAGGGTCCATGCTAATCTTCTCTGTATCCTTCCTATTGTAGTAGTTTACCACCGAACTGGTATCACAGGGACCATACTAATCTTCTCTGTATCCTTCCTATTGTAGTAGTTGTACCACCGAACTAGTATCACAGGGGCCATGCTAATCTTCTCTGTATCCTTCCTATTGTAGTAGTTGTACCACCGAACTAGTATCACAGGGGCCATGCTAATCTTCTCTGTATCCTTCCTATTGTAGTAGTTTACCACCGAACTGGTATCATAGGGGCCATGCTAATCTTCTCTGTATCCTTCTTATTGTAGTAGTTGTACCACCGTACTGGTATCACAGGGGCCATGCTAATCTTCTCTGTATCCTTCCTATTGTAGTAGTTTACCACCGAACTGGTATCATAGGGGCCATGCTAATCTTCTCTGTATCCTTCTTATTGTAGTAGTTGTACCACCGTACTGGTATCACAGGGGCCATGCTAATCTTCTCTGTATCCTTCCTATTGTAGCAGTTGTACCACCGAACTAGCATCACAGGGTCCATGCTAATCTTCTCTGTATCCTTCCTATTGTAGTAGTTTACCACCGAACTGGTATCACAGGGACCATACTAATCTTCTCTGTATCCTTCCTATTGTAGTAGTTGTACCACCGAACTAGTATCACAGGGGCCATGCTAATCTTCTCTGTATCCTTCCTATTGTAGTAGTTTACCACCGAACTGGTATCATAGGGGCCATGCTAATCTTCTCTGTATCCTTCTTATTGTAGTAGTTGTACCACCGTACTGGTATCACAGGGTCCATGCTAATCTTCTCTGTATCCTTCCTATTGTAGTAGTTGTACCGCCGAACTAGTATCACAGGGTCCATGCTAATCTTCTCTGTATCCTTCCTATTGTAGTAGTTGTACCACCGAACTAGTATCACAGGGTCCATGCTAATCTTCTCTGTATCCTTCCTATTGTAGTAGTTGTACCACCGAACTGGTATCGCAGGGTCCATGCTAATCTTCTCTGTATCCTTCCTATTGTAGTAGTTGTACCGCCGAACTGGTATCACAGGGTCCATGCTAATCTTCTCTCTATCCTTCCTATTGTAGTAGTTGTACCACCGAACTGGTATCACAGGGGCCATGCTAATCTTCTCTGTATCCTTCCTATTGTAGCAGTTGTACCGCCGAACTGGTATCACAGGGTCCATGCTAATCTTCTCTGTATCCTTCCTATTGTAGTAGTTGTACCACCGAACTAGTATCACAGGGTCCATGCTAATCTTCTCTGTATCCTTCCTATTGTAGCAGTTGTACCGCCGAACTGGTATCACAGGGGCCATGCTAATCTTCTCTGTATCCTTCCTATTGTAGTAGTTTACCACCGAACTGGTATCACAGGGACCATGCTAATCTTCTCTGTATCCTTCCTATTGTAGTAGTTGTACCACCGAACTAGTATCACAGGGTCCATGCTAATCTTCTCTGTATCCTTCCTATTGTAGCAGTTTTACCGCCGAACTAGTATCACAGGGTCCATGCTAATCTTCTCTGTATCCTTCCTATTGTAGTAGTTTACCACCGAACTGGTATCACAGGGACCATGCTAATCTTCTCTGTATCCTTTCTATTGTAGTAGTTGTACCACCGTACTGGTATCACAGGGTCCATGCTAATCTTCTCTGTATCCTTCCTATTGTAGTAGTTGTACCGCCGAACTGGTATCACAGGGACCATACTAATCTTCTCTGTATCCTTCCTATTGTAGTAGTTGTACCACCGAACTGGTATCACAGGGACCATGTCACAATCTTACCTCATTCGGGGCTCGGACGACTTCCTCCGCTTTACCACGAGGCGGGGGCGCGGGGGACAGACAGGCCGCAGGATGCTCCCGTGACCTCGGGAGTCTAGGCCGGCCCGTAGGTAAGGGATGGCGTACTGCAAAACGTACAGTTCAGTCTTGTATGACGTCATCTTCTTGTTTTCCAAGACATGGATACTACTGTATAACTCCTATCTATTTTGACATTAGATACCCATAATCCTCTTTTCTCGGGAATCGCGGATATTTCCACAATATGTACATATCGAATAAGAAATCATCAAATACCTTGGTAGTTTCACATTTGACTAACTCATGCCATGGAAGTGCCGGTATTCAAAAGAAACGTTTAAAACGTCTTTCAGTGTTACCTGGATATATAGGGGAAATAATAAAAATTCAAACCATATATAAAGAATAAAATCTTCGTATTTGAGCAGTTTTATATAAATACGAGGCTTGAGACAAAAAGGGTCTGTTCTAAAATTCCTTCTCAGCCCACACTGCTATCTACACTCATGGACAAAACTTAAGAAAGTGGAAAGTCTTTGACTTTGCCGGTTGTCGGTTTATTTTTGAAGGATATAGTAACAATTTTGTTCACACTTGGATATCTCGTGTGTCTTCAATAAAGTCACTGTAGTAACTTTCAGAGTTATTGTCTGAATCCCGATATACATGCTGAAAGATTAACTTCCTTAAGTTTTGTCTATGAGTGGATACAAAGGCTTTTCCATCTTGGTTATTCATTTTTCAAACTCTCCTCTTCTCTCTAATTCACCATTTTCTATCTTCTATATGACATTATTCCATTCTTGCGTCATCCCTATTTTTAAATCTTGGAACCACATGCATTTGGAAGGGTTGTTGTTTTCCGTGCCGATATACACTCATGGACAAAACTTAAGGAAGTTGTGCCTTTCACCATGTATATCAGGATTCAGACAATAACTCTGAAATATATTACAGTGACCTTTATTAAACACACAAGATAACCAAGTGTGTACAAAATTTCCTCTATCCCTTAAACCGTCGACATCAAAGACTTTCCACTTTCTTAAGTTTTGTCCATGAGTGTACTTGTATATAGCGCATTGATTGTTAGATGCTTTAAGTTCTGCACAGAAGCTGGGCGCATGAGAAAGAATGCAGGGTAAAGGATACTGGAGGATGACCTATCTGTAAATAGGTAACTGAATGTGAGACAAACTTTATTTTGTTATAAATGTTTCCTCTTCCCTCTCCTCTTGTTGATGTGTAAATACGGCGAATCCTATATGAGGCGGAATGCCCTAAATAAAGGCTTTTGTTGTTGTATAGCGCAATGGAAAGGTGATTGATACATAAAGGAGAATACCAATGTCAGCTAAACCACAACTTTGGTGTATGAAGTGGGAATATTTCATCCATTCTCTGATACGACATCGTCAACTCAAAGTTGTCTTAGAGAGACTATAGACTATGACCCCCGGCGGTATCTACTCATTTTGAAAAACAAAACTACTGTATTGTAGAACACTGCTGTTTGTAGTGTTGCTATTTATTCCAAGTACACATGGCACAAACCATGGTTCTCGTGGTGGGTAGAGGGTTACGACCGCTTTTGTACATGTATACATAAAAAGTGAATAAAATCTGCAACCTCTCAATACAGAAGGAAGATAAACTTGTATAAAAATAAATGCATATTTAATTTAAAAAAACATATTAGATAAAAAATTATTTACTTACCAATATTTCAGTTGGTTTTACGTCAACCTTTGTCAAGGTACAACATCGTATTTATTTTATATACAAGTATATACTTATATAAATAACAAACTTAGCGCCACATAACATCAATAGAATATATTAAAAAACGGACCTCTGTGTGTGAATCGGTTAGGCTATGTGCTAAGACATGAAAGACTACTAAAATATTGTTTGAAGTACACATATTAAAGGTACAAAATGAGTACATCCTCGTACTACATTTATGAACCAACTGAAGAAATAATTCAAGACGTCTTACCACCAGTTTAAAACCATGTCTATGAATCGATCATATTAGAAGAGAATAATTGAGAAGGTATATATGGCAGTATTAATTACTGACATTCCCTGTATTATAATATACATTCTACATATAGTAGAATTATTTCGATTTTAAACATACGAGGTGCCAGAATACCATTTGATTACATGGAACACACTAGTGTATGATATTATTTATGCCAAAATATCCATAGTACAGGATACAATAATTCTGGTAGATAGAGTATTGGTAATCCTGAAGATAGAGGCTGCCTGGCCGGCATTCATATTTTTATGAAAAATAGACATTTCGGCCAGTTAGAGTTTTTTTTTTTAGGATTGGTAATGTTTATGTACTGTAAGTTTGCACCAAATGTCCACACACGTAGAAATCAGTTCGACTCTGAACTACAGAATGAAAGATCATCTTTGGTTTACTTGTAGTCTCTGATAGAGGATTCAATATTTTCAAAAGTCGGGGAGCCACTTAAAATTGTAATGTATAAGTATATGTTGTAACAAAGTATTTATTATTTTATTAACAGAGTATAATATTTTATATTTTGCTACTCTGTAAATTTCCCTCATTGCTTTTTGTTTATCATTCATAATTTTTTTAAAAATTATTATCCCTAGTACATGTGGTACAGGCCATGGTAATCATGGTGGGTAGTTAGCGACTGCTTTTACTGTAAGTACACCACATGTCTACACATGTGAAAAGCAGTTCGACTTTGCACTTACAAATGTGCCAGAGCCCCGTTTGGTTACTTACACTCGCTGGTGGGGTTGTACTTTTTCAAGAATCGGGGGCCATTAGAGCATTTTTTTTATCATAAAAAAGTGTCCAATGCGGGAATTGAACCCGGGTCGTAGTGGTCGAAAACCAAACGGTTTAACCAGCCTTCCACCGACACCCTTCATAATTTGTTCTTGCCTTGAATAAATTGCTGTGTTATCCTGGAGGTTTGCCTTTCCTAATTTTCCACGTGGCAATATAAAGACTTAATGCAGGTTATGACTGCGGACTAGACGAAGGCTGTGATGCCGCCACTACCAAAGGAGCAGGAAGCTGTCTAGAGGTCAGGTTCGACGTCATATCCCGGCTCTCTTATCACACTCCTCCCTCTCGTGTTAATTAATCCACCACTGAGTGCAAGGAACCAAATGGAACCCTGACAATGTCCAATGGATGTGTAGACATGCGGCGTGATAACAAGAGAAATCAATCCTGACCTCGCCCCGTTTATCATTATCTGTGTATTGTAAACTACATTGGGAGATAATGCACACCGATAGATAGTGGACTGCCTAGACCGAAGTCTCTGTAATTGGGTGGTTTTAACGGATAGTTAAAAAAAAAGATTGGAACGTTTTGTCAAATTTGGTAGTGAATTCTTACAGTGATTTCGGCAATTTAATCTACCATACCTATGCAGGACTCTTTAAAACCATTTTCCACTGTCCCCTTTACTCCGTGATCAGAAAAAAAGATCTATACACAGTTGGGACATACTGAGATGGCATAGAAGTAAGAGAGTTGCCTACCAGGTGAATGAGCGACACCAGCGCCAATGTGGGCAACAGCAACACGGCAAACTGTAGCACCAGGTTGGAGACAAAGGTGGTCAGCATCAAAATGATGGTGGTCAGTGTTGCCAGGCTCCACCGCTCCATCTGAGAGTCCTCTGTGATCGACATATCATTAAAAACACATTTTTTTTTTAAATCCACATATTTATCACTATAATAAATATCAATTTAAAAAAATATTTTGAAATTGTTAGGTATATTAATTCAAATAATTTTTCTCTATGTAAATAAATTATATAGATATATGAATAAATATAAATTGATGATGATAACATTAGCTAGCATATGATGATTAACAATAGGCGACTTAGTGCCTTCTTGATTCTTTTTTTTTTGTATTTATTCTTAATTCTTAAATTTTACTTTTGTAGTTTCTATGCATAAAGATAACATTAAAAATATATTTAAGTAACATTTTCTCTTTTTTTACCCCAAAAACACCAACAAAAATTACAAAATATATTCTCCATATATTTTTCATAATTCAAAATAATAAACCATTTACGCGTGAGTGTTATTTTTAATTACCTCATGGACACAAATTAAGGAATTTGTAACTTTTAGTATGTATTTATGTCGGCACACTCTCGGTGATTTGTTTATACTTTATTATCTGCTCGATAGATGGCACCCCGGTCGATCTATCCGCTCTGCTGTATTTCTATATCTTGTGTGTATTAAATGTTTAACTTCCATTTTTTTTATTCTAGGGAACCATGTCGCTGTGATATTGTGTTTGTGTTGGAACATTTGATTTAATTCTCTAAAAGTCACCTCTCCCTTCAAAATAAAACCAAACATTGAAGGTCTTTTATCCATCAGGCTCGTATTTCTATTTATATAATCTACCTTGAAAAAAAACATATATATATGTAATAATAAGTTGAGGTCTGGTAGCCTCTTGTAGAATCCTGTCGACTCTCGCTATATGCTGTGGTAACCGGTGGTCAAACCTGTAGTAGCCGAGAGGGACAGTCAGGGCGTGGAGAGTTTTCCAGTACCTCTCTGCACTTTGGAAGACCTTTAACAGTTTTCACATAGTACAGGCAGTCGTGGTCGAGGCAGAGTGGAAAGCTTGGGAACCACACACACAAAACGAAGAGACACAGCTGAAGTAGGAAAGTTCCATGAACAGATAGGAGTTGAGCTAAGCAAGATGGAGATATAGAGTTCTTACTGTTTTACATGGCGATGATGTGGACCTGGCTACAAGCGACAAGGGCTTGCGCCGACGGTGAAGAGACTAACTGCGGACTAACTATCGTCGGCTAAAACCGAGGTGTTTATATACCATTCTCGAGGAGGGGGGAGACATCTGAGAATTTGAACTTTGAACGTCTGGGGCATTCTGCACCCTTTGGACCAGATGGCAACGGGCTGCCGAATTCCTTTTCAGGGTTGTCTCGAATTTAGACGTTTTTGATGCTCAATCTTGCTTTAACTTAGCTCCTCATCTATTACATAGTTTTATTTATTCATCCTTAGTTTGTACAAAGTACATTACATATGGTGATGCAATGACACAGATTAATCATGCATATAATTATTTATAGATGTGTTTCTATATACAACATGACAATCTTGTTATAAGTAATTATACAATATAGGGTTGTTGGTTTAAATTACCATAGATGAGCCCCGGGAGTGAAAGGGTTTATCCGGGTTTAAACGGGTAAAGCCTCTCTAACACAGGTAAGTAATTAAAAATTCTTTTAATTAATTTAAACTGTGAGGGTTAAAAAGGGCTATAACAAAATGTTTTGTTTGGATATATCTGCAAATTCTAAAAGATACGACTTATGTTTAATTTAAAAGTTATGATATTCATATAAAAGAGAAATTAAGATAAAACCTTTGTTTGATAAAAAATAATGATGATAAAAATAAAATCATGTTCTAAGAGATTGTTGGCGGGCGTTGGAAAGGATTAGTGGTTAAAGAATATGCAATTGTAAGTATTACACAGGTAATCAAATACTTAGGTCCAGGTGCAAAGCGAGGATATAGACTTGTGCGTCTTCCTAGGCAATGTTTCACCTGTGATCCTGTATAAGGGTTACAGTGCTTTGTCACAATTGTAGGGTTATTGCGTTGAAAAGTTGTTGAAGAAAAAGTCGTTCATTAATATGATTGAAAGGGGTGAAATGGAGTCATGCGTTAAGTAGAATTGTTGTAGCGACAGTAGGTGATCTGACTTGACTTAAAATCAAAGGTTGATTGTGGTCCGCTAGAGCTAAAAAATTGAGTTGTGGACGCTTTGTGTTTGCGTGGGTGATTATGCTCTAGGGATGATTGTAGTAAACTTTTGAAACGTGTTCAAGGCCAGAAGTTGGGATTTTTAATTCTGGGGAACTTTGATCAAATAGTTTGTTGAAATTATGAAATCAAAAAATTGTCAAGCAGTACTATCGTTTTTCTACGTTGATGTGAAGCAATGACTAAGAAGATAGTAGTGTAAAGTACACTGAAGTGGTTAGATAAATAGATTGTTGTATGCCCGAAAGTTAATGATAACATAGTCATTTTATATAAAGGTATAAAAACAAATATAAAATGAATAAAAATATAGCAATATCATTGTGGTTGAATAAAGTTTAAGTGGATAAAATCAAACAATCAATATATAAAAGTAATAATAATGAAGAATTAAAGTGATTTTTGACAACAAATATATCTTTTGTAATACTAAAATAATATTATGAAAAATAAAATTGATTTTTTATATATAATGTTGGATTAAAAACTAGTGGTTATATAATTGAAAGGCAAAAATAAAAAATAAAAAATAAAATATTTTATACAAAAAAACAGAATATAAGTAAAGATTGTGATCTCAATTTAACATGTAAAATGTTTGATATGTAGAAAAAAAATAGAGATTTACACAGGATTAAAATATCAAAATGTTCAATTTAAGGTAGGTCTTGTTCAAATTCAAATATCTAAATGTTTAAAAGTTGGGTTAAGATATCGACTGTAGAAAAATGTGTGGAATTAAAAGGAATGCGGGACATGGGGATGGAAGGACTGGGGGCCTCTGGGGGGAAGAGTGGCGATAGATTTAGGTGACGCGGCATGGTGTCTCGAGAGTATGTTAACTAGTGTCCATTTTTATGCTTATTTTGGGTAAGAGAGCGTGCTATCTCTCTAGTTCTAGTTATTTCGGGGTATGGATTAAGATGAATTATTAGATCTGTGTGGATAACATTGAACATTAAATAGGTGGGTGGAAAATTTGTGACAGAATGGGGTGTGTTATTAGAAATTTGCGGATTTTTTCTGAGGTAAAAGCGGGCGCTCTGTCAGATAACAGACATTTTGGAAATCCTTGTTGTAGTACAGTTTTGAGAGTTTGAATGTACGTTAGGGTACTGGTTTACTGGTTAAACTCCCTTTGAGAGTGGTGAAAGCTTGTTGGTAGTTTTATGGTGTATTTGAAAGAGGTAGTTTTCTCGGTTTTCGTAAGTGCTGTGTATCGACATTGTTGCGGAAAAAAAAATGTTATTCAATGATGTCAGGTTTAGATGTGGGTAAAAGTGCGACTTTCGACGTAGCCACGCTTTGGGATGAAATGTGTCACAGGCATGAAGGCGTCTTTGGCCTGTTAAGTGAGAAAAATTGTTGTGTTTCGCTTTGTGACACTAGTGAAGTGAATTGAATGGAAAGGTGTCACGTGAAGTCGTTGTTGGTACAAAATCTAACCTGTTTCACCATGAATAACAAATTTACTAGTCCTGAGTGGTGGTTGTACAAAACACATCGAGATATCTTGGTTGTTAGTGAATGTGGCACGTTTAGTGGCGACGGAGCTTGTGTTGCTCGAATTCGATTTGTTGCTAAGTCGCGCGCTAATAGATGGTGGCCAATTGTAGAAAGTGATGGGAAGTGTGTTGTAGTTTGTTGAGAGAGATGTGTGGATAATTAATAATTATGCATGTAAAAGGAAAGGACGAGGGAGTGAAACTATGTTGGGATTTAATGATTGTAATAGTTTTGGAAGACTGTGACTTAATTTAGCTACTGACGTGGTAGTTGATGGGATTTTTATTTTTAACTTTTTTGGGGAAAGATAGTTACTTTTTTAGTTGTGATTTTGAAGATATTGTATCTTTCGATTTTTTGCAATTTAAAAAAAAATGCGTTTCACCTATGTTTATTAAAATTTGAATATATTTTTTAAATCGTTGATTATGGTAGTGCAAATATTATCCTTGTAAAAGGGGTAATGGCGTTATAGTGACTTATAAATTGAATGGGGCGTTTATATAAAATATTGAACATAAAAATGATTTTTGCAAAGTTTTGAGCATTTGATTAAAAAATTGGTGTTTTGGTATAAAAATAAGATATTAAGAAAAACACACAAATAAGTTTAGAATTATGATTCGAGTAATTTAAAAAAAAATAATGATTTTTTAAAAATGTAAAATTTAAAGTAATGATTTAAAATTTATAGGTTGCTTAAAATGAGGTAAAAATTGATAAATGAGGGTGTAAAAGATTTAAAATTTGAATTTAAATGATATAAAAATGGTAAAAATTGATTTTAAAATGATTTCAGTGAAAATAAACATTAAACTTATGGAAAATCAAGTTGTGAGCATGAGGAGAAAGTTTTTAAAAACTCACAGTTTTGAGGATTGTTCAGTCAGGAGACTTGGTCTTTAGTTGTCGTCCTACTGATGACGTGGAAGACGCTCCGAGTAGAGCTTGTAGAAGTTTGTAACTTCTGTTTGGTGACGGCAGCATGTCGCCTGGAAGATTGGTGCGTTGTAAGGCCGAAGGGGGAAAGTCTCACCGGCTTATTTTGCGGGATTTTCGGCTGTGTCGTTGAAGTGTTGACAGCTTGCTCCTGATATATAGTCTCTTGTTGGCGGGGAAATTGCTTGATCGTTTCGTTGGACTGGCGGGTTGTTCCTCCATCTTGGCTCTTTCTCTCTTTTCTATCTGGACAGGCTTCTTACCTTCTTCACTGTGGTGTCCTTCGTTTGGGTTATCCTGTCGACTCTCTGTAATAATAAGTTGAGGTCTGGTAGCCTCTTGTAGAATCCTGTCGACTCTCGCTATATGCTGTGGTAACCGGTGGTCAAACCTGTAGTAGCCGAGAGGGACAGTCAGGGCGTGGAGAGTTTTCCAGTACCTCTCTGCACTTTGGAAGACCTTTAACAGTTTTCACATAGTACAGGCAGTCGTGGTCGAGGCAGAGTGGAAAGCTTGGGAACCACACACACAAAACGAAGAGACACAGCTGAAGTAGGAAAGTTCCATGAACAGATAGGAGTTGAGCTAAGCAAGATGGAGATATAGAGTTCTTACTGTTTTACATGGCGATGATGTGGACCTGGCTACAAGCGACAAGGGCTTGCGCCGACGGTGAAGAGACTAACTGCGGACTAACTATCGTCGGCTAAAACCGAGGTGTTTATATACCATTCTCGAGGAGGGGGGGAGACATCTGAGAATTTGAACTTTGAACGTCTGGGGCATTCTGCACCCTTTGGACCAGATGGCAACGGGCTGCCGAATTCCTTTTCAGGGTTGTCTCGAATTTAGACGTTTTTGATGCTCAATCTTGCTTTAACTTAGCTCCTCATCTATTACATAGTTTTATTTATTCATCCTTAGTTTGTACAAAGTACATTACATATGGTGATGCAATGACACAGATTAATCATGCATATAATTATTTATAGATGTGTTTCTATATACAACATGACAATCTTGTTATAAGTAATTATACAATATAGGGTTGTTGGTTTAAATTACCATATATATCTGTTTTGAAAATAGAGCAATTCATAAATAAATCTTTAATTAAAAAATCATATATCTGTGTGTGTGTTTTTTAATGTTTGATGTATGTTCTACCTTCTGAAAAATTTTCGATCATATTTTTGACTGCCTAGCTGAACCGTGTTAATCTTTGTGTTTTGAGAAAGTTCACAAAATTATCTCTCTGGAAACCCTAGTTCTTTAACCCATCTCATTCAGTCTCTCGACATCCTGAACTTGCCACTTATAGAACGCCAAATACATTCATGGACAAAACTTAAGGAAGTTGTACCTTTTACCATGTATATCGGGATTGAGACAATAATTCTTAAAGATATTACAGTGACCTTTATTGAAGACACACGAGATAACCAAGTGTGAACAAAATTGCTTCTGTCTCTTAAGAAGAAAAAAAAAAGATGACCGGCCACATTAGACTTTCCACTTCCTTAAGTTTTGTCCATGAGTGTAAATAAATTTCCGACTGCCCTTACTGCAATGCTAAAACATCGGGAGGTTCTAGCTCATCAATGGTGAACCCTCCATGCGGAAACCATCAGTTTAGTCTCTACCAGCTCTACTATGGAGTTGTTCTGCTTATATATTCGGCAAGCTGGAAAAAAATATGTAGGAGTATCTAAGGATAACTATATATTGTGGATAGAGTAGGGATATATTTCGATATCACATTCCAATAAAGTTAAATATGTATACAACAACCTCAACAAGCCTTTTATTGGGAACCTATACCCTACACAGGATTCACCCAGGTTCAAAATTGTCGAAAGTTTAAAGATTTATACTGTAATCAATGAACCATGTAATCATGAAAGAGAGAAATTAATCCATAATTCTTAACTAGTAACTCATCTAAGATTCATTTTTCTTCATCTTTTTATCAAATATATGATGTTTATCGGTGAATGAAGTGATTTACATGTCAATATAAAGGGTCTCCTTTGTTTCTATTAGGTATGAATCTAGAGAGAATTGGCTCCATATTTTTATATTAATATCATTGATATTTATCGTAATAGTCAAGTACTTACTACAATATAGCGAGAAATAAACACATTCCAAAAGAACCACTGAAACTAAAATAAAACAAATATATTTTATAACTTTCTCTCTCATACTAAAATTTTGAACTCATCTCTAAAACGATTTCTCCTTTTTTATAAATTATATATTGGAATATTTTAAAAATTTATCTGGGATTAGCATTTATTTCAAAATCCGTTTCTAAGGAAATTATTTATATAAAATATATAAGAAATCGTTTATATATATTCAAAATATATATTAGAATATAGTTAAAAAAGATATAGAAGATTTAAAAGTATATTTATATAGAAAATATATATATAAATCTGATCTTTTGATATACATAACTAAAACAAATCAATTTTATTCCTTTCATATATAAGCGAAATTTTGATTCTTTCAAAATATTTTGAACGAAAAATATATTTCAAATATATAATCAAAATCACTCGTCATATAATTATTGTGATATAAAAAAACGAAACAAATATACCACAGCGTAATATACACTCGATATTTGAAAATAAAATATAAGCGTTATCACTGTGAGCCGAATGGCAGACGTCAGACGCTACCC
Organism: Cordylochernes scorpioides; assembly: GCA_030710605.1. Taxonomy (NCBI): domain Eukaryota; kingdom Metazoa; phylum Arthropoda; class Arachnida; order Pseudoscorpiones; family Chernetidae; genus Cordylochernes; species Cordylochernes scorpioides. The sequence goes on along the minus strand of CP092882.1, from coordinate 4,489,018 downwards.
GGCGACGTAACGTCGCAGATAACACTAGCGAGATGGCGTGGCAACTTCGTACAGCCTTCTTCGTCTGTTGCCTTTACGTAACCTTGGCGCATCAACAAGATGGACACGAACATTCCCTCGCTGACCTGCGCAAACGATGGGGTGCCAAAGAAATTGTTCGAGATCTTGAGTAAGTTTATTTTCAATTCATTTTATTTTTCATCACACCGGTACACGTTGCAATAAATTTATCTACTGTATTTTTATCAATGTTAGTCTCACATTCTAAATAAAAAAATCAATTTAAAAAATGTTTTTACAGAGAATTAAATATAATAAATTTGACCATGAACTCTTTATGTTGTTTATAAAAATAATTTTTGACATTTATAAATCTTATGCATTCAATTTAAATTTACTTATATATTTGAAATATCATTAAATACAAACTAAAAAAAGGGTAATTTTAAAAATTAATTTATATATAATAAAGTCTTTAATTACCGCTTTATTGTGGAAAACACCTTTTAAAGTATGGATATTGTTATGGATACGTTTTATCAATGTTAGAAAAAGTATCTTCTGCATTTCAAATTTATTAAAATAGTTTCCAATCCCAAACTAAACCAAAGTGGCTATGTATGTTTTAGTAGCACACACAGGTTGTATAATCTTTCTGCCGATTAATTATTAATTAATTCTAGCAATTTTTGACGGCCATTTTTAATAGAATGAAGCTTGATTAAAGAAAAAGCATATGTGATAGTATCATGTAGATGATATCACTTTTATTTTAACATTTTAGATGACAGCGATTCTCTTTAAAAAAAGAATATAAATTTTCTAAATATCCTACATTTTATTTATTTAGTTAACTCAGGTTTGTACAGAAATATCCTACTAAACAAACGACCCGGCGGCTCCCATCCTGAGTGCATGTTTGCAAAAGAAATATTATTTTAACAAATGCTAGTTATTATTATCCTCAATATATATGGTAATTACGAGATAAAAGAATTCACATTAATTAATACATTAACGTCATAATATAACAATAATTTTTCTCCAACTAATTAAAATAAATAAGTCGGTGGACGAGTGGGTAACACCCTAGATTCCCGACAGTCATGAACCGGGATTGAATCCCGCGTTAAAATTTGTTTAATATGTGAATAACCTTCACATATTATTCACTGTTTCAATTATCATGAACTAGGTTGCTCTTGTTGAGCTGTACCTATTAATGTGATTTTGAACCGATAACTAATTAAATAATGTTATTTAAAAGTCTATATATACTTGTTATTAAATAATAAAGCATGATTAATTGGCATATAATATAGCTGTCACCTTCCAGTGGTCCCTCCAGTGGATACGGTCAAACATGAGATCTGATCTGACTAATTATTTGATGAGATGGATTATTCTACTTTAGTACGGAAGAAGATAAACCTTAAAGGATACAGAGAAGATTACTATAGCCCCTGCGTAACGCACCCAAATGGTGAAGTTATACATATATATTAAAAATAAAAAAGGCATATCCTGACCAGGAGCACATGTGCTTTTCAGATGGCAGAGCGCCATCTGGTGGAACAGATCTGGTTCTGCCATCTGAAAAGCACATGTGCTCCTGGTCAGGATGTGCCTTTTTTATTTTTTAATATCAACACCTGACATTTTAATTTTTTTTCTATTGTTTTTTTTTCATATATATATATGTGCATATCTACCGAGTAAGGTCAGTAAAGATATGATCAATTATAAAATCTGCAGAAATCTCTTATGATAAATATATTTTTTAAATTGTTTATTTAAAATAAAATATAGCAATTTTGAGAGATTCAAGATGGCGTAAACTTGCAGCCGAAAAAAAGGATAAAAATTGTAAAATTTAGTAGAAAATAGTGATATAACAGGGGTTCATATATATTAATATATCGTCGTGATCAGTATTTTATTATAGCAACGGAATATGCAAATTAGTCCAATAGTAAACTAATTTGCATATTTAAATAGATATTAATACCCTGTATTCAATTAAATCAATCGAAGATCCACCCGGGGATAAGTTTCTCTATCAGTTTCTATTATTACATAAACTCTCTCTCTCTCTCAAGTTTTCGGTCCTATCAGTCCTTCGACGGGAGTATCACATAAGTTATTGTGTCACTCCCGTCAAAGGGCTGAGATAAGCCCGAAAACTTGGGTTTATGTTATAATAGAAACTGATAGAGAAACTTATCCCCGGGTGAATCTTCGATTGATTTAATTTGCATATTGTTGAAATGATGACCTAAAATACACTCCACGCTACGTTTATGTCGCTGGTTAGGAATTAACCGTTTGATTCTGTTGTTAATTTTCGATTGAAGAGTTGGAGCATTTCGATATACAATATATTTATTGGCTTATATACTTAGCACAACATTATAAAAGTAAGAAATGATTAAATGCAAAATATTATATATCTAAATACAAAAGGTTATTTAAAAATTAAAGATCATCCTTTGTTCTTCATGTCAAAACATTCTTCTTTTTTCTTCATGATTTTTATTGATGTTCCCTTTTTCACAGACATTATACCTTCAGATTCTGCTAATATGGAAATTAGGAAGATAACTTTGCTATCTTTATTCCTACCTTCGTTTCTAACTGGCTCGCAAATGATTTTAAAAAATGAGGTGGACACTAACGGTATAATAAACTAAATTTTGCTTCTCAAATGCGTATGGGTTAGATGGATTTTTTTTTTAAATTTTTTCATTTAAATCAAAATACCTTAGATATAATAGCTATTTAAACATTTTGTATTTTTTTTTTTTGTTCCTTATTTTTCAATTAGATGTAAGAACCAGTGTAGCGTTGTTTTTAAATTGTAGAGATGTATGTAGATTTGTTGGAATCCACAATTTTGGAAGTCAATGCTCCAGTTGTTTTTGTAGGAAATTGCTGATAGGGAGAGTTTTCTGAAGGAAGCGCGACACCGTTCTATATATAGAGAAGGAAGCAAACACAAACTTCGCTCACACAACAAGCATTCCAAGTTCTCAAAACATTCGAGGGATGGTTCTTTATGGTTCACCTTTTCTATACTCCTTCTCTTTTCAAGAAATGCCCCGTTGTTTTAGACATGGTGTATAAGGCGGTTGATACAGATGCTATATACAAAGGAAATAATAACATTTACCCCGTCTATTTATTATATTTTTACACCACTTTCATTACTTCTTCAGAAGAAGTAATGATTTCACGGACAATATTATAAACATAAGGCAATAGCGTGCCATCTCTAGTCGAGAAATTAAACCATTTTAGAACTATTTTTTAAATAAGAAGTTTAAACTGCCATTCTTTCTGCAATGGAAAAATATTAGGAGAGCCTGACTCATCAGTAGTGAACCCTCCCAGCGGTTTCGCCAGTTTAATCTACCATACCGCTATGAGATTGTATATACAGGAATCTAATACAATACTTAACAATGATACTATTGGGCTATCCTGCTTATATACCCGACATTTGGAAGGAATTCTTCTTTAAGGTATCTAGCAAATATATTAGATGTAGTATTAAACTCATGGACAAAACTTAAGGAAGTTGTACCTTTTAGCATGTATATCGGGATTGAGACAATAACTCTGAAAGATACACTCATGGACAAAACTTAAGGTAGTTGTACCTTTTAGTATGTATATCGGGATTGAGACAATTACTCTGAAAGATACACTCATGGACAAAACTTAAGGAAGTTGTACCTTTTAGTATGTATATCGGGATTGAGACAATAACTCTGAAAGATACACTCATGGACAAAACTTAAGGAAGTTGTACCTTTTAGCATGTATATCGGGATTGAGACAATAACTCTGAATGATACACTCATGGACAAAACTTAAGGAAGTTGTACCTTTTAGCATGTATATCGGGATTGAGACAATAACTCTGAAAGATATTACAGTAACCTTTATTGAAGATACACGAGATAACCAAGTGTGAACAAAATTGCCTCTGTCTCCTTGAAAAATATAGATGATCAACGACATTAGAGACTTTCGTGAGTGTAGATACACATGCATGTAATCTCATAGCGGTAGGGTCGCCTAAACTGGCGAAACCGCTGGAAGGGTTCACCATTGATGATTCAGGCCCTCCCAATATTTTCCCATTGCAGTAAAGAAATAGTAGTAAACGTCTTATTTGAAAAAAAAAGCTGCTAAAATGTTGAAATTTCTCTCACGGACAATATTGGGTGTTGTGCAAGAGTTGATTACAGGGCGATAGCTACAAGGAAAAATGATAAAATTTTCTTCGCCTATTTATACGTGGCTATTGTGCTTTAACGTTGTTTCCTCTTTGTTCGCATTCTATTGAGTTTTTCTTTTGTGCTTTCTTCGTTAATCAAAATAAAAATGATTGAAAATATATCCAACATTCATGGTTTTTCAAGATGCCCCCAAAGACCAGCCTTTTTGATCGTTTAGATACAGCTTGCACCACGCTGACCAGGGCCAACAGCCCGAAACGCGTACGTGGTTAGCTTTTATTAATTAATCAAGAAACAGTTATTAAAATAATAACAATTAAGCCTCCAGAGAAAAGTTTCTTTTTAAACTATTAAATAGTACTATCGTTGTCTTTTAAAACTACTACTCTCTTATTATATAGTACTTAATACTACACCACTCTCTTATATTTATTTCTACCTAATGTGTATTACCTACTTTGTGTTGAATATACACCAAAATTCTCTTCCCACTCTTTATATTGCCTACTACGGGGCTCTGGCATATTTGTAAGTGCAAAGTCAAACTGCTTTTCACATGGGTAGACATGTGGTGCACTTACAGTAAAAGCTGTCGTCAACTTCTGCCCACCATGATTATCATTGCCTGCACCACGTGTACTAGGGATAATTAAAAATTTCTCAAGCTTTCGGGCAAGAAAACCCTTCTACGGGAGAAAATATTTTACATCATTAAAACGCCGATAAGATTTAAAATTAAATAAAGTGCTTTTGTTGTTTACATTTGTTTCAAATTTTTAAAATATTTTTAAAAATAAACTTTTCCCTGGAAGCGCTTAATTGTTCTTAATTTAATATTGATTCAAGGGATTATTTTATCGAATCAAGAAACGGTTATTTGGCCTATTCTTGAATAATTTAAAAATCAACGATTAGTTGATATTTAGTCCGATATATGGCGCAAGCCATCATCAACTTTTAGTTGCACGATCAGGAAATGCCTTTTTTTTCTTAATATCCAATATCGTGTTACGATAGTAAACAAATCGTTTTGGTTTTGAAATATTAGTGTTTTTAGGGGAGGGTGGTTATTAGTTGGAGAAGGGTTTTTTTTTCTTTTGTAACCTTCTATCTATTTTCTTTGGGAGAAATCTTACAAACTTTGAATCTCGTGGATATTAGCTATCTTGTTGGGTCATTGAATCCATCTGAGATCTAATAGGGATTCAAATGTATTCATTTATTTAACGTGTTGTGTGAATTGTGTTTGAACGTTGTCGTGTGTGTTACTCTCTTGTTCTATATTGGTCCTTACTATAGTTGATACATTATTTTATTTATCCGAGACTACACTCACATGGACAAAACTTAGGGAAGTGGAAAGTCTTTGATATCGCCGATCGTCTGTTTTTCTTTTCTTTCTTTTTTTTTTATTTATTTTTTTTATGGAGACAGGGTCAATTTTGTTCACATTTGGTTATCTCGTGTGTCTTCAATAAAGGTCACTGTGATATCTTTCAGAGTTATTATTTGAATCCCGATATACATGCTAAAAGGTACAACTTTGATAAGTTTGGCCCATGAGTGTATATGTAAAAGGGTATTGAAATTCACTAAACATCGTTTTAGCATCCAGGATAGGTGTTTTATTTAGGCAAGGGAGGGAGGTTGCGATGGTAGTTGAAGAAGGTTTGAGACAAAGGTTGTGTTACATCCACACACACAGAGAGAGAATTGGTTGATGAACAGTTAGGAAGGGACAGTATGCAAAGATGTGTCGACGTGGAAATCCATACCGCGCCGTGATACACGACACGTTCAGGTGTCAGACGACCGGATACGTTACGTCTGCTCTCTCTACCGTTTTTGGCGCGGAGAGCAGTGTTCGTATATGGCGCCTAGGCTAGTGGGAATACAGAAGAGAGAGATTTGGCCGTGTAGCCGGGGATGATGTCAATGGCCTCCCTTGTATTCCGACAAGGGAGGTCAAGATAGCCAGGCCCACAAGGAGGGTTGGATGGGGCGAGATTTCTTGTCATTACCCTCCCTCCTATCCCGGGCCCCCTTACATCTTCCCTTCTACAACATTTACAACTAATCTCTCAATATTATCGACTCACCATTCAAGGCCAAAGAGCGTTTTAAATTGTTAGTTTTGTAATCTTATTATGGTTATTTTCTGCGGCTTCCTTGTGGCGCCCTCCTCTAATCTACCTCCCGGTCACATCTCTCACTAAGGGGACTTCAGCATATAATGAGTACACAGAAGCATGTTACAATATAAATTATACTCCAACCTTGTGTTTCATATGATGTAAACATGGCACATGTTTCATATGGTGCAGATTCGGTACACAAGTTTCATATGGCGCAGACATTGTACATGTTTTATATAGTATAGACATGGTTCATGTTTCATATGGTAAAGGCAATTCTTTTAAATTATCCCTAGTACCCGTGGTGCAGGCAATGATAATCATGGTGGGCAGAAGTTGACGACAGCTTTTACTGTAAGTGCATCATATGTCTACACACGTGAAAAGCAGTTCGACTTTGCACTAAAAAATATGCCAGAGCCCCGTAGTAGGCAATATAGAGAGTGGGAAGAGAAAATTGGTGTATATTCAACACAAAGTAGGTAATACACATTAGGTAGTAGTAAATATAAGAGAGAGGTGTAGTATTAAATACTATATAATAAGACAGTAGTAGTTTTAAAAGACAACGATAGGACTATTTATTAGTTTAAGTGATTTAGTATCCTAAGACAGGTATATCCCCCCAATCAAGCACCTCCATGGCGATCAATCTCTAGCCAGAGTCTGGTGGTAATTGAGGTATTTTAAAGATGAGACACCAAAGGTAAAAGCGACGAGTTTCTTTATTTTATAAGTCGCATTAAACTGGCGAAACCGCTGGGAGGGTTCACCATTAATGAGCCAGGCCCTCCCATTAATTTTTCCATTGTAGTAAAGACAGTAGAAATTGTTTAATTTTCAAACCAATCATACGCGTCTATAATAGTTTCGAATTTTCATAAGTCGCTTTTATCCTCGGTTTTTTCTTAGAAATGATATCCGGCGATTCCTCTTATTGTAATGAGGGTTTTTTTATCTCCTTCTTGACTCTTTCTTCCTAAAGAAGTTTTACGTTCTATTTGGTAAAATCAATCATATAAATGTAAGTTATACAGTAGCCTCTATAAGAAAACAAAGTGATATGGTGTCCAAAGAAGTTAGCTAAGCAGCGTGTGTTGGGATGGAAACCTCTGACATCTATATAACGGTGGGAAGGTCAAGGCGATAACTTCCTTCGGGAGGTCGAAAGGTAAAAGCCAGACCTTTGATCTCTGATGATCCCCTATTTTTGAAGCCTGCGGTGCCGGAGTAGTGCTCGGCGCTGCCTTGGTTCCCTCAGAATCGGCGCGCACTCGCCTTCTCTCCCCCGGGGTGCCCACTTCTGTCGGCGCCTCTCCAGCCTTCTCCTTGACCCTCCCCTGCGGCGGGCGCTTGGAGACACCTAAACATGAGTGATGCCTTAAAATGCTAATCCCAAAGCATGTAGAAGGCAAAACAATTGTACAAGGTCAAGGCGATATTTACTCTCTTGTCTGACGTGATAGCCGCGGTGTTGGTGAACTCTGGGTTCGTAAGCCCCCGTGGCCGCTATTTTTATCCAGGTTCGCACCCGTCTGACGTCTCTCTCTTTTTTAAAATAAAACTTTATAAAAGAACTTCAAAATCCCCTGAATTTCTCGTTTTTCGATAGAAAAGTTACGTGACAGGTCTACTCCTCCTTTTCAACCTATAATACATGTATATTTATTTTTGTATTTTTTTATTTTTTTTATTTTTCACACACACACACACACAAAGGGGGCACCTCTCTCTCCGTATATATATATTGGGTGCGCAAAAATGACTCCGCGTTTTTATTCAATTCATTATAAATTTGCATAAACAAACGTTTACCTATTGCTTTGTTTTGCATCGACTTCTGCGTCTTTTAAACCCTAGATATTCATTATGTAATATACTTGATATGATATATTATGCGCATTTTTATTTTAAGTTCTTTAAATGTGTCTACTTTAGTGTCTGGAAAGTCTCATTTTTCGGGAAGCTCTGCTTTTCATTTTCAATCTCATGAAAGGCGCAACTGAAGCTCATCAAATACCCTATATAGCGTCTATAGATAGAAACAATGCTCTTTCATTAAGAACCTGTCAAGATGGTTTAGTCGATTCAAATCTGGAGATTTTGACGTCAACGACAAGAAACACGGAAAGTCACCCAAAAAGTTCGAAGATAGGAATTTCAGGCATTATTGGATGAAGACGATGCTCAAACACAAGAATAGTTGGCGGTTTCTCTCAACGTCTCTTGACAGGCTGTTTAACTTTGTTTGCATGCTATGGGGAAGATTCAGAAGGAAGGAAAATTGTTGCTTCACGAAATGAGTGAAAAGAACGAGGAAAATCGAAGAACGATATCTGAAATCCTGCTGGAAAAGTTTCAAAGAAAGTATTTTCTTCATCGTATTGTGACGGGGGATGAAAAATGGACGTATTTTGACAATCTGAAGCGCAAGAAATCCTGGGAAAGCCCAGGACAGCCGACAACTTCGACCGCCAAACCCAATATCCACGGCAAGAAGGTTCTTCTGTGCATCTGGTGGGATCAGCACGGCATACTTTACTACCAACTTCTGAAACCAGGCGTCACTGCTCATCGCTATCACCAACAATTAACACAGCTACGGCCAAAAAATCTCAGTGAAACGACCAGAATGGGCGCAACGACATGGCAAGTTGATACTGCTTCATGACAACGCAAGGCCACATGTCGCACAATCGGTAAAAGACACCCTGAAAGACTTCAAATGGGAAGTCTTACCCCATCCGCCTTACTCTCCAGACATCGCTCCATTGGGTTATCACCTCTACCGGTCGATGGCACATGGACTGGCTGACCAGCGCTTCCAGAATCGCGAAGAAGTTGAAAATTGGGTTGATGAATGGATTGCCTCGAAATCAAAACTTTTTTTTTTTATAATGGCATCTATAAACTGTCCAAATTAAGGGAGCACATGCTGTGTGTATCTAACAATGGTAATTATTTTAAATAAATATCTAGAATAATTTTGTTTCAATTTTATTAGATTTTCTAACCAGAATAAAACGCGGAGTCATACTTGCGCACCTAATATTACAATATGGAGACGAAAATTAAGGAAGTTGTATCTTTTACCATGTATATCGGGATTCAAACAATAACTCTGAAAGATATTAAAGTGACCTTTATTGAAGAGACATGAGATAACCGAGTATAAACAAAATTGCCTCTGTCTCCTTTAAAAAAAATAGACGACCGACAACATCAAAATATGAAACTTCCTTTAGTTTTGTCCATGGGTGTATTTATTTTTAATTTCTACTTGCTCGTTCACGATGGCACATCAATATTTCTAATTATAACAAATCCCTATATATGTATATTATATTTAAAGAAGATAAGATTTGATTTCTGTTGTTTTGGATCATATTGAAAAAAAGATATTCTGCTTGAATTTTGGATCATCTTGATGATTATGCTATGGTGGTGCAGTCGTGGTTGAATAATTTTGAAATCAAAATAATAATATGGTTTTGAAAGAGATTGCTTTAATTGAGCTGCTTTAGGATAAACATAATTTGTTAAAAGTAATGCCTGGCTTAAGGCGTAAGAATAAATAAAACAAAATATTATTTACATAATTACAAATGGTTTGAGCCGACCAACGGGGAAGAACAACAATGAGATTTTATATGGGAAGCATGACCTCTGGCGGTCGATTTAAACAGAGTATTTATATTTATGACATTATAATTTTAAATAAAATAACACTTTAACATAATTCTAAATAAAATATTTTAATTGAACATTATAAATAAATTATTTTAATATAACATGTATATATGTTGTGTGTGTGTAAATTTAATTCCCTGACTGTACAGTCGATACCCGGAAACGACAAAGCAGAAATTCAAAAGAATGGAAACAGCTGTCACATCTGGCCTGGAGACAACAGATGACTGCTAATATTGTCTTTTAGCAGCGTGGCTGAACCTAGGTTTTTCAAGCTATTTATCAGGAAGTCTGTGCCATCTCTTGACCCCCCTCTGTAATCTTGTAGAATCGGATCGGTGACAAAACCACAACACCAGCTGTTTGAAATGTATATGTTAAGTTTGTAATTATTCTTATATTTTAATTCATAGAAGCTTTTTTCTGTCAGACATATTAAATTTTTTGCCATCATCATTTATTTTTTTTTTTTCTTTGTGACAAAATAGTACAAATGTGATATTGTACTGGGATAAGGTGCATAATTATGAAAAAAGAGCATCTACTTATCGTGCAACTGAAAGTTGCTGATGGCTTGCGCCATCTATCGCGTCCGTGGTTAGCTTTTCTTGATTAATCAAGAATGGGTATTTGGCCAATTCTGGAATAATTAAAAATCAACGAGAATAGTTGATATTTATTCCGATAGATGGCGCAAGCCATCAGCAACTTTCAGTTGCACGATAAGGAGATGCTCTTTTTTCATCATTTTTTTTCTTTGTTAGTTATGAAATCATTTGATGCAGTTTCTTTTTTGTTTTGTTACTTTTTAAGCAATAAAATATATATAGATCTAAGGTGTAATATATTCAATTCAAGCATATGGAACCAACATCGATTCATTTTTAAAACAAAGCAAAATCATAAGCTTATACAACTTTCACTTTTTCATACACCAGCTTTGTAAAATTCAGAATGTCCACCTAGAGATCATGGTTTCTAACTACCGCCCCTCGTCAGTCTAGAGCGAACTTTGATTTTATGGGATCAACAAGGGATTTTCGTAACATCTTCTGAATATGTCTAAGAAGTATTTACCTGGATTCTATGCTAGGTTGCAGAGATGGTCAATAGATGACGCAAGGGAGAGGTGACCTTTTTACAGATCAATTTCCTCCCTTGTACAAAATATTTACTCCTTTACTATTGGAATTGAGACTTTAATAATATTATATATTGTTATATATATTATGTTTTTTACCTTTTTAACCCCCCCCCCCCCTTTATACATTTTAATATAAACATTTTTGATTATATTTTAAAATATAATTTTTTGATTTATATAACTCAAAAAATATTATATTGTAAATATATATCGGATAAAAATACTTATAGGTATTATACAATATAACGAAAATCTCTAATTTGTCTATACATTTCGTCGGAGCGCGCTTCAAAAGAAATAATGTTCACTTTAGAATGTTCATTGTGTTTTTTTTTTCTGTCTACACACTACGTTAATATATATATATACAGTTACGAGCGTCATTCTTCATCAGTCATTTCTGTCACCGTTTGCTTTTTTTTTGGAATGGCGCCCTCCTATTGGTCGGCTACGATCACGCTACCTTAGCCCTCCCCCCCACTCGCTTTTTCGTTTTTGTAACCATTGTGTTGGAGCGGGTCGCTCCTTAAATAAATGCATATATTAGTTAATAACCAAATGGAATCCTCTCTTTCTTTTTCTCAGTAAGAGACGCCTACGGAAGCCAACAGTACATAGACAGATAAAGCACATAGGCTATAGTTATTAACTAACATATGCATTTATATAAGGCGCCAATTTATAATTGTAACAAATAGTATTTGAATCAAAACATTCAATCGGGTAAGACACGGGCGTTGCCCGGGTCATTCGGCTAGTATATATCTATTAAAAATAAAAGAGGGGCATATCTTGACCGTGCTCACATCTAGATGGCAGAGCGCCAACTTGTTCCGTCATATTTGGCCAACCCAATTTCTTGATAAATAAAGAAAATTCAACCACTTACGCGTTTCGAGCTGTTGGCCCTCGTCAGCGTGGTGCAGACTATACCTCTACGACCAAATATTTGGTCCCATATGCTAATATATAAACTTTCCACTCGCCCTCTGACTTTTTTATTTTCAAACAACATTTCTCCAAGGCGTTGGCGAATAGTTTTGCGTCAAGACTATTGCATTTATATATTCAAATTGTAGTAATAAGGTGTAAACAAGAAACCCTTAGAAAGCCATTGCACATATTGAGAATTAGCGTAAATAAATTAGCATATAACTCAGTGTGATTACATAGCATTGTAAAGAACCCTGATCTTTGTTAACCATTATCTCTCAGACACTAGCACCTCTTTGGTAGATTCAGAAATTCCTTCTGGATTATGTAGAGCTTAAGCCAGCCCTGAGAAAACAAGGGGGTTAGTCCGAAACCACGGTCTCCAGGAGAACGTCCTGAATTTTCCAAAGTTGTGGCTTTGACGCAAACCATATTCGCGAAATTGCAAAGATGGGTATTAGATGGCGCTTCACTTTTGCGTCTATTTATTAAAAAAGGAAATGTGTATTTTCACTTTTTTAAAAATAATCTTTGGGTGTCCGCAGCCACATCAAGGAAGATGTCGGGAAGATTGTAAAACTCCAGGAACAAGGCCAGATCGCACGACATGAAGCTCTCTTCTATTTCCTCAGGTGAGAATTACATAAACATGCTTTCTTTTAGGATTAGCGAGGTGACTTTGTATAATCTCCCAAAAATGTCCGTGCAATATAACTTATTTTTTTACAAAGATCACCAACTCCTTCACGGTGTAGGAACAACTTTATAACCCTTATTCTTTAGCTGAATATTTTTTTAATAAGACGAGAAAGATCTTAGTAAAGGCTCTTATGTATAAGAAATTTGAACTATTTTTGATGCGTATGATTCTTTTTAAAATAAATCAATTTTCTACTGCCCTTACTGCAATGATAAAATAATGGGAGAGCCTGGCTCATCAGTGGTGAACCCTGAACCCTCCAAGGGGTAAAAATGTTACAAGAAAATAACTAATCAATATTTTCAAAAATCCAAAATAACTTGCTATAAGTGTCTCTTTTTGTTATCGATAAACGAGAGAGCTTTCAAGCTAAAGGCTCATCAGGGTTATCATCTAATACGATACCAACGTAATGACACTATGCAAATATAGAGGTGATTATTTTATTGAGCGATACCCTTTTCTTGACATCATTATGTCCAAAACCTGATTCCCTTGGATCCTACATTGCATTATTTGGAAAAAAAATCACCCAGGGGGGGATAGAGTTCTTTATTTTTATTCATTTTTGTTGGAGCTTTCGTTGCCTTGACCTTCCACAGATGGACTGATGATGACTGACGCTATCTATTTGAAACAAAGATATAATTTTATACTATATGAATTTTTACGTGCACACTTAACTAGAGTACACTCATGGACAAAACTCAAGGTAGTGAAAAGTCTTTGATGTCGCCGGTCGTCTATTTTTTGAAGGAGACAGAAACAATTTTGTTCACACTTAGTTACCTTGTGTGGCTTCAATAACGGTCACTGTAATATCTTTCAGAGTTATTGTCTGAGTCCCGATATATATGCCAAAAGATACAACTTCCTTAAGTTTTGTCCATGAGTGTAAATATACTTTCGCTTTTCAAATATGTTTTTATCGTATCTCCGATTTAAAAAAAAAATGCTTCGAATCTATCAGCCATTTTTTATTTGAATGCATTCTTATAAACAGCCACTCATGGGACAAAGACGACTGGATAAAAAAGCAGGCTATCTTTTAACACAGGTTGTTTCCAGTAATAAGAGGGGTCTTCTTCTTCTTCTTTCTTATCTCCACTCAATCATATTAAGGTATCAAGCTTGTAAAGCTTGAAACCTGTTGGGTGAAGAAGAATGTGTTTGTCTTTGTCATTAAGACTGGGAGCACTACTCAGTGGCAAGCCGACTTAGCTCCAAAAGAAATGGCCGCCTCTGAAATGAGGAACAGACGCCATGTGCAGCCGCTCCTAACATGGAGTACAAACGCTGCTCATCCTGTATTCCTGGATTAGGAGACCTTACAGGGTACTATCAGCCGGGCCAGCTGAGCCCAGGTTTTTTAGCGAGCTTGTTACTGCTTCCCCTCCTCCTTTTTCATCCGGGCTTGGGACCGGCAAAGGCGGAGTTATAAGGGGGGTAATGAGGAAGAACACGTAGGAAACCACCGGTTTTCCATTTGACAGGTTTTAACTCGGCCGTTGGAAAGTGTCATAAACGCCACTATTATTTGCCTGAAATACCATCTTTTCGTAGTATTTGGTGGTAGTATTTATCTCCTAAAGTACACCATGCTAATCATGGTGAGTAGTATGCGACTGCTAGTGCACAACATGTCTCTACGCTTGTAGAAAGTATAGTTCGAACTTTGAACTTACAAGTGTGCCAGAGCCCCGTTTTTGGTTACTTGCCCTCTATGGTGGGAATTGGACTTTTGAAAGAATCGGGGGGCTATAAAAAAAAGTGCCTATTTCGTGACTCGATCACAGGTTGTGGCATTCGAAAAATTGACGGTGTACATTACACCAACTGATGTGTGTTGTGCAGGATGCACGATTTTGACGACAACCAGAAACTGGACGGCCTGGAGCTAATGACAGCCGTGCGACATTCCTTCGAGCACGGGGCAGATGCTGACAAGGTGGAGGAGAACGACATCGTCAGTGAGTAGCTTCACTCTACCTCGATACCTATAATATACGTATAATATTTAGGCATCTAATACTCCGAATTATGGTAGGCTCTTTTTTAGTGTACATGATTATCTAAATTTGTTAAGATTGTTTTGGGTTGGTGATGTAATGGTGTCCTCTGTAGATTCCTGACAACCAAGATTCGGGATCGAATTCCGAAGTCTTTTTTTTGTTATTATATTTAAAAAAAATCGCTTCAACTACTTCCGATTCTTGCAAACGTCCAACTCCACCAGTATATGATATAACCAAGTACTTATTACGATATAAAGTAATTATATTAAAAACCAAAATATCCTGACCGCTCACATAATCATTTTAGATGGCATATCTAGTGGAGAAAAAATCAACTAAACGTTGATTTAACTTGTTCCGTGATATTTGGCCAACCTAATTTATTGATAAAATCAAGAAGAGTCAACCACGTACACATTTCAGGCTGTTGGCTGATGCTAATTATTCAGTGAAGTATTTTATTTGTAATGAATTGAGGATCCCACCGTGGGTAGTTCACTGTTGAACATGACAAGAAACAAACCAGCCTGGATGCACTTGGTGAACTGGTTCATTAAGGCCATCAAGTCATATTCTCAAATTATAGAACAAACTGGGTATTTGGAGATCTATGGATGAGCTCCAGGACACCCTGGTTTACCTAGTTGTTAGTACTTGGTGTTCTGCGCTCCAGGAACCTGGGTTATCTATATTTCTTTGTCTTCTTCTTCTTCTTTCTTATCTCCACTCAATCATATTAGGGTATCAAGTTGTGACCCTTGATGGTGTCTGTTTGACAACCATCATGACTGGGTTAAGTATAATGCGTCTGCCTTTGTCATTAAGACTGGGAGCACTACTCAGTGGCAGGCCGACTTAGCTCCAAAAGAAATGGCCGCCTCTGACATGAGGAACAGACGCCATGTGCAGCCGCTCCTAACATGGAGTACAAACGCTGTTCATCCTGTATCCCTGGATTAGGAGCCCTTACAGGGTACTATCAGCCGGGCCAGCTGAGCCCAGGTTTTTTAGTGAGCTTGTTACTGCTCCCCCTTCTCCTTTTTCATCCGGGCTTGGGACCGGCAAAGGCGGAGTTATATTTCTTTGTTCATATGCTCTTATGAGGAAACTTTAAAACTCAGACTTATATATATTATGGTATTCACATTGTATTGATTAAGACACTGCCAAGTTGAAGTGCTTTCTACCTGTGTAGAAACAGTGACTACTCATGATTATCATGGCCATGTGTACTCAGTAGAGGTCGTCGGGGTTTTATCTACAGTACACAGAGGGAGGGAAGGCTGAAGAGTTTCTCTTCCATCCATTGTGCTACATAATATAACCACTGGAATTCGTGTAATCTTTGCACAAGGGGATAAGAAACAACAACAACAACGTTACCCGTGTATGTGGCATACTACAGTATATAATTCCATGGTGTTATGAGGAAACTGTAAAACTCAAGACTTATAGATACTATTGTAGTATTCACATGGTATTTATTAAGACACTGCTAAGTCAAGATGCTTACTACCTGTGTAGACACAGTGATCACTCTACATGATTACCATGGCCATGTGTACTACGTAGAAGTGGGTTTTATCTACAGTACACAGAGGGAGTGAAGCTTCTATTCCATCCACAGCTCTACAGTATATAACCCCATGGCATGTTGTTCCAGATGCTGTGGACACCTTCTTCGAGTTTGATGAAAACAAAGATGGCTACGTCACATATTCAGAGTTCAGGAAGGGCTTCTCTGACGATACCACAGAAGCACCAAAGCGATAACTACTGTGATATATAATAAATTATTATACAAATGTTTATAGACAAATGGCAACACTTACTTCATAGGGGGAGTTGATAATTTATTACTGTCACCACTCAATGGTATGTCAAATAAATGGATGGTTTCTTTAGTTTCTTTCTTTTTTTAACCACAAATCTTTGCGTTATTTTCTTCAGCACATGTGGCTTTCATCTAGACTTAACTTGAGAGTGTACCAGGGAATAGAGAATTACTTCAAGTCAAGGTAAGTCTTTTCTTTTCTCTTGTGGTATCTTGTAGTTGATAAATCCATTTGTGAATCTTTTAATATATATATATATATATATATATATAGATGGAAATTTTGCCGGGAGGATATTGATCTAAAGAGACAAAGGTCGCCTCTCCCGTCAAAATAGACGTCAAAACCTGGCGCCATCTATTGACCGTCGGCGCTAACTAGCGGTTTTGTCACTGACCCGAGGCCGCTAGTTAACGGCGACAGTCAGGTTTTGACGTCTATTTTGATGGGAGAGACGACCTTTGTCTCTTTAGATATATACAAGGTAAAAAATAAATAAATTTGACTGTTTATTATAGAAAAAATATCTGGCAACAATGGTGGTACCAATATCGAGGCGGTACGTGCACGCACGCCAAGGTCATTTTAATTTATTTAAAGCTTACACCTAGCGCTGCGGCGGTTTTACGATGGAACAAAAATTGAAGCAGAGGATTTGCATAGAATTTTGTGTGAAACTTCAAATATCAGCAACCGAAACTTTTGAAATGCTTAATAAAGCATTCACCAATGACGCCCCAAAGAGAACAACTGTTTTTGAATGGCATTCTAGATTTAAAGCTGGCAGAATTTCCATTGAAGATGATCCTCGTCAAGGACGCCCAAAATTTCAAAGGACTGATGAAAATGTGCAAAAAAATCACCAATTCGATAAAAGAAAATCCTCGAACCACTTTGCTGGAGCTAGAGCAAGACACAGGCATCTCTAAAACAACGATTGGAAGGATCGTAACCGAAGATTTGAAGCTCAAAAAGACTCCTGCAAAATTCATCCCAAGATTCCTCACTAATGATTAAAAACTGTGTCGGCTTGCAACCTGTGAGGACATGTTGGAAATGACAAGAACGGATCCGGAATGGAAAGACAAGATAATCACAGGCGATGAGACAAGGGTCTAAGGCTATGACCCTGAAACCAAGCGTCAATCTGCCGAGTGGAGAGGTCACGGTGAGCCTAGACCCAAAAAATCCAGGATATTGAAATCCAGAAACAAGGTGTTGCTGGTCGCTTTTTTAGGTAACAAGGGCATTGTTCATCACGAGTATCTTCCTGCAGGCCAAACAGTTATTAAGGAAATGTCTTTGGGCATTCTTCGCCATCTAAGGGAAGCGATTTGAAATAAAGGCCAGAAAAATGGACTAATGGTGACTGGATCTTACACCATAACAATGCCCGCCCTCACACAGCGCACTTGGTGACAAGTTTTTTGGCCAAAAACGGCACACAAATCTTACCTCAACCACTCTATTCCCCAGACATCACACCAAATGACTTTTCCCTGTTCCCCAAACTTAAAGCAGTTCTAAAAGGAAGACATTTTGACACCAGGGATGACATAATAGAAAAATCGCTGTTGGCATTGAAGAGCATTCCAAAAGAGGCCTATAAAAACTGTTTCGACAATTGGAAGAAACAATGGCGCTGGTGCGTTGAAGCAAGGGGGGATTACTTTGAAAAGTTTAAAAAAAAGTTTTTTTAAATATCTTACCTTTTTTTTTATGGACCCAGTCCAGGAACTTATGGGACATACCTTGTATATATGTCATAAACCCAGGTAAGACAACAAGTGAGTTGGAAGCAGTCGGGGTTGAGTGGCAAGGCGTGCAGAGTGGGAAGTCCGCACGGGACAGTAAGGACAAAGTTTGTGATCAAAAGACGCTCTCCCAGTACGTCTCAAGTGGCACCAGGACCAGGGGGAATTTGAGGATTAACAGAAGAAAGCTCGGCGTCCAGCCTGAAGCCGCGGGGACCGTCATGAGATGATAATGGACCTAGAACTGAGCGGGCCTGTTCGAAAATATCCACCAGAACCTAACTGTCAACATCCGGGCCAACGCCCCTTTTTGTCCCTCTCTGGATCCCCCGGGTGTTGATGCTCATTGGTCAGTCTTATGTGGGTCATCCTCCCCTCCCCTGGGGTCCGGTGGCAAACTGGTGTCACTTTGAGACGACTAGAAAAGACGTCATACTTTATTACTTACATATCTTTGTTTAAATTACGATATATATATTTATAATAATAAAAACAATTTAATGTAATTTGCTATACAATGTATTAAGTAAAAACAACACACACACAGAAAGTAAATGTGAATATATTTGTACTTTATTGGATAGTTCATAGTGAAGTTACTGATTCAAACAAAGAGATAAAAGAGCAACCAAGAAAGGCAGTGAAGTCATCTAAACTACAACTAAAGCTAAAAAACTAAAAGCCAAAAATCTTTGTTAAAAAAAAAAGCTCTTACAAGATATTATTACATAGATGCCGGGAATATATTTACATATCGTCGTATAATTACATAACGGAAACCTTTTTGTTTGTTGTTGCTGTGTTAAACTATGGAAAACATTAAGTAATATTACGTACGTAAACATATCCATTTCTGTCTGTTTCACTCAAAAAAAATTATATATCCATCTAATTAATTCATTAAGAAAAATT
This sequence comes from Cordylochernes scorpioides, assembly GCA_030710605.1. Classification (NCBI taxonomy): domain Eukaryota; kingdom Metazoa; phylum Arthropoda; class Arachnida; order Pseudoscorpiones; family Chernetidae; genus Cordylochernes; species Cordylochernes scorpioides. The sequence continues at coordinate 4,469,656 of CP092882.1, read as the reverse complement.
ATAATAGAGCAATATTCTATATATATATATGTGGTATAATTATTTTATTTTACAATAAAAATGACAAATAACAAATGGACTTTTTTCTCTCAAAATTGCATATTTCATTGGCATTATTCACAATGCCCTCTCTGTAGAGATATATATACAGTGTCAATATAAGGCAATATAATAAAAGGACTATATAAAAAATAGAATGTCATATATATATATATAGGATTAAAAGTGTGTGTATGTAGGGTTTACCAATATTTGCATATATATAGAGAGAGAGAATATAGAAGGGGGTGTGTTTACTATATACATATAGAGTAGGTAGCCAGCCATGTATTGCTACAGGTGTATAGATGAGATCATTGGATTTGTTGTGCGTCTCCCATTGGCCCAAGTTAGACCCAACTAAGTTACTCGTCGGAAGAATATCCGTCCTCTTCTTCCTCGTAACTGGAATCTTCGTCAATGGCTTCCCCTAGGACAAGTTACAAGTCAAAAAAATGAATATCCTTGGCATGAAATAGGCTCAAATAATTATCATGGTTTTGAAGAGTAAAAAATAAACATTACTTTTAATATAGATACAAGGTAATAAGACCAAATCCAAATAAATAAATAGATTATAATGTTTTGGTAACAGCATTGTTGCCATCTTCAGACAAAAGTGCTGAATCAATCTGAAGATGGTAACAACGCTGTTACCGAAACATCATAAACTATTTATTTATTTGGATTTGGTCTTATTAACTTATGTTTATAATTTATAATCCAAATTGTGCCTTATTATTTAATATAGATATTGTGTATGTTTATAAACACAGATAAGATTTGGATTATAGATTGTACAGAAACACAAGGTAATAAGACCAAATCTCCAAAAAAGTAAATAGTGTGTGATGTGTCAGTAACAACCATCATTCAGTCTGATGTCTGTGTCAGAAATGTAGGGTTCAAACCTACATCATTAAACCAGAAAACTCAACTCCTGCTACTGGATAATATTTACTCTTGAGCATCTTGATGCCTTAGTCAGGATGGCTGAGTGGTCTACAGCACCAAGAGACTCAAGAGTAATTCTTATTCCATAACGGGAGTTGAAATATTCTGGTCCACTGATGAAGGCATGGGTTCGAATCCCACTTATGACACCTTATTTTATTTATTAACAAAACATTAAAGGGAAAAAAATAGTACAAAAGTAAAATTGTACTGAGATCAGGTGGATAAATTAAGTAAAAAAAGGCATCTCCTGATAAAGTATCCTTTAGAGAGAGAGAGGTGTCCTTTTACCAGAGAGCAGCTAATTAGTAAAACTGGTAATTTTTAGGAAGTGACTTTGTATAGAGGTGTATAGCGTAAGTTCTACTGTATTTGCTGATTTCAAACAGAGCTCTTTCTCCTTCCAGACATGTTAAATAACACTTGTCACCAGTTGCTCATGCTACCCAGGCTATATGCTGCTGTACACACTCTCACCTCTGTGTTTCTTCAGGATGTCTTGCGCGGACAGTTCCTCATGGTCTGAAGTCACCACTTGCACCACTGCAACAAAGTTCTTTTTGGTCACAATTGGGTTTTATGTTGAATAATCATCTGGAGCAACACACACACATAAAAGAAGAACAGAATCATCAAGTGAAGTGTCTCTTGTAGGTTTTTTAAAACTTTAGACGAGCTTTCTGCCCTTTGAAAGGAATAAAAATAATAATTTATACCAATATAATTCAACACAGGCAATAATTAGGCACCCCAATGACAACTAAATGTTTCTGAAAATTTCCACTTGCAGTGAATGTTGTGATATACCATCATAACTGGCTATAATTCAACATGGATTCAACCAAATATTTCTGATATCTTGGGGTAAAATGAAATTGAAAGAAGTTGGGGAATAGGACTGTAAGATGTGGAGTTGTTGCTAATCTACAATGTTATCAGAGTGTAGAGATGTCTACTGGATTCTACAACTCACCTTCTGCCGGATCAGGACCACAAAGAATCTCCTCCTGAAACATCCAACAAAGTGTTGGAGGTGTACATAGGTGTACCACAGGGTAGGGAGGGTTCAATTCTGTATAAACCATTCAGTAGTATAAACTCTAATTCAGATGTGATAACATCTGCTATTATACCCAAACATTCTGTTCTCCCAAAACAGCTGGAGGAGCATGAACTCATGGAATTCTTGTAATCTTTACACAAGGGGATAACAACAACACATTCCCATTGCCAATTCAATCTATGGTTATACCTCTCCATAACACCATCAACACTAAAGGCCCAGCTTCTATGCCATTGTTATAACCATCTTGGTGTTGCTATAGACCTAGTTATAACAATGGGAAATATTTAAAACTTGAGGACTTTTGAATAAAAAAAAGCAATTGCAGATGGAAAATAACAATAGAGTCCACCCCACTTGCCCAAAATGTAGCTTGGCACCTGCAGCTCCAGAACAGAGCTTGCAATAGATACACTAAACAGGACCTTTGTGAGAGGCTGCTTCTTATCATCAAACAGCTAGGGATTACACAGCTTTGTGTAATATTTGCACAAGGGGATTAGAAACAACAATTGAATAAATAATGTTTAAAACCTTATTATAAAAGAAGCTGCTAAAAGGATGTAATTATATTGGGCCATATTATATTTTTCCATCTCTAATCCAGAATGTGTTGTTGCTTCTTATCCCCTTGCATAAAGATTACACAAATTCTCCAATGAAATGTGGTATAAGGGTGCAGCTTTCGTTGATCATGGCACCATGATTCAGGCACACTTTGGTGAAAGTCTGACTTTGCCTGTAATTTGAGGCTGTTCCTAACATGAAAGCCTTTGCTGTGATTCTAACATGAGTACAGATGCAGCTCCTCCGTATCCCTAGAGAAGATTCTTGTTGAGGTCTATCAACTGGGTCAGCAGAATGTGTACATCACAGGGAAGGATTATGGCATCCAGTGAGTGGTTACCTCTTGGCTGGTAGAGCAGGCCAGCTGGGTGGACCTCCTACCACAGTACCACAACAAGGTTAGGTACAATTTACATTATAGATTACAAACACAAGGTGTAATAAGACCAAATACAAATAAATAATATAAATAGTGTGTCACATTTCTGCAACAACACATCATAGTTTGAATATCTTATAACAGATGGCGCACTAATGCATCATATAAATATTTAAGAGAAAAGTAGCGTTAATAAAAATATTTTTCGATAAGGCACAATTGGATTATCTACTTATATAATTGCCTTATTCTGTCTGTGTGAAGTTCACTATGTGAAGTTCACGGATAGATTTTGGTCAGAATGGATAAAATAAAAAAAGTGTCAAGGGATGGGAATCGAACCCACAACCTTCCGCTTACCGGGCAGATGCCATGACCACAATTTATAATTGTAACAAATAGTATTTGAATCAAAACATTCAATCGGGTAAAACACGGGCGTTGCCCGGGTCATTCGGCTAGTATATTATAATACACAAGGTAATAAGACCAAATTCAAATAAATAAATAGTGTGTGATGTTTCAGCAACAATGTTGTTACCATCTTCAAACAAAAGTACTGAATGGACAACGGCATTCAGTACTTTTGTCTGAAGATGGTAACAACACTGTTACTGAAACGTCACACACTATTTATTTTTATTTGGTCTTATTACCTTGTGTTTAAACATATATTTCTATAATATCCAGGCAAGAGGATGAGAATACCTGTCCTGAATGATAGAGTGGACCAGCCCCTTGAGCTGGGACAGAGCCTGCTCATTGAAGGTGGGCAGGGGCTTGGAGCTCCGCAACCTCTTGAGGTTCATCTCCTCCGGGACATCTCCCTCCAGTTTCTTCAGCAGGTCGTACTTGATCTTACTGGAGATCTTCTTGCACAGGAGCATCTTCTCTATGGCTTCTCCGGCCGAGTGGGCTTCCTGGGCCACTGACTCCTTCTTCTGGTGCCGCCTCCTCTGGACACCACATGTCCAATTGGACACACTACTCTCTCTGTGGTACAAACCTCCAAACATGGAGGCCGCCCACACCTTAACTACATACACACACAATCAAACCTTGTCTTATGTAACAACATCACTTGGAACACAGATCAGGTATAATTTATATTATAGATTGGAAACAGAAGGTAATAAGACCTAATCCAAATAAATAAGTGTGAGATATTTCTGTAACAGATTTAGGTTTTTATTACAGTAGAACCTCCATGATAGAACACTCACACTAGAGGACACCTCTCTATAAAGGACAGTTTTCATTTGCAAAATTATCATTTTTACTATTTAGTAACTCTCCGGTAAGATGACACCTCTCCCTAAAGGACACTTTGGCTCTGCAATTAGGTGTTGTCCTTTACAGGGAGGTAGTTTTACTGTACAAACAATTTTATTCATCCTGTCTTAGGGGAGTGACCTGCCTTGCGAGTACATTGTTTGCTTGGAACCAAATGGAAACTCCCAAGTCAGGTTTTACTGTATGTATATACCTTTCTTTAAAAACCCATTTATATAGCCAACATCATCCTATATTACAAGAGAAGAAATCGCCTGACATCATTTGAAGAAGAAACAAAAGTTTAACAGCGACAAGTTTCTTTTATAAAACTCCGCCTTTGCCAGTCCCAAGCCCGGATGAAAAAGGAGGAGGGGGAGCAATAACAAGCTCACTAAAAAAACCTGGGCTCAGCTGGCCCGGCTGATAGTACCCTGTAAGGGCTCCTAATCCAGAGATACAGGATGTCTGTACTCCATGTTAGGAGCGGCTGCACATGGCGTCTGCTCCTCATGTCAGAGGTGGCCATTTCTTTTGGAGCTAAGTCGGCCTGCCACTGAGTAGTGCTTCCAGTCTTAATGACAAAGGCAGATGCATTCTACTTCACCCAATCATGATGGTTGTCAAATCTCTTTTTCAAAAAGTCTCAAGCTTTACAAGCTTGACACCCTAATATGATAAGAAAGAAGAAGATATAGAAGACCGTTAAACTTTTGTTTCTTCTTCAAATCATCCTATATCATCATAACATGTTTTCAACATAAAAGTACAATTTGAAGTGAACGAAAAAATTGCGCTACAAATTTTAAAATAAAACCACAACCTTTCGCAATAAGTTTCTTTTTCTTATTGCGAAAGGTTGTGGTTTTATTTTATAATAAAAGTACAATGAGAGAAAAAAAAATCAAAGAGAGATATACACACACGGTGGCAGCTTGCTATAATGCAACTTGGAAGTTTGAAGGTACTGAGGCACACTACTCTAACGGCCTCTTGTAGAATTCTCACCTTCTTAGGGGGTTCGGAGCTGGTGGCATTCTTCTCTTCCTCTAGCCTCTTCCTCTCTTCTTTCTCTGCACCCACATAGTATTTCTCCAGTAGCCCTGTACTGCAGCTTTACACACTACGTCACCCCACACTATGTTTACAAATCTACATCCACTGTGTGTGTGTGAGAGGGAAGCCTGAAAAGGTTGATCTAGTAATTTATTGAAACATAAAGTGAGGATTTTATACACTCATGTGGACAAAACGTAATAAAGTTGTCCCTTTCAGTGACCTTTATTGAAGACACTCGAGATAACCAATTGTGAACAAAATTGCCACTGTCTCTTTTAAAAAAAGTAGGAACACATACCCATGCAAGAAAAAAGCCCATAAATGAATTTAGAAACATTTTATCAAAACCCAGAAATACTATTTTTTGTTGTTGTTGCACCCTCCCCTGTGTACACATGCAGGATTAGATACAAAATGCCCCAATGTTACCTTGAACGGCCTTGAGGTAATCAGCATTGACAGTGCTCCAGAGGTTGGTCTTCTGCTGAACCTCTTCCTCCGACATGATGTACTGCACAGTAGGTCACTGGTTGGAGGGACTTCTCAAAATTTTCAACAATTCTAAAGTGTACAAATAGATAGTTTTGAAAACTGTTAAAACTTATAACTATAAAACTTATTGGTAAAATAAATGATTTTTTGATCCAATATATGCCTTTTTAATTAAATAAATAGTGTGTGACGTTTCTGTAACAGCGTTGTAAATTCGGTACTTTTGCCTGATGATGGTAACAACACTGTTACTAAAATGTCACACACTATTTATTTATTTTTTGGATTAGGTCTTATTAACTTGTTTTTCTAATCTCTAATTCAAATTGGGTGTGCTTTATCATTCTTACAACACTTTGTGTGTGAAACTCTGTGAGGGTTAAAAGAAAAAGAAACTACTGCATCATTTGGGCCTCTGATAAGAACAATGCAAACTTCCCTGTCTTTGTCTTGAATAATCTTTTCAGTCTCAAAACTGGCAGCCATACAAGACTGCTCCGCTTCCAGGATGGTGTCTTCCCGCAATGCAGGACCAAAGAGGCCTCACCAGACCATCTCTTGGAATGTATGGGAGCCTCAAGACATATTCCAATCCTACCAAGATTGTAAATATAATCCATGAATTCAGGCTCTCTGACATTTTATAACTATACATTGGGATAATGGAAAAACAAAACAAAAAAAATATTGAATTGTGGGGAGGAACTAGTTAGCTATTGATGATTTTGTGGATTTCTTTTGGCTGCCATTGGTTAATGATTGTTACAGTTCAGGAGGTTGAAAGAACTCCGCCTTTGCCGGTCCCAAGCCCGGATAAAAAAGGAGGAGTGGGAGCAGTAACAAGCTCATTAAAAAACCTGGGTTCAGCTGGCCCGGCTGATAGTACCCTGTAAGGGCTCCTGATCCAGGGATACAGGATGAGCAACGTTTGTACTCCATGTTAGGAGTGGCTGCACATGGCGTCTGTTCCTCATGTCAGAGGCGGCCATTTCTTTTGGAGCTAAGTCGGCCTGCCACTGAGTAGTGCTCCCAGTCTTGATGACAAAGGCATTCTACTTCACCCAGTGTGGAGATAAGAAAGAAGAAGAAGAAGAGGAGGTTGAAAGTCAAAAAGACCCTGTAACCATTAAGTGTAGTTGACTAATTTAGGTTACACCTAAATTTAATTTAGTAATTTAATAAACCTAATTTAGGTAAGACGGCCTGAGAGTAATCTTAGATCTATTTATAGACTCTATATAAAATAAAAGTTGCCTCTCCCCTGCCAAAATAGACGTCAGAACTGAGAGCCATCTGTTGACCATCTTTGCAAACTAGTGAACCCAGGTTGGTGACAAAGTTTTAACACCAGATTTTGAAAACTGAGAAGCGCCTACCTAGAAACCATGGTTTCGGGCTAATGGCCCTCATTAGTCTAGGGTGGACTTTGATTTCATGAAATATCCGCAAGTGATTTATAAAATCTTCACAATTTTCCAAAGAGGTGTTTAGCTGGCAAAATGGCTAATTCTATGGCCCAAAATATATTTATTGAGTGTGACATACTTATATTTCACCTATCACTCTGGTCATACAGTCAACAAACATTAAAAATACACTCATGGACAAAACATAAGGAAGTTTTACCTTTTAACATATATATTGGGATTGAGACAATAACCCTGAAAACACAAGGTAATAAGACCAAATCCAAATAAATAGTGTGTGACGTTTCGGTAACAACGCTGTTACCGAAACGGCACACACTATTTATTTGGATTTGGTCTTATTACCTTGTGCTTATAATCTATAATCCAAATTGTGCCTTATCAATAACTCTGAAAGATTTTACAGTGACCTTTATTGAAGACACACAAGATAACCGAAGTGTGAACAACCTCTGTCTCTTTAAAAAATATATATATAGATGATGGCGACATCAAAGACTTTCCACTTCCTTAAGTTTTGTCCATGAGTGTAGTTGTTTGAAAGAAGCAAGATAATTACCGTCTCCAGCTCAGAATCTTCAATTCCAGTGAGATCAAGTTCACCGTCAGAAACTGGATCATCTGGCACACACACATAAATTTAGAGATACAACTAGCCGAATGACCCGGGCAACGCCCGTGTTTTACCCGATTGAATGTTTTGATTCAAATACTATTTGTTACAATTATAATTTGGCACCTTAAATAAATTCATATGTTAGTTAATAACTATAGCCTATGTGCTTTATCTGTCTATGTAATGTTGGCTTCTGTAGGCGTCTCTTACTGGGAAAAAGAAAGAGAGGATTCCATTTGGTTATTAACTAATATATGCATTTATTTAAGGAGCGACCCGCTCCAACACAATAGTTACAAAAACGAAAATGCGAGTGGGGGGGGGGGGGGGGGCAAAGGTGGCGTGATCGTAGCCGACCAATAGGAGGGCGCCATTCCAAAAAAAAAGCAAACCGTGACAGAGGCGACGAAGAATGACGCTCGTAACTGTATATAGAATATTCTATTGGAAAACTAGGGCAGCCGTGGGTAAAATACATAGTCTAACTTCTTCTAAGTCAACACACCCATAGAAACACAAAGTAATCAAACCAAATCCAAATAAAAAAATAATGTGTGATGTTTCTGTAACAGCGCCGTTACCATTATCAGACAAAAGTACTGACTGAAAAAAAAAAATATCACAACATTCTTTTAAATATCATCAAATATTATCTCTACAGACCTTACTACAATGATATGAGTTATTAAATGAGAGGGCTTGGCTCATCAGTAGTGAACCCTCTCAGCAGTTTCGCCAAATTAATCTAACTAGAGATTAATTTGGTGAAACCGCTGAGAGGGTTCACTACTGATGAGCCAAGCCCTCTCATTCAATAACTCATATCATTGTAGTAAGGTCTGTAGAAATAATATTTGATGATATTTAAAAGAAACGCATTGCCAGTAAATTTATTTGTGTAAAATTTTAACGAAAGATGGCAATTAAATTTAATTCTTTTAAATAGTTACTGTTATCAAACCCTTGATAATCACTTGATAACAGTAACTATTTGGGGGCATGACGTGATCTTTTTCCCATTCAGTACTTTTGTCTGAAGATGGCAACAACAGCTGTTACACCGAAACATCACACTCTATTATATCTTATTACCTTATGTTTCTAATCTGTAATCCAAATTGTACCTTATCATTCCTTATAAATATATAGATTAAGAAAGCTCTGATGAGAGTAAAATGAATGGAATTAAAACGTAGGAAGAAATGGATGGGAAGCTATGTAGAAATAAAGAGAAGAACTCAAGATAGAGAAGTATGGTGAGAACCTGCAAATTTAATGTTCACCTATGTACCTTACTGCACCAGCTGTCACACAGGATAATCAGAGCTGTGTTAATTGTTAGGCAGAGGATCTTGCTAAAAGAATTTCTACTTTGGACACATAATGAGAGCACAAATGGTTTAGAAAAGATGTTGATGTTTGGAAAATTGAAGTAAGGGAGGAGGACCTGCGATGAGATGGCTGGAATGGGTCATGAAAGCTACCTGAAGGTCACTAGAACCCAAATAAATAAATAAATAGTGTGTGACGTTTCCGTAATAGCATTGTTACCATCATGTGTAAGTGCATTCAGTACTTTTTTTTCTGATGATGGTAACAATGCGGTTACCAAAATGCCACACACTATTTATTTGGATTTGATCTTGTTTCCTTAGGTTTATAAATCTTGTAGCATCCTATCATTAATTCTTTTAACCATGAGAAAGATGTGGCTTTTATATTTAATTGGTAACTCTGTTCTCTGTAATTCTGTATTTTGGCTTTTCTGGAGTTGGTTGCATTGTTGAAAGGTTGTACTGGGTTGAAGTAAAATTTATTTCTTAAACCGAGAGGGTTGAAGATGTTGAATTTTACTGAGAAATCTGTGTGGTTTCTGTTAGTATCACATCCTCAGACTGGTCTAACTCTTATCAGAAATGGAAGCAATTAAAGCAACAATGTTTCTTTTACACAAAAATCAAACATTTACTGTCCTTACTGCTGTACTTAAGAGCTTGGGGCCAAGCCCTCCCAATATATTTTCCATCGCAATAAGGATAGTAAAAGTTTGTTATAGGTCTCTTCTTCTTCTTTCTTATCTCCACTCAATCATATTAGGGTGTTTGACATCCATCATGACTGGGTGAAGTAGAATGCATCTGCTTTTGTCTTTAAGACTGGGAGCACTATTCAGTGGCAGGCCACTGACTTAGCTCCTTGTTATAAGTGAAAATGATAAAGCACAATTTGGATTATAGATTACAGCTACAAGAAAATAAGACCTAATCCATATAAATTAATAGTGTGTGATGTTTCTGTAACAACGCTGTTACCAAAACATCACACACTATTACTCTATTTGGATTAGGTCTTATTTTCTTGTAGCTGTAGGTGAAAAGAAACATTTGTGCTTTAATTGTGCTTATTTCTTATATATAGATGGTTATTGCCTTACACTACACTCCCATCAACTACTCCGTACCTCCAGCAGGGTGGATCTTCATGCACTCCTGGATGGAGTCCTTCAGTCCCAGGGTGGCTGCGGTGGGTTCCCCCGGCTGGACCACCAGCTGATCGATGGAGTTGGCTGTCTGCTCAGTGATGAACTGGGACTCCATCTGGGAGGGGGGGTCATCCCCGTCTTCATCCTCTAACTCCTCTGTGCCCACAACACCACAGCTCCTTTAGGTCATCTTCTTTTGGAACATAATCTTACAGGATTGACAAACAAGTTAATACAGTCAATCCTCGCTATAACAACACTTTTTGGTACTCTTATTATAAACATGTTGTTGTTATTTAGACGATAAAAACATGGCGAAGGAAGACGAAAGATCTTGCCTGTTGAAGGGCTTTTGCCGAAAGCTTGCTCTAATGCATTAATAAAAGAAACTCGTCTTCCTTCACCATGTTTTAATCATCTAAATTCAATCCAGGAAGAATTCTTTATCTATATGTTGTTGTTATAACCATGGTTACAACAATTGGAACTTTAGAATTAAGATGTTATAATTGTGATTACAACTATCAGGACTATAGAACTAGGGTGTTGTAACCATGCTGCTGGTTCCACTGTAATTCCAAAGACCCAGGTTTTCCAAAGTCCCTAATGTTTTAACTGTGGTTACAACATCAATCTCTCGTTACAAACCATCTGAACTATTGGTCTCAATTATCCACAAAAACAAATCTCCCTATCAAAGATTGATTACTCTAACACTGGAGGGCCAAACATGTAAATTCACTTGCCCAAAATGGGCACCTGCAGCTCCAGAAAACATTTTGACTTGCATTAGATGCACCAAACAGGACCTTTGAGAGAGGCCACTGCTTATCATAAAACAGCTCGAGGAGCATAAACTCATGGAATTTGTGTCATCTTTACACAAGGGGATAAGAAACAAACATGTAAATATGATAGAGAGACAGCCCTCACAACTCTGGGTAGGCAGTTCATTATTACACATGGTTGCGGGAGGGAAATATAATTGTCAAAGTTGAAACAGCCTTCAGAAATAGGCAAAGTTACAGCTGCGCAGGTGACATTGAAATAAATCAGTATGGAGAAGATACAGAGGCACATTACAAACATTAAGTCAGCCAATCGGATTACTTGAGTCCTTTGATATATAGCTGTGGAAACCTTTGTTTGAAAATCCTGTGGACTACTGTACATGCCACCTCAATGTCGAGGTGCTAGCAGGAGATACAACAGATCTCTTGTTAAAATCCTGAGAAAATGGTAAACTGAAGTGGAGAAGTCATGTTCCAGTTCATGATAGCCTAACTCCGCCTTTGCCGGTCCCAAGCCCGGATGAAAAAGGAGGAGGGGAAGCAGTAACAAGCTCACTAAAAAACCTGGGTTCAGATGGCCCGGCTGATAGTACCCTGTAAGGGCTCCTAATCCAGGGATACAGAATGTCTGTACTCCATGTTAGGAGTGGCTGCACATGGCGTCTGTTCCTCATGTCAGAGGCGGCCATTTCTTTTGGAGCTAAGTCAGCCTGCCACTGAGTAGTGCTCCCAGTCTTAATGACAAAGGCAGACGCATTCTACTTCACCCAATCATGATGGTTGTCAAATCTTAAGCTTTACAAGCTTGATACCCTAATATGATTGAGTGGAGATAAGAAAGAAGAAGATGATAGCCTACTGAAAAAAAAATTAATTGAAGGCACAAGAAGACGTACTCTTCTTCTTTCTTATCTCCACTCAATTATAATAGATTATTAAGTCTGTAGAGTTTGTTGATGATGTCTACTGAGGATGAATAGGGCTATCAATGGATGAGTCAATGCAGTCAATGATGTAGTTTGGGGTTGCAGGTTGAGAATTGCACTTGGTACATAGTGGGAAAACCTTGCAACCATTCTGGGAAGTCATTGTCTGTAGACTCAGCCTGGAAATCAAGGACTGCTATCCCCATTTGTGGACCATCTAAAGAGGGAAATCAAGTTGATATGAGGTTGATCATCTTGGAAGAACTTGATAGGAGGCTTATCAGTCCCACGACTGATTCACCCGAATAAATAATTACCTTTTTGCCAGACCCAAGCCTGGGAAGCAACAGTAACAAGCTTGCTAAACAACCAGCTGGCCTGGCTGAGAGTACCCTGTAAGGGCTCCAGGGATATGCAGCATCTGTACTCCATGTTAGGAAGAACTGTAAATGGCATCTGTTCCTCATGTCAGAGGCGGCCATTTCATATTGTAGCTAAGTTGTCCTGCTACTGAGTAGTCCTCCCAGTCTCAATGACAAAAGCACAGCATTCAACTTCACCCATTCATTATTGTTGTCAAATCTCCTATGATGAGCTCTACTCATCCTCAGCAGACACCATCAACAAGCTCTACAGGCTTGATACCCTAATAAAAAATATGTAGAGATAAGTTTGATGTGACACAATTTGGATTATAAAACAAGGTAATAAGACCAAATCCAAATAAATAAATAGTGCGTGACGTTTCGGCAACAGCGTTGTTTACTTGGATTTGGTCTTATTACCTTGTTTTATGTAGAGATAAGAAAAAAAAAAAATTTTTAAGCAACCATTGTCCCTAAAGTAATTACCTTGACATGGAATATGGGAGGTCAGGTTGGAAGTGGTAGGTAGTGTACATAGATTGGAATTCTTGTGTTAGTTTCTGACAACCACAGCATGGAGGGGGAGTAAGTGAGTTCTACAAACCTTGAGAGAACTGAAGGAGGCGGATGAAAGGGTGAGAACTCTGCTGCCTCTTCTGTTCCAGGGCTTTCTCAATCTGGAGCTGGAACTCTGTGATGGTGGCCTCTACCTTGCTGGGATCCTCCAGCTGGACAACACAGCACTCCTCTATAGCTGGATTGTGTCTCTCACTGTCCCCAGTAGGCCAAGTCACCAAACTTATGGGCCATGACACGCTGAATATGTCATGCAATAGGCAAGACTCTGTGAAACAGATACATTAGAACCTCCCTTAGCAGACACTTGTCCTATTGGACATATTTTATCTTCTTGCTTTCGTGATGAGCTGAAAGACAAGAGAACAGATGACCCTAAGAGATGCCCATATTATTTTTCTTATTTATTTTTTGCTTATCCCTTGTACACGTGGTACAGGCCATGATAATCATGGTGGGTTGAAGGCAACTGCTTTTACTGTAAGTGCACCACATGTCTACACATATGAAAAGCAGTTCGACTTTGCACTTAAAAATGTGCCAGAGCCCCGTTTGGTTACTTGAATTTGCTGGTGGTGTTGGACTTTTGCAAGAATCGGGGGCCATTGGAGCATTTTTTTTTTTTTTTAAATCAGAAAAAAGTGCCCAATGCGAAAATTGAACCCGGGTCATAGCGGTCGTAAACCAACGGTTTAGACCATCCTTCCACTGACCCCCTTAGATGCCCCTATAGCATAATCAAGATGAGCTGAAAGATAAGAGAACAGATGACCCTATGAGATGACCATATTGCATGATCAAGATGAAATGAAAGACAAGAGAACAGATTATTCTAAGAGATGTCCATATTGCATGATCAAGATGAAATGAAAGACAAGAGAACAGATGACCCTATGAGATGACCATATTGCATGATCAAGATGAAATGAAAGACAAGAGAACAGATTATTCTAAGAGATGTCCATATTGCATGATCAAGATGAAATGAAAGACAAGAGAACAGATGACCCTATGAGATGACCATATAGCATAATCAAGATGAAATAAAGACAAGAGAACAGATGACCCTATGAGATGACCATATTGCATGATCAAGATGAAATGAAAGACAAGAGAACAGATGACCCTATGAGATGACCATATTGCATGATCAAGATGAAATGAAAGACAAGAGAACAGATGACCCTATGAGATGACCATATTGCATGATCAAGATGAAATGAAAGACAAGAGAACAGATGACCCTATGAGATGACCATATTGCATGATCAAGATGAAATGAAAGACAAGAGAACAGATGACCCTATGAGATGACCATATAGCATAATCAAGATGAGCTGAAAGACAAGAGAACAGATGACCCTATGAGATGACCATATAGCATAATCAAGATGAAATGAAAGACAAGAGAACAGATGACCATATTGCATGATCAAGATGAAATGAAAGACAAGAGAACAGATGACCCTATGAGATGACCATATAGCATAATCAAGATGAGCTGAAAGACAAGAGAACAGATGACCCTATGAGATGACCATATTGCATGATCAAGATGAAATGAAAGACAAGAGAACAGATGACCCTATGAGATGACCATATAGCATAATCAAGATGAGCTGAAAGACAAGAGAACAGATGACCCTATGAGATGACTATATAGCATAATCAAGATGAAATGAAAGACAAGAGAACAGATGACCCTATGAGATGACCATATTGCATGACAAGATGAAATGAAAGACAAGAGAACAGATGACCCTATGAGATGACCATATAGCATAATCAAGATGAAATGAAAGACAAGAGAACAGATGACCCTATGAGATGACCATATTGCATGATCAAGATGAAATGAAAGACAAGAGAACAGATGACCCTATGAGATGACCATATAGCATAATCAAGATGAGCTGAAAGACAAGAGAACAGATGACCCTATGAGATGACCATATAGCATAATCAAGATGAGCTGAAAGACAAGAGAACAGATGACCCTATGAGATGACCATATAGCATAATCAAGATGAGCTGAAAGACAAGAGAACAGATGACCCTATGAGATGACCATATTGCATGATCAAGATGAAATGAAAGACAAGAGAACAGATGACCCTATGAGATGACCATATTGCATGATCAAGATGAAATGAAAGACAAGAGAACAGATGACCCTATGAGATGACCATATTGCATAATCAAGATGAGCTGAAAGACAAGAGAACAGATGACCCTATGAGATGACCATATAGCATAATCAAGATGAGCTGAAGACAAGAGAACAGATGACCCTATGAGATGACCATATAGCATAATCAAGATGAGCTGAAGACAAGAGAACAGATGATACAGAGAGATGCCCATGATCAGCTGGAAGAGAGGTAAACAATGGTAGCACCTGTAGCTCCTTCTTGCGAGCAGCCTGGAAGCTGGGAGGGTCCTGCTCCTCAGGGAGGTCCTGGCTGAAGAAGTCTGCCAGGGTGAGGGAGCTGGAGGGAGTGGCCGTGAACTCTGATAGCCTGTCCACAGACATTACATGCTCAGTTTACATAACATATCCTTCAAGTCTCCAGAGTTCCAATGTCAATATAAAACTATATTAAAAATAAAGAAGGCATTTCCTGACCAAAAGCACATGTGCTTTTTAGATGGCAGAGCGCCATCTAGTAGAGCAAAAATAAACTGAACGTTTATTTAACTTGCTCCATGATATTTGGCTAACCCAATTTCTTGATAAATCAAGAAAAGCCATCCACGAATGCGTTTCGCGCTGTTGACGCTCGTCAGCGTGGAGTAGGCTGTACCACTATGACCAAAAGGATTTTTGGTCCTAGTGGCTTCTTGAGAAATCAAAAAATGGGTATTTAAGGTCAAACTTGCGTAAATACGCTTAACACATGGAAAAACAATAGAAAAAAATAAGTGGGTCAGGTGTTGATATTAAAAATAAAGAAGGCATTTCCTGACCAAAAGTACATGTGCTTTTTAGATGGCAGAGTGCCATCTAGTGGAGCAAAAATAAACTAAACGTTTATTTATCTAAAAGGCACATGTACTTTTGGTCAGGAAATGCCTTCTTTATTTTTAATATCAACACCTGACCCACTTATTTTAAATTTTTTTCTATTACTTTTTCATATAACTAAACCAGGTCTATTAGTATGAAACGCGAAAATTTTCAGTGAATTCAAAAGTTCACCAATTCCATACAACAAAAGATTTTTTTATTCAAAGTAACTGCCCTGATTAGCTATACACTCGGACCACCTTTCAGGCAATTTTCGAATTCCTTTTCTGAAAAATTCTATTCCTTTTGAGTCGAACCAGTCAACAAGTCATTTTCGGAGTATGTCTGAGTTCGAAACTTCCTGGTTTTTTTAGGGCGTGTCCTAAAGATGTGAAAAGGTAGTAGTTCGACGGCGCTAAGTGTGGTGAGTACGGCGGGTGGGGTTAGAGTTCCCAGCCCAAGTCTTTTATGGTGTTTTTGACCACCGTAGCGTTGTGGGCTGGAGCGTTGTCATGCTGCAGTATCAGGTTGTTGTGCTTTTCACGCCATTCCGGTCTTTTTTCATTCAACGCCTCTCTCAAACTGTGCATTTGTTGTTCGTAGCGACTAGTATTGACCATTTTGCCAGGTTTCAGGAGCTCGAAATATACTACGCCGGTCTGGTCCCACCATATGCAAAGCATTGCCTTTTTTCCGAAGCGATTGGGCCTAGGCGTCTGTTTTGAAAATTGGCCGGGCAAGCCCCACGACTTTTGGCGCGTAGGATTGCTGAAGTGGATCCATTTCTCATCAGAAGTTACGATTCGGTGCAAAAATGACTTCTTTTCATGCCTGGCGAGCAGCCCTTCGCAGGTTACCAGACGCCGTTATTGCTGCCTTTCGCTCAACTCGTGGGGGACCCATCTGGAAAGCTTTTGGGTCATTCCGAGGCTGTTTAAATGTAGAGAAACAGCACCTTGAGACAGCTGGAGCTGTTTTGCGAGTTTCTCCTGCATTTGGGTACTGTCCTCATCCAACAAAGCTTGCAGTTCAGCGTCCTTGAACTTTTGGGGCGGTTTTCCATGTGGTTCATTATCAAGTTCAAAATCGCCACTTTGGAATTTTTTAAACTGCCTGTAACACTGCGATTTGCTCAGAGCGTGGTCGCTGTAAACTTCCTCGAGCATTCGGTGGGCTTCACTGGCACTTTTCTTCCAGTTGAAGGCGAACAACAAAACTTCCCGCAAATGGGCACTTTTTGGCTCGGAAATCGCCATTTTTCACGGGCTCCAGAAATTTTTCACGATTTCAATTTTTCGAAAACTGCACGCATGCTGATGCCAAGTGAGTCAAAGAACAAAACGCCTACAACAGCGCCACCGTCGGCTCAAATAAAGTTGCACAGCGGCCTCTGGCGCCCATTTTCGCGTTTCATACTAATAGACCTGGTATATATTTACAAAAGCATATCCTGACTCTCGTATGAGAATTTTCTATTTTTTTATCTTATTTTTTCACACACACACATATACAGTGTAACCTATTCAGCCCACTAAAACACTTGCTTTAATTCAACCAATTTTTTTACTTTTACCAATCATCCTAATTCACCTTATAATTTAACTGAATATAATTCAACATCCCGGCTTTTAAATTCAACCAAAAATTCTGATCACTAGGGTATTGATTTATCATGGAGCTCTATTCTTCCCCGGCAGACACCATCAAAAGTCTCAAGCTTTACAAGCTTGATACCTTAGTGTGATTGAGTGGAGATAAGAAAGAAGAAGAAGAATTTATCATGTTGTTGTTTCTTATCCCCTTGTGTAAAGATTACACGAATCCCACGAGTTCATGATCTCATGGAATGGGGTATAGGAGTGCAGCTTTCGTTGATCATGGCACCATGATCCAGGCACACTTTGGTGAAAGTCTGACTTTGCCTGTAGTTTGAGGCTGTTCCTAACATGGAAGACTTTGCTGCACTCTAACATGAGTACGGACACAGCTCCTCCGTATTCCTGGAGTGGGACCCTTGTTGAGGACCATCAACCGGGTCAGTTGAACTCAGGATTTTTAAAGGGGGAGTGTCCCTCCTGGTTACAGCATCAAGTCTACTAGAACAAGACTTGATACGATCGTGTAGAGGGTTTACTGTACCTCCCAACAATGTCCAGACCGTCCAACAGAATTTATCATGGACTGTAGATATTTAAGTAGGGCACTTCTCTCCTAAAGGAGCTGTTGGCTCTACAATTAGGTGTTGTGCTTTACAAAGGGGTTTGTTGTACTCACTCACAAACAGTATTTTTAACCCTTTGAAGGAAAAAGTGATGTGTTAGCCACAGAGTGGGGGGCAGTTGGGTGGACACAACCGACCTTTTCTTAATAGTGGACTCCCCGACTTTGACGACCTTGATGATGTCCTTGATGGAGCGGTTGAAGTTATGGAGGCGGGCGGCCACCAGCAGAGCTGGGGAAGGAAGGTCACACACAGCCGAGGAGAGAGCTTGCTACCAACCTGCGCCACAGAGCCCGGACGGCCTACGTCCTGTGTGGATCCAATCCCTTTTCATACGCTGAAGGAGACGCAGCGCGGTCATGCACACCTCGTGGGTCTTCTCACCAAAGTCCAGGTTGTGGGCGAATCTGGGGATGTACACGCTGGGGTCTGGGCACCGCAACCTTCTATTACCAAGAAAGAATGAACTTAAAAGTTGTTATCTTAAAGATAGAAGCTGCCTGGCCAGCATTCATATTTCTGTGAAAAATAGACACTTCGGCCAGTTAGAGTTTTTTTTTTGTTCTCAACATTTCAACAAAAATATTTTGTCTTCGTCAGGTGAAACAAATAAAAATAAAGCATTTGGCAAGGCGTTAAAAATTGTTTTTAATGCCTTACCAAATGCTTTATTTGTTTCTCCTGATAAAGACAAAAGATTTTTGTCGAAACGTTAAGAAAATAAAAACCTCTAACTGGCCGAAGTGTCTATTTTTCACAGAAATTAAAAGTTGTTAAGAGATAAGAAAGAAGAGGGTTGTTAAGACAAAGATAATCTTCCAATATGCTATAAATGAAGAAACACAGATATGAATGAAGAGCTTATTTTATATAAGAACACAATTGTTCAAGCTTTTGGGAAAGATTCTCTTTTACTGGTACATTAGGTACCTGTGGAAGGGGGTCTTGTCCGAAATCTTGTATGATCATTTACTTCTATAACAAAGTTCTTCTTCCCTGATCTTTGTTTCTTTTTCTATAAGAATTGTTATTTCATACCCCCCACTTTTGCAAAGATTACACAAATATTTGGAATATTCTGTGAAGAAGATGGTTGAGTGGGTGGGAACTGACCAATGGCAGGGATCCTGATGCAGAGTTCTTGGGAGATATGGAGATACATTCGGCCCAGGACGTACACATTCACCTAGGTATCACACACAGCGTTGATTAGGTTACACATTAGGTCACAACATGGCTTGTAACTTTGCCTTCTCAGGTAACTCAGAACTTTCAATGTGCCACAATCTCTAATATATATACAGTTAAACCTGTCTATAGCGCTCCCTCTAAATAGCACCTCCCTCTCTATAGCGCCCGATTTTAAATACGTAGTACGATGCAATTTACATTAAAAGTGACCTGTCTATATTGCCCTCTCTTGGGACTCACCAAAATATGGTGCTATAGAGAGGGGTGCTATAGACAGGTCACTTTTAATGTAAATCGCATCGTACTATACAGTAAAACCCCTCTATAGTGAACCTCAATGGGACAGAGCTTTTGGTTCACTATAGCCACGGTTCACTATAGCCACGGTTTGGCTATTTTTTTTTTACTTTTCAAAAATTTTAGAACGTATAATTAAAAAACAGCCATACACACAAGAAGAGGCTGCCTCTTAATAGTGGTCACTTTATTTTAATTCCCTTAATTGACTAATTTCCTTATATTAATACTGAATAATAATAGAAATCATTAGATAATAGGTTCTTCTTATGATTAACATACATGTACCTCTATGTCTAAGTTAAAAATCAAGACAAATCCTAGGCAAAGTTTTATTAAATATATAATTAAAGATATGAAATGATTTTAAAACATCATTATCACATTATATAATACAATTTTTACTTGAAAAAATGGCTCTAATACCTTGTAGTTTCAAAGCATTCTTCCAAGCATTGCACCATTCAAATAAAGTCAGTGTTTTTCTTCCATTTCATGTTTCCCCATATTCTTCTAGGCCTAGATTTCGTTTTTTTTTTTTTTAACCTGCCATGCAAAACATTGCTGACTTTAAAATCACCATAGTTAATGGCATAAAAATAATTTTTGTTTCATCACGGGACCGTTTATTTGGACTTTTTTTTTAGCCCTAAAACGTACGATCGCGATCGCGGCAAAAGTTGAAGTTGATTCCTCTTTGTAACAATTTTTAATAACTTTATATTTTATCTTTTATAATAGAAAAGTTATATTCTCTTATTTTAATATGTTCTTAACATTTTGCCTGTGTTGTTTCACTTTGAAAAGTTCTGAAAATGGCCTTTTTTTTTTTTTTAATGAAATAATGCTTTTGTTTTTAAAATGCCTTTGTTTTCTTCATTTTGGAAGCCATTTGCATTTTTTATATTTCAAATTTAATGGATGCAAAGATATTCTAATTAATAAAAAGTATAATGTGTAAAAATTTATACAACATACAGCAAAAATAAAGTGCAAAAATCAAACAAACAATGCTAAATTTATTGTTTTGAAATCGCGATCCGCGAGCTTTAAACATGCTCAAAATTTTGTTTTTTAATTTTTTTTTTTATTACAATTCTAAGTTCGTTATAAGCATAGTATTTTTAATAGATTTTATCATTTTGGGACCCGAAATAGGTTCGTTATAGGGGTAGTTCGTTATTCTAAAAATTGCAAAGTTCGTTATAACGATGGTATTTTCAATGGAATGGAATTGGGAATCGGCGTGGGTTCGTTATAAGGGAAGGTTCGTTATATCCAGGGTTCGTTATAGCGGGGTTTTACTGTATATTTAAAATCGGGTGCTATAGAGAGGGAGGCGTTATTTAGAGGGAGCGCTATAGACAGGTTTAACTGTATATATATTTTAAATATCACAAATACATGTTGTACAGGCCATTAGAAACACTTCTGCCCTCCATGATTATTATGGCCTGTACCACATGTACTATAGGAATAAAAAATAAATAAAATATTCCTTTTGTTGGGAGTCGGAGGTTCTATTTTTGACAGTCAGGATCTGGGTTCGAATTCAGCATTTGGCACTAAAGAAAAAAATGTTTCAATGGCCCTTAATTCTTGTAAAAGTCAAACCCCACCAGTGAGTAGAAGTAACCAAACGGAAGATTCTGGCACACTTTAAATGCCAAAGTCAAACTGCTTTCTATGTAGGCAGATAGGTAATTTCCTGGGGGGGGAGAAGTCCGACCACACCTCCCTGCGGTCCCCCCTGGAACCTTGGAATATTCGACCAAATTCTGGTTCGTTTCCAAGGTGACTAACGTGGCAACGGCACCCATTTTCCAATGAAGAGCAAAACCGAATTCTCATGCCCAGCAATGGCCGCAGACTTGCAGAAAATTGACTTAGACCCAGAGCAGCAGCTTTACACACCCAAGATAGTGGACAGTGCTGCTGATGTGATGGAGATACATGGAGACATCTGAGACTCTTCATTGGACACAACAAAAACAACAACAGCAACATGTAATTTCCTTTGCATTGAGATTCAAATTTTATATTCTTTGTTCAAAGTAATCCACATACAGACACATTACAGTAAAAGTTACTATCCACCATGATGGCCATGTATTCTAGAAAAATATCTAACAAATCAAACACCACATGTATCTAAAGATTGGGGGGATGTTGAGATAAAGCACAATTTGGATTATAGATTATAATAAAAGAAAATAAGACCTAATCCAAATAATTTATTAGTGTGTGACGTTGTAGGCAACAACATTGTTACCATCATCAGACAAAAGAGTATAAATGAGAAAAAAATAGCACAGAAAGTTCTTAAATAGTACTGTTATCTTGTTTAAACACTTGATAACAGTACTATTTAAGAACTTGCTGTGGTATTTTTTCTCATTTATACTATTTTGTCTGATGATGGTGACAATGTTGTTGCTGAAACATCACACACTAATAAATTATTTGGATTAGGTCTTATTACCTTGTGATTGGGGGATGTTGTTGAAGAAGTGTTTCCATGGAATGGGGGAAGGATGTAATAGAACACATGAGAAGAAGAAGAAGAAGAAGGGTCCTCACCTGTAGAATGTCACTGAGATCCAGCAGCATGTCTGGAAGAAGAAAGAGTTGAAGGAAATAGACAATTTGTTGAATCCCCTCCACCTTTATAGAGGCAGATAGAATAGTCAGATATATACAAGATGGTAGATTAAACTGGTGAAACCGCTGGGAGGGTTCACCACTGATTAGCCAGGGGCTCTCCCTTTAATTTTTCCATTGCAGTAAGGGCAGTAGAAATTGTTTAATTTCAAAAAGAATCTTATGCGTCTAAATTAGTTTCGAATTTTGATAACAGATGACGCGCTAGTGCATCATATACAAGTTTCCTTTAGCTCAAAAAAAACAAAAAACAACAACAATCTGTTGTTAATTATCCCCTTGTTCAAAGACTACATGGATTCCACGAGTCCAAAACAACAATCTATATATATAAACCACATGTAGAAATAAAAGAACCATATTAGTTGTATAATCTCTTTCATTTACATATGCTAAACTTAGCTGCATAGGTGACCAACTAGAACAATAGTCTGTCTATATATACCTCAGAGAAATACAGATATCTGAACTGAAATTGTGTTTAACTTTGTCACAACAACAAAAAATAAATGAATAAGCTAGTTACCTAAACAAGGTAATAAGACCAAATCCAAATAAATAAATAGTGTGTGACGTTTCGGTAACAGAGTTGTTACCATCTTCAGACAAAAGTACTGAATGGGGATCTGTAAAAAAAAACATTTTTTTTTTCCACTTTTAATTCTAAGAATAATATTCTGTGTTTCTCAGAAAACTATCTTCTTCTTATCTACTATCTTGTTTACACACTTGATAACAGTAACTATTTAAAACATGCTGTGGTAAAATTTCTCATTCAGTACTTTTGTCTAAAGATGGTAACAACGCTGTTACAGAAACGTCACACACTATTTATTTATTTGGATTTGGTCTTATTACCTTGTTTTAAGTTGAATATATATGAATAAAAAAATTTTACTTTGCATTGAGAATCAAATTTTATATTCTTTGTTTAAAGCAATTTACATACAGGTACACGCGTAAAAGGGCTCAAGGGATTGATATTGGGTATATTCAAGGTCAACTTGAAGGAAGAGAGAAAGACCTGCAATAAGCTGGCTAGAAGTGGTCAAGAAAGCTACCAGAAGGTCACTAGATGGGCTGTGAGTATTGGTTACTAACAGAACAAATTGGAGAATAATTTCCCATCCCTGGACACTTTTATTTTTCCGTTTATCATTACTCTTTATAATTCACCCTTTCATACCTCATCCAAAAGGTTAGAAATAATCGTTATTTCTCCCCTTGAAATAAATTTTGAATTTTCGCTGAAAAGAATCACATGCGGGATAGTATTTCAAATGTCATTTTACAATCACAAGCCGCATTATATTATATTGTACTATAAATTGGAGAATATTTGTCCAAGGTGTCACTGAAAGTCAAACAAGACTTAATGACCACTAACAACAACATAAAGAGTAAGAAAAAAGCATCCCTTGATTATGAAACTAAAAGTTGCTGATGGCTTGCATCATCTTTCAGAATAACTATCAACTAATCGTTCATTTTTAATTATTCCATAATTAGCAAAATACCCATTCTTGATTATCAGAAAAAGCTAACCAAACAAACGTACATGTTTTGGGCTGTTGGCCCTCATCAGGGTGGTGCAAGCTGTACCTCAACAACCAAAAAACCTGATCTTTTAGGCATCCTGAAAAGTCATGAAACTGGTATTTAAGGGCAGAAAGGTGTGGGAAAACGAAACTACAGTATAACCTCGTTAATTCGACACACGCCAGTTCGACACTCGGCGATAATTCAACCATGTTCTGATGTCCCAACTTCCGGCCTATCAAATAACAAACCGTAATTTGACACAATCGATAATACGACACTAACGATAGTTCGACCATTTTAAAATTTGAAATTCGACAGTTAAATGTTTTTTTACATACAACTTTACCGCTAAAAAGATATTACAGCGTCAGCAAGCGGCGACGAGCAGCGGGCGTCGATAGGATTGCGCCTGCGCACTTTTGGTTAGTTTAGGTTTCACTTTGCAGTGCTGTTGCGCAATGTCGTGGCTGTTTTTGTTTTTTTACGCGGGAATTTAGGCATCGTGCGCTAATTTATAATATTATTTTCTTTTTAAATTTCAGCATTGAAATATTTTTGTTATTTTTAAATTTACGATTAATTTGTTTTTAAATAAATAATTTTAATAAAATGTAACCACAATAATTATGATAACATTTTATTTCAATATTTCATTTCCTTGTTATTATAAAAGATTTAAAAACAAATCAATCTTCATGATTCTTTTTAAATAATATTTTTAAATTATCATTTTATTTTCAAAATTTATTTACTTTCAACTGCTATATTCTTCAATTAAAAATAAAATTTTATTTGTAATTATTTCAGTTTCAAAAATATGTATTAATATCATTTTGTCACTAATCCTTATAGTTAATCATATGAAAATAAAAATATTAATATCATTAATTTATATTATAAAGCTATTTAAAAAATATATTTTAGCAAGTTAGATGATTAGCTAATCATCTCAATAACTTTAATTCAACACTTCCTTTAATTCAACCGAAAGTGCTGATCCCTTGGGGTGTTGAATTAAAGAGGTTCAACTGTATATGAAAAAATAAGTACAAAAGTAAAATTATGTTGGGATCAGGTGGATCATTTTTCAACATAAAGACTTTCACAACTAACAGTTTGAGGATACGATCGGTGCGCTCAATGCGGCAGGCCATGTAGAGACAGGCCGCGATGACCAGGACAGATCGTCGGCCCTGGGTGAGTCTGCGGCTCAAGGCCAGCTTGTAGAAGTTGATGGCGGTGT
Organism: Cordylochernes scorpioides; assembly: GCA_030710605.1. Taxonomy (NCBI): domain Eukaryota; kingdom Metazoa; phylum Arthropoda; class Arachnida; order Pseudoscorpiones; family Chernetidae; genus Cordylochernes; species Cordylochernes scorpioides. The sequence continues at coordinate 4,444,486 of CP092882.1, read as the reverse complement.
CGATGCCAGTAGGGGTCAGTTTCATCTGTCGGCCCACCTCCTGGATCCTGCGTCTGGCTGCAGCAACAACATTACTTTGTTCTCTTCAACATCTGCTTCCCCTTTATTATTTTTTGCTTATCCCTAGTACACATGCTACAGGCCATGATAATCATGATGGGTAGAAGGCGACTGCTTTTACTGTAAGTGCACCACATGTCTACACATGTGAAGAGCAGTTCGACTTTGCACTTACAAATAAATATGCCAGAGCCCCGTTTGGTTACTTGCACTCGCTGGTGGGGTTGGACTTTTGCAAGAATAGGGGGACATTGGAGCATTTTTTTTTAAATCAGAAAAAAGTGCCCAATGCGGGAATTGAACCCGGGTCGTAGCGGTCGAAACCAACGGTTTGTACCAGCCTTCCACCGACCCCCCCTTTATTGTTAAAGGAGGCTTCTCTATCTTTATTCTTAGTGTCACAACATTTACTTTTCTCATAATAAACAATTTTAAAAATGCACTCTTCTAATCTGGCAATGTCAAGAAAATCATATGACACATATTTTATTTTTTTGTTGTTCAAAATTAAGCTTGAAAAACCGCTTGGGGTTTTTTTTAACCAATGATAAGCCAGAGGTCACATCCCAATACTTTTATCTTAATATCAAAAAAAGAACAGTAGAAACAATTATTTTATTTTGAATCATGTACATAAATCTCACCATATTTGTATATTGACAAGCGTGCAAATAAAGTAGGATGATGATGATTACTAATGAATTCAAAGCTCTCAATAATTGGAAGACTTATTAGAGAGAGAGAGAAAAAAAAAGTTCTTAAATGCTCCCATCTCATGAATAGTGTTCAATATATAATTATCACTGGTTAGAATTCTCTACTAACAACTATTTTGTCTTCTTCAAATAAAAGACACTTCGGCCAGTAAATCTTTTTGCATAATCTCTTTGATTTACATATGTTATACAGTATAACCTCGTTAATTCGACACACGCAAATTCGACACTCTACCTTAATTTGACCATATTCTGATGTCTCGACCTTCGGCCTATCAAATAACAAACCGTAATTCGACAGTATCGATAATACGACACTTCCGATAGTTTGACCATTTAAAAATTCGAATTTCGACAGTTGAATGTTTTTTACATACAACTTTACCGCTAAACGGTATTACGGCGGCGACGATCGGCATCGGCGGGCGCCGATAGGATTGCGACTGCGCACTTTTGGTTTCTTTTAGTTTAAGTTTCACTTTGTAGTGCCATTGCGCAATGTCGCGAGTGTTATTGTTTTTTGTTTTTTTTTACGCGGGAATTTAGGCTTTGTGCGCTAATTAATAATATTATTTTCTTTTTAATTTTCAGCATTGAAATATTTTAGTCATTTCAAAATTTACAAATAATTTCTTTTTAAATAAATAAATCTTCATAAAATGTAGCCACAATTATTATGATAACATTTAATTTCAATATTCCATTTCTATGTTATTATAAAAGATTTAAACACAAAATCAATAACACCTGCAGCAGCAGTGGATGCCTTTAATACAATTCCAGAGGAAGATATACATGCCTGTTTTTTTTTTAAATAGACCATCTGGAATACATTTTGAATAGGATTTCGGTGAAAAAGCAGACATCTATAAAGGAATTTTTAAAAAGGTATTCATGATTATTTTTACATTTTCGTTTTATTTTCCCTATTTATTTCCTTTCAACTGTTATATTCTTCAATTAGAATAAATTTTATTTGCAATTATTTATGTTTCAAAAATATGTGTTATTGTCATTTTGTCCCTGATACTAAAAGTTAATCATCAAAATAAAAAAATAAATACAAAAAAGTACACATACAATGGTTTCAATTAATATCATTAATTTATATTACAAAGCATTTTTTTTTAAATATTAAATTCGTGAGTTAAGTGATTAGCTAATCATCTAACCTTAATTCAACACCTCCTTTACTTCAACCGAAAGCTCTGATCCCTTGGGGTGTTGAATTAAAGAGGTTCAACTGTACTTAGCTGCATAGGTGACCAACTAGAACAATAGTCTGTCTGTATATACCTCGAGAAAAATGTGTTTAACTATCACAACAACAAAAAATAAATAAATAAGCTAGTTACCTATATTAACCTTTTATGAAAATAAAATGAATATATGAAAAGATTTACTGGCTGAGTGTCTTTTATTTGAAGAAATATGAATGCCGGCCAGGCAGCCTCTATCTTTACGATATTTTGTCTTCCACAAAGAGACAACATGGAGAGTACACAAGGTAAACAATGTTTATTACTTGGTGATTCTTATCTAGCACATTTCAACTCTGTGTGCCTTATACTGATAATGTATAATTTTGGATTATACACCCATGGTGACCAAACTTAAGGAGGTTGTAGCTTTTAGCATGTATTCGGACAATAACTCTGAAAGATATTACAGTGACCTTTATTGAAGACACACCAGATAGCTAAGTGTGAACAAAATTGCCTGTTTCCTTACAAAAAAAAAAATAGAAGACCAGCGACATCAGAGGTTTCGCTTCCTTAGGTTTTGTACATGAGTGTAAGTTGCTGTTTCTTCTTCTTTCTTACTCCACTCAATCATATCAGGGTATCAAGCCTATAGAGCTTTTTGATGGTGTCTGCTGGGAATGAGTAGAGCTCATCAATGGATGAGTCAATACAGTCAATAATGTGGTCTAAGGTTGCAGTTTGAGAATTCCACAGTGGGAAAACCTTGCAACCATTCTGGAAAGTCATTGTCCATAGATGACTTAAGTCTGGAAATCAAAGACTGCTGTTTCCTTGGTACTTGTCCCTCCTGCTCTGTACCAGTCATGTGCAACAGTAGATTTCCATTCTTTCTGGCATTGGGTCTTGATGGTATGGAGGAGGTCTCTTTCATCTAGGTCACAAGGTATTAAGACTAAATACAAATAAGCAGTAGAAGTTTGTATTATGTATAAAAGAAACATTCGTGCTTTTAAATCCTTTCATTTTATATGTATAGATGGCGCGTTATTGCTTTGTGTTAATTTATGCCTAACTGGCCTTGTCTTTATTGTTTGCAGAAGAGCATTGCTCGATGCAAATATTTGAATGTAATTCCTATAAGCTTATGTCCATAGTTTTCTTGAAAACCATTTCTGAGATTCCATCCTTCAGTGCTACGTATATAAGCAGAATCGTCCAATACAGTATTAGAGCTCTGAGAAGCGGTCTGGTGGATTAAATTGGCGAAACCATTGGGAGGGTTCACCACTGATGAGCCAAGCCCTCCCAATATATTTTTTCATTGCAGTAAGGGCAGTAGAAGTTTGTATTATGTATAAAAGAAACATTCGTGCTTTTAAATCCTTTCATTTTATATGTATAGATGGCGCGTTATTGCTTTGTGTTAACAAATAAATAAATAAATAATTTGTGATGTTTCTGTAACAGCATTGCTAATGAAACGTTCCACACTACTTATTTATTTGGATTTAGTCTTATGACCTTTGTGTTTCTACACAGTAAAACATAATGGAGTTACAGAAGTTGTCAATTTGTTTGACAATCCTGTTTGGCTACGGTGACCAAACTGATAAACTAGAGGAAAATACAATTTTTTTTTTCTTGAGTTACAATACAGAGCTGGCAAAGCTACTAATGGGGGATAAGACTACATGAAAGAGGATAAGTACCATTGTTGATGGTCACCAGTCTGGAATCCTTCCCTACTCCTCTTAGGTAGCCATGGACCATTCCTCCTCCAATCACTTGACCTGTAAACACACCGGAACTATGTAAATAGGGTGTAACATATGCAAATATAAAAATTCAAACTATTTTTGACCTATATGATTATTATTTTTTAAATAAAATAATTTCCTACTGCCCTTTCTGCAATGATATATTAATGGGAGGGCCTGACTCATCAGTGGTGAACCCTCCCAGTGGTTTATGCAAATATAGTGCGGTAGGATCATCTTCCTGTTTGGGGTAGGGTTGACAGAGGTGTGGAGCCTAAGTGAGGGATGTAGAGAAAAGTCAATCAAATATGGAGATTGTCAGCTATAATATTCCTGTGCTGTTGCTGTAACAGGGAGGTCGCAAGCTGGATAAATAAGGATCTCTGTTCTCAAGTTCTTCACTCAATTTACAGGTAAACAAAGAACAATGTAAACAGCAAGCAGCAGTTCAAGTGGAACAATGAGGAAGACTGGTGCCTACAGTCATACATTCTCTCTGATTGGTTGGTCTTCCCCTGGTACGTACAGACTTGCACCCCTTGGCAGAGCTGACTGCTATAGGGCGCGTCCCCAGGTGGCAGATAGGGGAACGACCTTCAGATATGAAGGCCAGCTGCGAAACAAGCAGAATAACTCTGACGAATAAGCAGTCGCGGACCAACAGCAGCATTGTTAGAAGAGGAGTAGATCTCTTTAAAAATCCTGACTTCGACTGACCCGGTTGATAGACCTCAGCAAGGGTCCCACTCCAGGGATACGGAGGAGCTGCGTCTGCACTCATGTTAGAGTCGGCAGCAAAGGTGTCTGCTTCCATGTTAGGAACGGCCTCAAACTACAAGCAAAGTCAGACTTTCACCAAAGTGTGCCTGGATCATGGTGCCATGATCAACGAAAGCTGCACCCCTACACCCCATTACAAGCTCGAGGAGCATGAACTCAAGGAATTCGTGTAATCTTTACACAAGTGGATGAGAAACAACAATAACAACAGACTTGCACACAACCTACAATCATCTTTTCAATTATTCCATATAATTCTTTCGACATCACCACAAAAATGTAAATAAACATGTTCAAAATGAAAATTAAGCCATCCAGGGATGAGTTCCTTTTGAGATTTTATTAATTACCTCTAGCTTTCAGGAATTTGAAGACGGCATCCTATGCTTTTTTTTTTTGTAATAAGTAAAAAAAGTAGATCTACCTCTCTCTCTCTCTCTCTCTCTCTCTCCCTCTAAAGGGCAACACCTAATTGCAGAGACAAAGTGTCCTTTAGGGAGAGGTGTCTTCTTACCGGAGAGTTTCTATAGAGTAAAAATGGTAATTTTACAAATGAAAGCAAACCTTTATAGAGAGGTGTTCTCTAGCGTGAATGTCCTCTCATGGAGGTTCTATGGAATAAAAATACCAAATTAAACTAATTTTGTTCCCTGAGGTATTTCAATATTTGGTTGTTCCAACTTAATGTATGAAAGTAATATATTTGAATTTGTTAAAATTTCAAATAAATTTTAGAGAAATTATCTGCATTCTTAATTTTGAAAGTGTTCAAATTAAGCCTTTCCCCTCCCCCCCCCCCCCCCTCCACCATCTGAAATATTTATGGTAGATAATATATATATGATAAAACATCTATAGACAACAATTATATTACAATGCACTAGCGCGCTATCTGTTATCAAATTACAAAACTATTTTAGAGGCGTAATATTCTTTTTAAAATAAAACAATTTCTACTGTCCTTACTGCGATGGAAAAATTAAAGGGAGGGCCTGGCTCATCAGTGGTGAACCCTCCCAGCGGTTTCGCCAGTTTAATCTACCGCTGGGAGGGTTCACCACTGATGAGCCAGGCCCTCCCTTTAATTTTTCCATCGCAGTAAGGACAGTAGAAATTGTTTTATTTTAAAAAGAATATTACGCCTCTAAAATAGTTTTGTAATTTTATAGACAACAATGTTTCTGTTATTATAAATAAACACTATTTTTTTTTAAATGTTTAAATGAACTTGCTTTATATAGTCTCCATGTCTTTGTGTATAATGGTACATGGGATAATTAATTTTAAAAAATGATGTATAATGATATTGGGATATAAAAGTACAGCCAACATAACAAACAAAGACTCACCGTCATCCGTCACTAGCTGTCCAACAGCCCGCATGGCACCGGAGGAAGTCTCCTCAAACTGGACTTCAGACACTATCATGTGATTCTCCACCACGGAGCCGCAGGATGTGCAAACCACATCCCCACGGGCCGGGTCTGCATCCACCTCCGTGCACCCGCAGTTGAGACATTCCGTCTCCATCTTGGATCCTGTTACACCCCTGGAATTGTAGGAAGTCTGCGGCTCAAACTACATTCACATTCAGCCTTACAGAATGTTTATAGAGGCCAACAATGATTCTTTATAAATATTATCTATGGCCCTTACTGCAATGGAAAAATTCCATTGCAGTAAGGGCAGTAGATAATTTTTATTTTTATAAAGAATCATACGCGTCTATAATAGTTTCGAATTCTCATAACAGATGTGGCATGCTCTAAGGTATCGTATTATAATTATAAAATTTTAAAACTCTGGTTTTAAATAATACACATAAACACAGTTTATTGGAAAATAAAAAAATGTTTCAATATAACTCACTAACACGAGGTAATGAGATCAAATCCCCAAATAAATAAATAGTGTGTCAAATGTAGTAACACACTATTTTATTTGAATTTGTGCTTTATTAAACACAAGGTAATAAGACCAAATCCAAATAAATAAATAGTGTGTGACATTTCGGTAACAGCCTTGTTACCATCTTCAGACAAAATCTTCAGTACTTTTGTCTGAAGATGGTAACAAAGCTGTTACCGAAATGTCACACACTATTTATTTATTTGGATTTGGTCTTATTACCTTGTGTTTATAATCTATAATCCAAATTGTGCCTTATCAATTGTGCTTTATTACTACTACATACAGTACTTTTGTCTGATGATGGTAAAAACACTGTTACTGAAATACTACACTATTTATTTACACAAGGTAATAAGACCAAATTCAAATAAATAAATAGTGTTTGACGTTTCGGTAACAGCGTTGTTACCATCTTCAGACAAAAGTACTGAATGTGAAATTTTAACACAGCATGTTGTGTTGTTGTTTGTTTATGTTTGCTGTGTCGTTTATAATCTATAATCCAAATTGTGCCTTAACACTATTTATTTATTTGGATTTGATCTTGTTACTTTGTAGTTCTAATCTATAATCCAAATTGTACCTTATCAAAACCTTCTTTAATAAAAAAAAGAAATAGGAATAAATAGGGATTAATCTGGTATTTATATTTAAACTGGCGGTGAAGTGTGTGGTAAATATGAATAATTTATATGCACAATTAAAAAAAAAAAAGGTAAATTTTGTTAATAAAAAACACACAATAGATCAATAATAAAACATTACAGAATAAAAATACCAAAATTAGACTAATTTTGTTCCCTGAGGTATTTCAACATTTGATTGTGTCAACTTGATATATGAAAGTAATATATTTATTTGAATTCATTAAAAATTCAAATAAATTTTAGAGAAATTATCTGCATTCTTAATTTTGAAAGTGTCCAAAGTTTCCTTTCTAAAATATTTATGGTAGAAATATATATATGGATAAAACATCTATGACAAAAATGTCTTCTGCTATTATAAATAAATACTATTTGAAAAATTTTAAAAATGAACTTGCTTATAAAATACGCACACTGGCTATAAGGTATTATTAATATAAAAGCAATGTCTTTCTTTGCATTTTCAATTTTGCTTTCAAGGCCTATTGAAATGGCATTTGCCATTGACATCTTTGCACACAATCATAAATTTTTATTCTTTTATTTAAGCCGTTATTAATTTTTATTTGTGCACTAAGGAAAATATCCCTGTTTTAAATATATTAAATATTCTTTTAAAAAATATGGTTCCCAGTTTGAAATAAGAAAATATATTGTTTATTTGGTTATCTCAGACTACTGGAGCGTAAAGAAAATATAAATCTTCTAAACAAGTACCTTAAGTTTAGTTTTTCATTTAATATTTATCAATAAAAAAAATTTGGAAACTCAAACGTTCTAAATGTCACTTTAGAATTAAAGGGACGCTTGTTTAATAAAAACAAAAACAAATAGTGTTTATAGAGCATAAGACGACATTCATAGACTTTTTTTCTTGATAAATTAATTTTGTTGTTAAATTATAATAAAAATTATAAAGTATCATTTTATTAATCCTTAAATTATCCTTGATAAATAAACTAAAATATTTACATTAAAATTTGATAAACTTCGAAATATATATTTTTTAAATTTTGTATATTAAAAATCTAGCAACTTTGGCCATTGATTATCAACAATTTTTGCGCTCCGATATTTACCTTGGACTAAAGTCTTTTGCTGTATTTTTGCTAATTGATTTAAATTAAAAATAGTTTTTAAATATGGCCTACATTTTTGGACACAATTTCCTAAATAAATGAACTCTTTTTGCTTCAAACAAATTGAAAAATTTTCGCCGGCGTTTAATATGTCATATTGAAGTTTAATAAATATTAATTTTAATTTAAAGCTATTTTTGCTGATTCAAGTCGAGCGGATACTATAAAGGTATGTATTTTTATTTTCCAGTATATTAACAATATGCATTTTGGCATTAATAAAGCCGCTGTTATTAATTACACATTAAAAAGAAGTATATCTTATTACACCTTTTCATGTTCTTGATCAATAAAAGAAATGTAGTTAAGCTATGTATGTTGATTACCATTTACTAAGGAGACAATAATACAGTTTTTAACCCTATTTTGTATAAGTGTGTAAAACAAAATAGAAGCATATGCCAATTTGTGATAATGTGTCCATCAAAAACTAGTAATATATATTTTTTAATTTGATAAGTTACAATTGGGATTATAGATCAGAAACACAAGGCAATATGACCAAATCCAAATAAATAAAAAGTGTGTGATGTTTCAGTAACAGCATTGTTACCATCATCAGACAAAAGACTGAGTTATTTATTTGTGTCTGGTACCTTCAGTTTATAATCTATAATCCAAATTGTACATTATCATTTTTAATAGACTTCAATGGACCTAAGAAGTTATTCTTCCTATGAACTGAAGAAAATGAATTACAAGATTCCGTACTTTTGTCAGAAGATGGTAACAATGCTGTTACCGAAACATCACACACTATTTATTTATTTGGATGTTGGTCTTATTATCTTGTAGTTATAAATCTATAATTCAAAAGTTATTAAGATAATAAGACCAAATCCAAATAAATAGTGTTTGACATTTCAGCTACAGAGTTGTTACCATCTTCAGACAAAAGTAAGAAAAAGTACAAAAGTAATACAATTAGCACTTTTGGTAACAACGCTGTTACTGAAACGTCACACACTATTTATTTATTTGTATTTGGTCTTATTACTTTTAGTTCAGTTTTTTTAAATTACCTAAATGATAAGGCACAAATTTTGATTATAGATTTATAACTACAAGATAATAAGACCACAAATCCAAATAAATGGTGTGTGAAGTTTCGGTAACAGCATTGTTACCATCTTTTGATAAAATTACGGAATCTTGCAATTCATTTTCTTCAGTTTCATAGGAAGAATAACTTCTTAGGTCCATTGAAGTCTATCATAACATGATAATGTACAATTTGGATTATAGATTAGAAACTGAAGGTACCAAACACAAATAAATAATTCAGTCTTTTGTTTGATGATGGTAACAACACTGTTACTTTTTCTGTCGATGGTTGTTGGTTCGGGACTTTCATCATTAGATATTGACAGCTGTCAACTATATCTGATGGTCATTTCTTTATTCCCCACCATCACAATTGTACAGTAACTTTGCCTTTGCCGGTCCCAAGCCCGGATGAAAAAGGAAGAGGGGGAGCAGTAACAAGCTCACTAAAAAACCTGGGTTCAGCTGACCCAGCTGATAGTACCCTGTAAGGGCTCCTAATCCTGGGATACAGGATGAGCAGCATTTGTACTCCATGTTAGGAGCGGCTGCACTAGGCGTCTGTTCCTCATGTCAGAAGCGGCCATTTCTTTTGGAGCTAAGTCGGCCTGCCACTGAGTAGTGCTCCTAGTCTTAAAGACAAAGGCAAACACATTCTACTTCATTCAATCATGATGGTTGTCAAGTCTCAAGCTCTACAAGCTTGATACCCTAATATGATTGAGCGGAGATAAGAAAGAAGAAGACAATTGTACAGTAGATTGTCCATGAGAAGACACACTCGCTAGTGGACAACTCTCTACAAAAAATAGTTCTCATCAATAAAATTACCATTTTTTTTACTAATAAGCAACTCTTCTTCTTCTTCTTTCTTATCTCCACTCAATCATATTAGGGTATCAAGTTGTGACCCTTGATGGTGTCTGTTTGATAACCATCATGACTGGGTGAAGTAGAATGCGTCTGCCTTTGTCATTAAGACTGGGAGCACTACTCAGTGGCAGGCCGACTTAGCTCCAAAAGAAATGGCCGCCTCTGACATGAGGAACAGATTCCATGTACAGCCGCTCCTAACATGGAGTACAAACGCTGCTCATCCTGTATCTCTGGATTAGGAGCCCTTACAGGGTACTATCAGCCAGGCTAGATGAACCCAGGTTTTTTAGTGAGCTTGTTACTGCCCTCCCTCCTCCGGGCTTGGGATCAGGGCGTGGATGCCTCTTGCTAAAGAATACTTTGGCTCTGCAACTTGGTATTGTCTTTTACAGAGAGGTTAATACAAGAAAATAAGACCTAATCCAAATAATTTATTAGTGTGTGACGTTTCGGCAACAGCATTGTCATCACCATCAGAAAAAAAGATTTATTCTCTTGTCATTTATTCTTTTGTCTGATGATGATGACAATGCTGTTGCCGAAGCGTCACACACTAATAAATTATTTGGATTAGGTCTTAGTTTCTTGTATTATAATCTATAATCCAAATTGTGCTTTATCATTTTATACAGAGAGGTATTCTATTGTATTTTATAAGAACTTCTACAAAAACTGGAGGATCCCCCACCTAAGCACAGCTGGTACAGTGGAGTGAACCTAGGAGTAGCTCTGAACCTCAGACAGCATCAAACAACACTAACAAGATTTAGAACAGGCCATCTCAAGCCATTGAAAATAGAAAATAATAACAAAATCTACCCCACTTGCCCAAAATGTAGTTTGGTACCTGCAGCTCCAGAACACATTTTGGCTTGCATTAGATATACTAAACAGGACCTTTGGGAGAGGCCGCTGCTTATCATAAAATAGCTGGAGGAGCATGAACTCATGGAATTCGTGTAATCTTTACACAAGGGGAGATAAGAAACAACAACAACAATAATCTATATATAGCGGCCATTGTTCCTTGAGACACATGTTCTACAAGAGTATAATTTATAGTTTGTAAAAAGAAAAATACATGTAGAAGGTGGTTTTACTTATGTACTTACTAGGTGACTGAGCCCTGTTTGGCTACTTGCACTCACTGGGGGGTCGGTGGAAGGCTGGTTAAACCGTTTGGTTTCCGACCACTACGACCCGGGTTCAATTCCTGCATTGGACACTTTTTTCTGTTTAAAAAAAAAAAAAAATGCTCCAATGGCCCCCGATTCTTGTAAAAGTCCAACCCCACCAGCGAGTGCAAGTAACCAAATGGGGCTGTGGCACATTTGTAAGTGCAAAGTCGAACTGCTTTTCACGTGTGTAGACATGTGGTGCGCTTACAGAAAAAGCAGTCGCTAACTACCCACCATGATTATCATGGCCTGTGCCACCACATGTACTAGGGATAAGCAAAAAAAAAAAATTTGGTTCAACTTTTGCAAGAATGGGAGACATTGAAGCAATTTTTTTTTTCTTCTGAAAAAATAAAAAATAAAAAAAAGAGTGCCTACTCTTCTGATTAATCCCAGGTTGGGATTCTCGAAAATCAACTGTTGGTACAATTCCTTCTCACTGAACTTTTTGAAAATTTTCATCATTATTTTTATATACATTAGAACCTCCCTTTAGCAGACACCTCTTTACAAAAGACAGTTTTCATTTGCAAAATTACCTTTTTTACTATTTAGAAACTTTCTGGTAAAAGGACACCTCTCCCTAAAGGACACTTTTGCTCTGCAATTAGGTGTCCTTTACAGGGAGGTTCTACTGTATATGATTGTCCTTTGTATAATGGTGTCTTCTAGGGAGAGTATCCTTTCTTGGAACTACTATTGTATGTATATATATTTTAAAATTTTATACAAATTGCATGGTTTTAAGAAGCACAACTGTTTGTTTGTAAGACTGCCCTATCTGTGCAGGAACATGGAACTGTTGAAGAAGCTCCCCAGTTTCATGCGCAACCGCATCCTGATTGTTCTAATGCTCTATCGGCTGGGCTCTTTCCTCATTGTGCGGAGCTGGTTTGTGCCGGATGAGTACTGGCAGTCCTTGGAGGTGGCCCATCACAAGGTCTTCAGGTACTTCCCATCTCTATGTGCTCATGTGGAGTTCTGAGATTTAGCCCATCTTGAGTTCCATATATAGCTGATATTGATAATAACTCCTCTCCCTAAAGGACACTTTGGCTCTGTAACTAGGTGTTGTCCTTTACAGAGAGATAGTTCTACTGTAGCAACTCTCCTGTAAGAAGACATCTCTCTCTAAAGGACACTTTGGCTCTGTAACTAGGTGTTATCTTTTACAGAGAGATAGTTCTACTGTAGCAACTCTCCTGTAAGAAGACATCTCTCTCTAAAGGACACTTTGGCTCTGTAACTAGGTGTTGTCCTTTACAGAGAGATAGTTCTACTGTAGCAACTCTCCTGTAAGAAGACATCTCTCTCTAAAGGACACTTTGGCTCTGTAACTAGATGTTATCTTTTACAGAGAGATAGTTCTACTGTAGCAACTCTCCTGTAAGAAGACATCTCTCTCTAAAGGACACTTTGGCTCTGTAACTAGGTGTTGTCCTTTACAGAGAGATAGTTCTACTGTAGCAACTCTCCTGTAAGAAGACATCTCTCTCTAAAAGACACTTTGGCTCTGTAACTAGGTGTTGTCCTTTACAGAGAGATAGTTCTACTGTAGCAACTCCCCTGTAAGAGGACACCTCTCCCTAAAGGACACTTTGGCTCTGTAACTAGGTGTTGTCCTTTACAGAGAGATAGTTCTACTGTAGCAACCCCCCTGTAAGAGGACACCTCTCCCTAAAGGACACTTTGGCTCTGTAACTAGGTGTTGTCCTTTACAGAGAGATAGTTCTACTGTAGCAACTCCCCTGTAAGAGGACACCTCTCCCTAAAGGACACTTTGGCTCTGTAACTAGGTGTTGTCCTTTACAGAGAGATAGTTCTACTGTAGCAACTCCCCTGTAAGAGGACACCTCTCCCTAAAGGACACTTTGGCTCTGTAACTAGGTGTTGTCCTTTACAGGGAGGTAGTTCTACTGTAGCAACTCCCCTGTAAGAGGACATCTCTCCCTAAAGGACACTTTGGCTCAGTAACTAGGTGTTGTCCTTTACAGGGAGGTAGTTCTACTGTAGCAACTCCCCTGTAAGAGGACATCTCTCCCTAAAGGACACTTTGGCTCAGTAACTAGGTGTTGTCCTTTACAGGGAGGTAGTTCTACTGTAGCAACTCCCCTGTAAGAGGACACCTCTCCCTAAAGGACACTTTGGCTCTGTAACTAGGTGTTATCCTTTACAGGGAGGTAGTTCTACTGTAGCAACTCCCCTGTAAGAGGACACCTCTCCCTAAAGGACACTTTGGCTCTGTAACTAGGTGTTATCCTTTACAGGGAGGTAGTTCTACTGTAGCAACTCCCCTGTAAGAGGACACCTCTCCCTAAAGGACACTTTGGCTCAGTAACTAGGTGTTGTCCTTAACAGGGAGGTAGTTCTACTGTAGCAACTCCCCTGTAAGAGGACACCTCTCCCTAAAGGACACTTTGGCTCTGTAACTAGGTATTATTCTTTAAAGAGAGGCAGTCCTACTGCATTTGTTATTGGTAAAGCACAATTTGGATTATAGATTATAATAAAACAAAATAAGACCTAATCCAAATAATTTATTAGTGTGTGACGTTTCGGCAACAACATTGTCACCATCTTGTATAAACACTTGATAACAGTACTATTTAAGAACTTGCTGTGGTATTTTTTCTCATTTTTCTTTTGTCTGATGATGGCGACAATGTTGTTGCCGAAACGTCACACACTAATAAATTATTTGGATTAGGTCTTATTTTCTTTTATTGCATTTGTTATTGTTATATATAAACCTCATTTCTTTACATTTACCTATCTGGTGTTGTTACCTTGTGAGATGAAATGTTAAGATAGTAATCCCGTAGCTCGTGTCCTTCATTCTGTGTCACTATATAGTGTCTAGGTACGGCTACCTCACCTGGGAGTGGCATGACAAGATCCGGAGTCCGGTGTATCCCGGAGTGTTTGCTCTGTTGTACTACCTCCTCAAATTCTTCCATCTGGACTACACTGTACTTCTGGTGAGTACTGCTCTCTACTGATGGTCTTGTTACTCTGTGGACTTCTTTTTCCACCTTTCACTGGCTGTGGCTGGACTAAACAGCCACTAAACACATTTTTGTCCCATAATATTGTTGGTTCCCAAATTAAGTAGTCAAATTTGTAGAGGATGGAACTTGTAAATGCTATTGCTTTCTATTTAAATAATGGATTTCTACAATTATTCAACCAAACCATCATGACTGGGTGAAGTAGAATGCATCTGTCTTTGTTATTAAGACTAGGAGCACTACTCAGTAGCAGGCCGACTTAGTTCCAATATGAAATGGCTGTCTCTGACATGAGGAACAGACACACATATTATTGACTGAATTGACTCATCCATTGATGAGCTCTACTCTTCCCCGGCAGACACCATCAAAAGTCTCAAGCTTTACAAGCTTGATACCTTAGTGTGATTGAGTGGAGATAAGAAAGAAGAAGAAGGAACAGACACCATGTATTGCTGCTCCTAACCTGGAGTACAGACTCATCCTGTGTTCCTGTTTTAAATTTTGTTAAATCAAGCCATCTTGTCCCTGCAAGTGGTCTACCAGGTTCTGATGTCTTATCTGTGTGGCTGCAGACAGAGATTCCCCGCGGACTCCAAGCTCTGCTAACCCTAGCTGGGGACTGGGCCACCTACCAGCTCTCTCTGCGGCTGCACGGACCCCAGGCGGCCATGTTGACTCTGTACTGCATCGTCACCTCCTGGTTCAGCTTCTACTGCGGTGCTCGTACCCTCACTAACTGTGCCGAGGCCTCCATCTCTGCCCTCGGCTACCTCCTCTATCCTTGGAAGGACTCTGAACTTCGCGGGTGAGGGGTGTGTCTTCACTCTAACGAATTTTACTGGCAGGTTTTTTTAAACTGATGAAGAACACTCTGAATTTTATCAACAGCCTGATAATGAGCTGATGCCTGAAAGCTAGCCATTTTAAACTAATTTAAAAACTCTTGTTGCAATTCTTCTTATGGATAAATTTTGTTTCTACTTGAGCAATTATTCTAGGAATCTTTAATCAACATTGGTGTGCCAGAGAGGTTCCACCAAAACGATCCATTTATCTGGTACCTCCATTGAGGATTTTCATAGGAAAAATAATGATAAGGTTCAATTTGGGTATATTAGATTATAAACACAAGGTAATAAGACCAAATCTCTAAATGAATAAATAGTGTGTGTTGTTTCAGTAACAGAATTGTTACCATCATTAAACAAAAGTACTGAATGTATGAAAAGTACTGAAATATTGTGTAGTATTTCTGTCTGATGATTGTAACAACGCTGTTACTGGAATGTGGCATATACTATTTATTTGGTCCTTGTTACATTATGTTTATAGGAAAAATAAGTTGGGTAGCTCATTGGATCATCTATTTTATTGACAGAAATAAATATACAGTGGGAACCTCTCAATATAACAGCAACTTGTGACAACCATCATGACTGGGTGAAGTAGAATGTATCTGTCTTTATCATTTAGACTGGGAGCACTACTCAGTAGAAGACCAACTTAGCTTCAATATGAAATGGCCGCCTCTGACATGAGAAACAGATGTCATGTGCAGCAGCTCCAAACATGGAGTATCCTGTATCCCTGGTTCAGCAGTCCTTAAAGAGTACTTTCAGACAGGCCAGCTGAGCCCAGGTTTTTTAGCCAGCTTGTTACTGCTCCACTTCCTCCTTTTTCATCTGGGCTTGGGATCGGCATGGCAGAGTGTGTAAATCTACTGCTGCCCATGACTGGTACAGAGCAGGAGAGACAATTCTGTCCTCCCAAGGGAACAACAGTCTTTGATTTCCAGACTTAAGTCTGGTCATCTACGGTCAATGACTTTCCAGAATGGTTGCAAGGTTTTCCCACTATGTACTAAATGTCAACCTGCAATCCCACACCACATCATTGACTGTATTGGCTCATCCATTGATGAGCTATACTCATCCCCAATAGACACCATCTCAAACTCTACAGGCTTGATATCCTGATATGATTGAGTTGAGATAAGAAAGAAGAAACAGAAACTTGTTGAATATAACACTTATAATGATTCAAGTTTTATTTGTGTTCTAGATGTTTTAACTGTCTTTTTTTTTGCTGTGCTTAATTTTTATTGGAATTTAAAGAATGTTGAATTATGGCTATTTTTTAAATGCTAAATGTTGATTATTTTGTCTTTTTTATAATATAATTTCACCTACCTAATACAGATAAAAATAAATTGCAAGTGATGTTTTGTTACCATCATCTGACCAAAGTATTGAATGAAAACAAAAGGTAACAAGACCAAATCTAAATAAATAAATAGTGTATGATATTTCGATACTTTTGTCTGATGATGGTAACAATACTGTTACCGAAACCTCACACACTATTTATTTGGATTTGATGTTGTTACCTTGTGTTTATAATTTATAATCCAAATTGCATAGTAGAACCTCCCTGTAAAGGACAACACCTAATTGCAGAGCCAAAGTGTCCTTTAGGGAGAGGTTGTTGTTGAGAGGAATTGTAAAAATGGTAATTTTGCTAATGAAAACTGTCCTTTGTGGAGAGGTGTCCGCTAAAGGGAGGTTCTACTGTAGTACAAAAGTGACACCAAACCATCCCTAACAAGGGAACCACAAACCAATGGGATCTCCGTGTGTTCAGTTTGCCAGCTGGATACATTTGGCTGACTGGCCTCGCCTGTCTGGTGCGACCCACAGCGGCCATTGTGTGGCTCCCCCTGGTGGTGTACCATCTCTCCAGGCTGGAGAATGTCGGGGAGCGCTACTCCACTGTGGGCCTCTTTGCCATCGTTGGGTAGGTACTGCCGCCTCTCCTTCTTTTTCCCTTGTAATTCCTTCATTTGGACATGTTTGGCTATGCAAATTACATATGCCAATACAGTATAACCTATTTACATGCCAGATTCAATATGTATACTATAATTTGACTTTTTTTATACCTACAAGGTAATAACACCAAATCCAAATAAATAATTAGTGTGTGACGTTTCGGTAACATTATTGTTACATCTTCAGCAAAATTACTGAATTAAAGTACTGAAGATGGTAACAACGCTGTTACTGAGACGTCACACATTATTTATTTGGATATGGTCTTATTACCTTGTATTTCTAATCTATATTTCAAATTGTGTGCCTTATTATTATTTATACCATTTAATTCTCTCGGTCGTGCAAATAAAAGTTGCTAATGGCTTGCGCCCATCTGTTGGAATAAATATCAAATAATCGTTGATTTTTTAAATTTTATTCCAGAATTGACCAAATTGACCATTTCTTGATAAATTAAAGCTTACCACATTGTATACCATATTGTATGTGTTTCAGGCTGTGGGCTCTCATTAGTTGATATTTATTCTGACAAATGGCGCATGCCATCATCAACTTTTTGTTGCAGGATCAATAGATTTTTCTTAATTTATCTACCTAATCCCATCTCTGGAGCAGTGGCCACCCAGACCTTTCGGTCCATAAACCGGAGCATGCGATAGCACACCCATTGCTGACATCCAGGTCACCCAGCCAAAAGGAAATGATGCATTCTCCATGCACCGAGCGGCCATTGTTTGGCCCCTCGCGCCCGCCATTATAGTCTGGCTCCATAGGGTCGACCAATTAAACCTACAGGCGTCTCCGAGAGTTCATAGCAAGGTTGCTGACCGAGCCCTCCCGTTCGGACTTAGTTACCTGATCCCAGTACAGTTTCACTTTTTAAACATTTTCCACACATTACACCTGGATATTTTTCCTATCTTAAATGAATTAGAACAGGCCATCTCAAGCCATTGAAGATAGAAAATAATAACAAAATCTACTCCACTTACCCAAAATGTAGCTTGACACCTGCAGCTCCAGAACACATTTTGGCTTGTATTAGATGCACTAAACAGGACCTTTGGGAGAGACCGCTGCTTATCATAAAATAGCTGGAGGAGCATGAAATCATGGAATTGGTGTAATCATTTTTTATTGTTGTTGTTTCTTATCCCCTTGTGTAAAGATTACACAAATTCCATGATTTCATACTCCTCGAGCTGGTTTATGATAAGTAGCGGCCTCTCCCAAAGGTCCTGTTTAGTGCATCTAATGCAAATCAAAATGTGTTCTCTGGAGCTGCAGGTGCCAAACTACATTTTGTATATTGTAGTAATCATTTTTTACTTATCCCTAGTACACCTGATGCCATGATAATCATGGTGGGTAGAAGTAGGCGACTGATTTTACTGTAAGTGCACCACATGTCTACATATGTGAAAAGCAGTTTGACTTTGCACTTTGTGTAATCTATACACAAGGGAATAAGAAACACACACACACACAAAGCCTTTATTAGGGACTTGTCCCATACAGATTCTCCCAGTTGGGTAAGTTAATAATCATCTTGTGTTATTTACATAGGTAGTAAGATGGAAATTGAACTGGCTTTACTCTTCATCTCAAAGTCATTCAATTGTTGACTGGTCCTTACATAATGATGATCTATAAAATGTATAGTAAGCTATTGCTTTAGCTTGCTGATATTTTGGATAGCAATATGTAGGGTGAAATGTTGATACATTTAATTTGCTGATATAGGGCCTTCCTTTCTTCATCAAGGGCTGAAGGGGATAAGAAACAACAAGGAATAGTCGCTAGTTGTATCTCTCAGCTCCCAACCATCCAACATGGTGTGATGTAGGGTAGTGATGGTGCTGGTACAAGTGATCGTTGAGCTGGCGTGGTACGGCCAACTGGTTTTCTCCCCCCTCAACTTCCTATGGGCCAACGTGGTAGAGGGAGCGGGACTGCGGTACGGTGTCCACCCATGGCACTGGTACCTCACCCAGGGACTCCCCGTGGTGCTCACTACCCATTGGCTGCCTTTCCTGGCGTGGCCGGTGTACCCTCGTATCCTGGGGATTGTGGCTGCGGCAGTGGGACTTCTCAGGTACTTTATATCTCTTGGTGTATCTCTCTCTCTCTCTCTTTCTACAAGTTAATAATGGTTGCAAACACAAGGTAATAAGACCAAATCCAAATAAATAAATAGTGTGTGACGTTTCGGTAACAGCGTTGTTACCATCTTCAGATAAAAGTACTGAATGAGAAATTGTTTAAATAGAATTAAGAATATAAATAAATAAATTTAATTAATGAGAAATAATTTCTCATTCAGAGAGAGTACTTTTGTCTGAAGATGGTAACAACGCTGTTACAGAAATGTCACACACTATTTATTTATTTGGATTTGGTCTTATTTACCTTGTGTTTATATTCTATAATCCAAATTGTGCCTTATAATGGTTGCAAGGTTTTCCCACTATGTGTCAACCTGTAAATTCAAACTACATCAATGACTGTATTGACTCATCCTTTAATGAGCTCTGCTAATCCCCAGCAAACAACATTTCAAGCTCTACCAGATTGATACCCTGATATGAATGTGTGGAGATAAAAAAGAATACAAGCTAAAAAGACCAAATAAATTAATGTTGTGTTTAAGAACATTGCTGTGGGGGTCGGTGGAAGGATGGCCTAAACCATTGGTTTTCGACCGCTACGACCTGGGATCGATTCCCACATTGAACATTATTTTAAATTAAAAAAAAATGCTCCAATGGCCCCCCAATTCTTGCAAAAATCCAACCCCACCAGCGAGTGAATGTAACCAAACAAGGCTCTGGTACATTTGTAAGCTGAAAGTCGAACTGCTTTTTACATGTATAGACATGTGGTGCACTTACTGTAAAAACAGTCGTCAACTTCTACCCACCATGATTATCATGGCCAGTACCACGTGTACTAGAGATAATTCAAAAAAAAAGAAGCTAATAATGGTTGCAAGGTTTTTCCACTATGTACTAAGTGTCAACCTGTAACCCCAAGCCACATTTTTGACTGTATTGACTCATCTATTGATGAACTCTACTCATTCCCAGCAGACACCATCAACAAACTCTACAGGCTTCATGCCCTAATATGATTGTTGAGTGGAGATAAGAAAGAAGAAGACATTGTCGTGGAGCAAGAAGTCTTAGGAATTCCAAATACCATGTCTTTCCAATTTTATTGAATAACCGTCCAAGAACATCTTTGTAGAAGTATTGATTGATAGTCTGTCGTTCAGAAACAAATTCATAGTGAAGTATGGTCTTCACCTTTGATTCACTCATCTGCAAAATTTTATTTGCAGGAGAGCCAGGTCTATGCTACGCCATGCTCATTCTTTGTTTTCTTATTTTAATTATTATTATCCCTAGTATACACGTGATACAGACCATGATAATCATGGGAGGTAGAAATTGGCAACTGCTTTTAATGTAAGTGCATCACATGTCTACACACATGAAAAGTAGTTCGACTTTTAACACTTAAAAATTTGCCAGAGCCTCATTTGGTTACTTGCACTCACTGGTGGGGTTGGCATCACATACTATTTATTTATTTGGATTTTAGTTCAATTACCTTGTGAATGTAACGTAAAGTAAATCCCCATTAAAACCAAACTGGGATATAGTGAACCTTCCCTTATAAGGAACCTAAATTGATCCTCATTTTAATTATATAATACAGTAAACTATGGTTATATAATGAACCATATAGTGAACCACAGGTTTGGTTCCATTCAGGTTTGCTATAGAGGAGTTTTACAGTATTTATGAGATAAGAAAGATGAAAGAAGAGACTGTATTTATGTAAATTTAGTGAAAAATATATCCTTTTGATGTTTTCATGTTTCTAGATCCAAATAAGACTTTATAATTAAATCTTTTAATTGATAAAATACTAAATGTTGGATTGAAAAAAAGGAGTACACCTATCCCCCGATTTACACGGTACTTTTTTTACACGTTTTCGCTTTTACACAGTTTTCCAAATAAGTTTTTTTTTTTGTTTTATCGCACTATACTAAATGCTACTGTGATTGAACACATGCGCTGTGTACACATCTCACGAGGAATCCCGAGCTTATGTGCTGACTAAATATTTTAACCTGTCAACAATACATTTTATTTTTATTTCTGTGTACACCTATCCCCCGATTTACATGCTTTTCTCAGGAACGTATCTACAGTGTAAATCGGGGGATAGGTGTATTCCGTTACCAATATATTTTGCCAAAACTCTCTCTCTCTCTCTTATATATTTTCTATAAACAATCTCAACCCCACACTATAGATTATAGTAGGAAACAAAAAATATTTTTTTCTAGATTAATTTGGTGAGGAAAATGGTGTTTATGGAAAGTTATAAGTATTTTTTTACTCGTAATTTTATTTTTAAAATAAAATAATTTTCTACAGTCCTTAATAGTAAAATAATGGGAGGGAGGGGCCTGGCTCATCAGTGATGAATTCTTCCAGTGGTTTCACCAGTTTAATCTACCGCTGTAATATTGGACACACATTAGGCTATTTTTGTATTTCTACTGATTTTGGAGTTAAACTCTTGGGAAAAAGGTATTTTAAATAAACTATGGATGTAAGCTCTGAGGACAGTAGAAATAATTATAAATATCTATCCCGGATGAACCCTCTTTTTTTCCTGTCACCTAGTAGTGCTTCCAGTCTTAATGACAAAGGCATACTCATTCTACTTCACTCAGTAATGATGGTTGTCAAACAGACACCGTCAAGGGTCACAACTTGATACCCTGATATGATTGAGTGGAGATAAGAAAGAAGAAGATAAATATCTAAACTATATATAAGATAAGGCACAATTTGGATTATAGATGATAAACACAAGGTAATAAGACCAAATCCAAATAAATAAATAGTGTGTGACGTTTCGGTAACAGCATTGTTACCATCTTCAGACAAAAGTACTGAATGTCTTACTATACTGAAGTACTTTTGTCTGAAGATGGTAACAACGCTGTTCCCGAAACGTCACATACTATTTATTTATTTGGATTTGGTCTTATTACCTTGTGTTTTTAAACTATATATAATTTAATAACGCTGTGTGTAGCCTACAGCCGCATAAGGAATTCAGGTTTCTCCTGCCTGTACTGCCCTTGGTGATGGTAGCCAGTGGACACAGCCTGTCCATGCTGCTGCGTAACTCGCGCAGGCCGGCGTGGGGGCTGGGACTGCTAGCTGCCATGGCCCTAGTCAACCTACCCCTGGGCTACTATGTCTCAGTGCGCCACAAGGCTGGACCTCTGGCCATCTCACGCTTCCTGCGCGACCACATTCCTGTCAATGCTGACTACAGCGCCCTCATCCTGATGCCCTGTCATTCCTTGCCCCATTATAGGTTAGTGGGGAAATGGGAAGGGCATTTTTTTACTCGTACCATAACTGCCTTCTTCAGTCTAATGGACAGCAAAACCTTGCTAAAATGAACTAGGGAAAGTTCTTCCCTTATAATATATATATATTTTTTGCTTATCCCTAGTACACGTGGTACAGTCCATGATAATCATGGTGGGTAGAAGTTAGCGACTGCTTTTACTGTAAGTGCACCACATGTTTACACATGTGAAAAGCAGTTCGACTTTGCACTTACAAATGTGCCAAAGCCCTGTTTGGTTACTTGTACTTCCTGGTGGGGTTGAACTTTTGAAAGAATCGGGGGCCATTGGAGCATTTTTTTTTTTTTTTTACAGAAAAAAGTGCCCAATGCGGGAATCGAACTCGGGTCGTATCGGTCGAAAATCAATGGTTTAGACCATCCTTCCACCGACCGACTTCCCTTTTAATGATAAGGCACAATTTGGATTATAGTCTTATTACTTTCTCTTCCCTTGTAATGAATCTAAAATAAACCTCAATGTATTAAGAAAAAGGAATCTCCTGATTGTGTAACTAAAAGTTGCTGATGGTTTGTGCCATCTGTTGGAATAAATATCCACTCATTGTTGACTTGTAATTATTCCAGAATTGGCAAAATACCCTTTCTTGATTAATCAATACCTTTTTTCTTAATTTATCCACCTGATCCCAGAGCGCTTTCACTTTTGTATTATTCTTCCCCAATTTATTAGTTATACCATATAGTGAGAGGACCAAAAGTTAGAGGGAATTACATGGCTATTGTGAGTTTGGTCCCGTAGAAGTTTGCTATAGCGAAGTTTTACTGTATTTTATACATACTGTAGAGATTGGTGGAATACAGTGGCATAAACTGGCGATTTCTGAGAGCCCAGGATTGAATCTCACCCTTGGGCACTTCCTTCTTCCTTCATGAAATATTTGCTACAATGATTTCCCTGATTCTTGAAAAGTCCAACCCCATCATTGAGTGCAAGTAACCAGTAAATTTTAGTTATATTGGTATGGTATTGTTGCTTCTTTTTCCAAACTGTGGCCAGATTCAACGATGTGAATTCTATTTATATTACAGTAAAACCCCTCTATATGTGAACCCCAATGGGACAGAGCTTTTAGGTTCACTATAGCCACGGTTTGGCCTTTTTTTTTTTTTTTTGTTACTTTTCTAAATTTTTAGATGGGTAGTTCGTTATTTTAAAAATTGCAAAGTTCGTTATAACGATGGTATTTTCAATGGAATGTAGTTAGCGACTGCTATCACTGTAAATGCACCACAGTCTACACATTTAAAAAGCAGTTCAACTTTTGCATTTACAAGTATGTTAGAGCTCCGTTTGGTTACCCGCACTCTCATTGGTGGGATTGGAATTTTGCAAGAATAGGAGCCATTGAAGTAACTTTCTTTTCAGAAAAAAAGTACCCATTGCGGGATCCAATCCTAAGTTGTGTGACTATCTAATATCAGCAGTTTATACCAGATCTTACCACCTCCATGAAGACTTTGCTTAGCACAAATGTCACAATACCAGGCTTTGTAACTTTGGAAGGCACCCTGAGGGTTTGGGATTCGTAGTTTTTTTAAGAATAGGGATAGTGCCAAGATTGCCTTCCTCAGAATAATTTCTAACACTTTGCCAAATGTTTTAATTTTTTGTTCGCTCCTGACGAGGACAAAAGATTTTTGTCGAAACGTCGAGACAATAAAAAGATTTACTGGCCGAAGTATCTTTTATTTGAAGAACTATGAATGCCGGCCAGGCAGCTTCTATCTTTACGATTAAGTTTCGTTTCTTATCCCCTTGTGTAAAGATTACACGAATTCCATGAGTTCATGCTCCTTAAGCTTTACGATTAAGTTGTTCTGTTATATATTGTAAATTATCATTAGTAATTTTATAATTGGTGTTATTATCATCTTTTGACGTGACGTCTTAAATTAGGTTGCGGCTGGGAGTCACTTATGAAAAAGTGTAACGCCCGGTAACGTTACGATGAGTCATCGAACGAGAGTGCTGCGCGCGCAGCGCTAGAGAATTAGGCGCATTGAATCGGCGCATGCTTGTCTCTGTCTTTGTCTTTCTCGAACGTTCTTGGCGTTGGAAAAACAAGAAAGCGTCATAATACAAGTTCACACGTGTGGTTAAAGTATCGTCAGCTGTGTCTGTAGTGAAAATGTGGAGTGCTTAGATTCGTCATTTACAACAACTACAACAATAAAGGTAAATAATTGTACACTGATATTTCATTATCGTAAACTATGATTGATTGATTAATTGTTAGATTGACACAAAAGTTGAGAAACTGAGTTTATAGGTTATGTCATACTATTGATAAATGTTGATAGTGTTAAGTAAATTATTAGTTTAAAATTAATTAATTAATTAATTATTATTTTACAAATTTTAAATAGTTTCAAATTTATTTAGCAAAAATTTGAACCTTCGATCTGAATAAATGTTTTGATTTTCGAATTGATTCTTTAAAATTACAAATATTAAGAAAAAGTGGCAGATATAAGAAAACTTTATTTAAACTGTGTTGAGCAAGAATTTTAACATCTAATTCAAGTAAATGTTTTAATTTTCAACTTCATCATTTACAATTACAAATTTTATTTAATTTCAAATTTATTTAGCAAAAATTTGAACCTTCGATCTGAATAAGTGTTTTGATTTTCAAATACCAACGCGGCTGGTGGAGTGGCGATCTATCGTAAATTATCATCGACATCTACGGCGGAAGTGTTCCAAGTTGCGATTACAGACGTAACTCGTGTCATTAAAACCAAGGGTGACATGTGCATGACTGAAGTTACTTGCTTCGCCGCTAATACTAGCTTCAAGTTTATACTCGGTGCTGTATATATTCATCCAGGAGCTAGTATGCAGGATATTGGAATGTTACTATGGCAAGGACTCGGTCCGTACATTCACAACAGCCAGTACGTGCCACCGTTCGTGCAAGTTGATTCTAGTATACCGATTCTTCTGTGTGGTGATTTTAACAAAAACGTAAAGCCTGACAACTCGTTTCTTAAATTCATGAAAAATACGTATAATCTTGATTGCGTATCAAACGTTTCTAAGTCAACTACGTTAAAAGGAACAACTATCGACTTGACTTTCGCAAGACACATTACAGCAGAAACACTTCCTTTCATTTCATATTTCTCCTATCATCGTCCTATCCTCAACAAAATCACTCAAATAGGAATTAGTTAAGTTTAAGTTTACATGTACAATGTTTTAGTAAACACAAAATATATTTCTATAGTTAAAATTTGTGCAATTCTTATTTTCATTCAAATCCTTGTTCCTATTGTGCAATTTAATTATATTCATATCAATAAATATTCTACCGTTGTCACGTAAAATCTTCGCCCATAAAACCGACTTTACAGGCAATATCAGGTTTTTTGTTATAAAAGATAATTATGCTGAAGAATAAATTGTCATTGTTATCATTTGCCATTATGTTGTATTGAACAAATCTCTCGTTATAAATTTAAATAAAAAACATGTTCCATCCAGGATGGTACCAGGTTGTACCACTCTCTGTTTGCAGCCACATCCACAAGCCCATCCAGCTGAGGTTTCTGACCTGTGAGCCGGGTCCACGTGGGAGACTGGACTACCTGGATGAGGCTGATCAGTTTTTCCATGCGCCGGCCGCGTGGTTGCGCAGTCAGTACAGTGGCAAGCAGCCGTTGCCCAGTCATTTGGTGATGTTTGATGTCCTGGTGCCCCACATCAAGTCTTTCCTGTCTCTCTACAAGCTGTGTTTCACCGCGCACTACGCCGATCTACCGGACAGTGATAGCCGCGTAGGTCGATCTATTCTGGTCTATTGTCGCCTACCCCCCGCTGCAGCGGTGTCTGCCTGACATCAGCTTCCCACCTCCATCGAGGTGGCGTATACCCTTCCGGCATGATCTCCCTACGCGGCGGTCGGTTTGTTCCAGCGTGTTTATGTGCTGCGCGCACCAAGCTTTGTTGTTTACCACCAAGAGTTGTTGTTGTTGCTGAGCATCACAACAAATATAGAATTTTATCTTTCACCTCCTTGTTTTTCCTGACTGCCACATACAGCTTTTAGGCACACCTCCATATAAGTATAAGGTCTGCTATAACACAAGGTAATAAGATATATTTCTATGAAAAATAGACATTTCGGCCAGTTAGAGTTTTGTTTTTTTTTTTGCTTATCCCTAGTACACGTGGTACAGGCCATGATAATCATGGTGGGTAGAAGTAGGCGACTGCTTTTACTGTTAAGTGCACCACATGACTACACATATGAAAAGCAGTTTGACTTTGCACTTACAAATGTGATAGAGCTCTGTTTGGTTACTTGCACACTCGCTGTTAGGGTTGGATGTTAGAGTTTTTTTATTTTCTCAACGTTTCGATAAAAATCTTTTGTCTTTGTCAGGAAAAGTAAACAAGGTAATAAGACCAAATAAATAAATAGTGTGTGACGTTTTCAGTAAAAGCATTGATAAGACACATTTTGGATCACAGATTATAAATACAAGGTAATAACACCAAATCTAAAATAAATAAATAGTGTGTGACGTTTAAGTAACAGCATTGTTACCATCATAAGACAAACGTACTGAATGGCAAAAAAAAAATCTCTCTTTCTCTTGATGTAACCCAGATTCCTGGAAAAGAGGAAAAATATCACAGCATGATAAGGTACAATATGGATTATAGATTATAACTACAAGGTAATAAGACCAAATCTAAAATAAATTAATAGTGTGTGACATTTCGGTAACAGTTTTGTTACCATTATAATATATGAAAGAAATGAAATAAAAGAAAAATCACCAGCTCTGATGATGGTAACAATACTCTTACCGAAATGTCACACTATTTATTTAGATTTGGTCTTATTACCTTGTGTATATATCTATAATCCAAATTGTGCCTTATCAAGAAACAAAAGTATTTTCCGAATTTTTGCTTACTATACTCATTCTGTGAAACCAGATTGGTTTTACTTACAAAGCAAGTCCAACCCCACCAACGAGTGCAAGTAACCAAACAGGGCTCTGGCATATTTGTAAGTACAAAGTCGAACTGCTTTTCACATGTGTAGACATGTGGTGCACTTCCAGTAAAAGCAGTCACCTACTTCTACCCACAATGATTATCATGGCCTGTACCATGTATACTAGGGATAAGCAAGAAAAAAAAATTACAAGGCAGCTGAGCCTAATAAAGCCACCACTTTGATAACAAATAGGAAACAAAATCACAGAAACCTATACAGTGTGTTGAGAGGATGTTTTTTTATAAAACCTGACAGTTTTAAACTATTCTAACATCTATCTTTGGTTGATGTTTTGATGAGATGTTTATACTTCACTTGGTACCAAGGTCTTTTTTTTTTTAGATATAGAGAAAGGAAGATTTGTTTGTTTTGCAATTTTAACCAATCAGCTTCTAGACAAAAGCGATCTCCTTTATAACATCAAGACCAGCAGGAATAGAAATTTAGTGCTGCACATGATTGGTATACAGCAGGAGGGACAAACACCAATTCTGTCCTCCTAAGAAAACAACAGTCTTTGATTTCCAGACTTAAGTCTGGTCATCTATGGACAATGACTTCCCAGAATGGTTGCAAAGTTTTCCCACTATGTACTAAGTGTCAACCTGCAACCTCAAAACACATTATTGACTATTGACTCATCCATTGATGAGCTCTACTCATCCCCAACAGACACCATCAACAAGTTCTACAAGCTTGATACACTAATATGATTGAATGGAGATAACTTATAAAAAGACCTAAGGTAATAAGACCACAAATCCAAATAAATAAATAGTGTGTGATGTTTCCGTGACAGCGTTGATACCCTGTTGTTGTTGTTGTGTCCAATGAAGAACCTCAGATGTCCCCATGCATCTCTATCACAGCAGTTTTGCTCAAATTGGAAAATAGGTGTCGTTGCCATGTTAATCACCTTGGAAAAATGAACCAGAATTTGGTAAAAGATTTCAAGGGTCCAGGGGAGATCGCAGGGAGGTATAGTTGGACTTCTACGCCCCCCCCCCTCTCCTGTTGATACCCTAATATGGGTAATATGGTTTCACCAATTTAATCCACCAGATCGCTTTTCAGAATTCTACTACTGTATTGAACGATTCTTATATATGTGACAATGAAGGATGGAATATTAGTTATGGTTGGTAAACTATATATGGATATAAGTTTCCAGACAGTAAAATTACATATTGCATCGAGCAATGCTCTTCCAAACATAATAAAGAACTCTAATAAGCTCTCTGATGGATTGAACTGATGAAACTGCTTTGGGGTTCACCACTGATGAGGGAGTCAGTGAAAGAGTGATCTAAACCGTTGGTTTTCGACCACTACGACCTGGGATCGAACCCCGCATTGGGTACTTTTTTTCTAATTAAAAAAATAATGCTCCAATGGCTCCTAATTCTTGCAAAAATCTAACGCCACCAGCGAATGCAAGTAACTAAACGGAGCTCTGGCACATTTGTAATTGCAAAGTCAAACTGCTTTTCACATGTGCAGATATTTGGTACACTTACAGTAAAAGCAGTCATCAACTTCTAACCACCATGATTATCATGACCTGTACCATGTATACTAAGGACAGTAGAAGTTTGTTTTATTTGGAAAAAAAAACATTCATGCTTAATGGTTGTATTGATTATGAAGAAATGTGGTTAGCTGACATAAAGTGGCTAAGTCAATGTTTTTGAGAAATTCACACTCATGGACAAAACTTAAGGAAGTTGTACCTTTCAGCATGTATATCGGGATTCAGACAATAACTCTGAAAGATACACTCATGGACAAAACTTAAGGAAGTTGTACCTTTCAGCATGTATATCAAGATTCAGACAATTACTCTGAAAGATATTACAGTAACCTTTATTGAATACACAAGAGATAAACCAAGTGTGAACACAATTGCCTCTGTCTCCTTCAAAAAAAATATATATATATATATATTGTAGCAGATTATTTATTATTCTATGAATAAATTTTGTATTTTGATACACTGTAAATTTTTCTCATTGCCTCTCTGCTATTTTTTTATATTTTTTATTTTTACATTAAATAAATTGCCATGTCACATTTTGAGGTTTGTCTTTCAAAATTTCAAAGTGACATGTTGGTGGAGATTTTGGGTAGATTGGGGAAGACAAACTGAAGATCCCCGAAAAGACTGAGGCAATGAGGCTATGATCTATATTTTCAGAGACTGGCTCCAGGATTCCACCACCATGTCAAAGCCATGGAAACACATCAAAGACTTCCTTCCAAGGTAACGATGTCCCTATAGACGATATTACAATAAAGCCGCTCTTCACGCCGCAAGAGAAAGAACACAAAGCTACTAGGGACAGTTGTCCAAGAGTCCGAGGGAATACTTGACAGAAACACATCACACCCATGTCAGTAACACCAAGATTTTCAAACTGTGGGTCAGAGCTCCGAAAGGGAAGGAGCTACGTAGCAGATTATTTAATATTCTATGAATAGATTTTTTAATTTTGATAATTGTATTTTGATACACTGTAAAATTTTCTCATTGCCTCTCTGCTATTTTATTAGTTTTAATTTGGTTTTTACATAAAATAAATTGCCATGTCACATTTTGAGGTTTATCTTTCTTAATTTCAACTTGACAATATTGCCACGTGGAAAATTAGGGAAGTTTACAGAGTAGCAAATATAAACAAAAAATAATACGCTGCTAATAAAATAATAAATACTTAGCTCCTTCCCTATGGGAGCTGTGACCCACAGCTAGCAATTATTGTAGTTGCTGACATTGATATGACATACTTCTGCCAAGGATTCCATCGAAGTCTTGGAACTTTGTCCCTAGTACCTTTACGTCCTTTTTCTTGCGGCGTGAAGAGCGGCTTTGTCGTCGTATCGTCTAAAGGGACATCGTCATCTTCGAGGGAAGTATTGGCTTTGACACGTTGGTGGAATCCTGGCGCCAGTCTCCGAAAATGTAGATCACAGCACCCATGACCTCTAGATCTTTTCAGTGATCTTCAGTTTGTCTTCCTTAATTTCCCTGGCATCTCCACCAAAATGCCACATTGAAAATTAGGGAAGTGTACAGAGTAGCAAAATATAAACATAAAAAATAATACTCTGCTAATAAAATAATAAATACTTTGTTACAATATATATAGACCACCCGGAGATATCAAAGACTTCCATACGTTTTGTCCATGAGGGAAGATGGTTTCTTTAATTGGCCTATTTAGCTTGGTCTCTTCACTTTATGTCAGATTTATCCTAATTTCCTACTTTTTCAATTCGGTAGGCTAAGGTCATACTACCTACCTTAATGCCTACATGGGTAGCAAGCATAATGAAAGTGACACCACATGTATATAAATATATTTACAGAAATAGAGATAGATGGTATTTTACCTTTATCTCCAGAGTGTTGTGTCGGTGCTGCAGTCAGTACACCAGTCCTAATCTTGGGGAGTTCGTGGAACTTCACCAGTGTATCGGTGTTTCAAAACGTTATTTACACTTTCTGTATTTGAGTTATAGAATTAGTAAATTTGATAATCCCACAAATGCCCAAACTTCAGTTCATTATCCTGGTTGGTATATTATTAAATTTAGGTTTACCTTAACTATAATCATGGACAAAACTTAAGGAAGTTGTACCTTTTAGCATTTATATCGGGAATAAAAAAATAACTTTGAAATTTATTACAGTGACCTTTATTGAAGACACACGAGATAACCAAGTGTGAAAAAAATTGCTTTTGTCTCTTAAAAAAAAAAAAAAGAAAGACAACGGCATGTTAAGACTCGGAAATAATTCAATCTTTTTCTTTATATATGTATGAACGTTTAAAGATCTATCATAAGAATGTATCTTTAAAAATATATATGTTAATTTTAGTTTATGTATGCGCTATATATACAGCGCACTCATTAAATGTCTTTTTTTTTTAATATATATATATTTCAATGATCAAGCTAGCGCCGAAAGGATTCGGCAGCTCTGGAAAACAAAAAAAAAAAAGCGAATAAGATTTAGGGTTAGTTTTGTTTACCGCTACAATAAAGTTTTGTATTTGCTAACTTGTTGGCATACTTTCTAAAATCATAACAATTTTTGATCCGTCGAGCCGGATTTAGCAAAAGGATACAGTACAGATTGTTTTAGATGCTTTAAAAGAAATAAGGTACGTAAATTTATATATTTTTCTATTGTAGATTAGCATATCGTAATAGTAAAACAAAAGATATTTGTGATTAAGTTAATAGAGCTAAAGTTTTGAAGTTTTTCGGTATAAGAAGTCCAAACTACTAAATTTTTGAAGATTTTAAAGTGTAAATTAATTTATAAGCTATCAAAAATATCTATCATCTATTGTTTTGCATATTTTAAAAATTAAAATGTTTAGAAATGTAGTATGTTTAGAGATTGAAGCTGATTTCGAAAAGGAAAATCCTTCAAAGGAATTAATATAAGATTCTTGAAGGCTATACAAGTGATATCAGAGTAGTAGATGGTCAAATTTTGTATTTACTATTGGAAGACAAGGCTTACTCCATAAAAAGTACTGTAGGACGAACTCGAAACTGTAAAGAAATATGAGGAAAGGTGTATTATAATAGAATTAAAGGTAGAAAGGTAACTTGATCCATCTATAAGTAGATCCGATGTGGCTGGAAATATTTGTAATAACAACGTTAATGAGGCAGCTAGAGCCTATAAATTGCCAAAATTGGAACTCACAAGTACGATGGTTCGTACATTGAATAGCTGAGCTGGTGATCTAATTTTAAGAAGATTCATAATAATTC
Organism: Cordylochernes scorpioides; assembly: GCA_030710605.1. NCBI lineage: Eukaryota > Metazoa > Arthropoda > Arachnida > Pseudoscorpiones > Chernetidae > Cordylochernes > Cordylochernes scorpioides. The sequence goes on along the minus strand of CP092882.1, from coordinate 4,412,056 downwards.
TAGCTTATCAGTAGTGGACAAATTTCAATACTTGGTTTAGTCCATGAAGCCAAACACTAGTGTAGGAAGATTGGTGACTAGTTACCCCATGACCGCGGTAAATTATCTAAAGGTAATTTCCGCTTCGAAAGATCGTTTCGGTGACACAGTGATCCTGACAGAAGTATTAGTATTTTCGTGCGGTTTTTATTTCGAAACTTTGAGCTTCATTGTGAAAAATTGGTTAGACCTTCAATGTCCAAAATATTGTCCATTGCTAGCCACTACTTTTTACCATCTTTCTGACAATTGACGGATCCTATCGCGGAAAAAGTTCGGCTCTTTGGCCGCTATCCATTCATCGATCCTTTTTTTGACTTCATCGTAGTTGAAGTGCTGGTCAGCCAGGCCATGTTGTATTGATCGGAAGAGATAATAATCGGAAGGAGCAATGTCTGGGTTATACGGCGGGTGGGTTAAGTCTTTCAATATGAGCGTTATTAAGTACGTTTTAACGGGTGCTGCAGCATGTGGCTGAGCATTATCATGTTGCAAAATAACTTTGTCGTGTCTATTGGCGTATTGCAGCCATTTTTCTCGCAATAATCGGCTCAAACGCATCAATTGTCTTCAGTAGACCTCCCCTGTGATACTTTTGTTCGGTTGTAGCAGCTTATAATAGACCACTCCTAGCTGGTCCCACCAAATACACAGCATAATCTTCTCACCATGAATATTCGGCTTGGCCGTCGTTGATGAGGCACGGCCAGGGTATCCATACGTTGCCCGATGTTTTAGATAATCGTCATGGACCTACTTTTCATCACCAGTTACAATTCGATGTAAAAATCACTTTCTTTTTTTTTTTTTTACGTTGGAGCAGTTGTTCACACTGAAAAAACGGCGTTCGACGTCTCTTGGCTTCAGTTCATACGGCATCCAATTTCCGACCTTTCGGATCATTCCTATTTCTTTTAAGCGATGAAAAATGACTGGTTGAGTGACTTTGCGAGTTCCTTTTGCGTTTGTGTTAGATTTTCATCGAGCCTTGCCTCTAATTATTCACCCTCAAACTTTGGTGGCGCTCCGGGTCTTTCTTTGTCTTCCAAATCAAAATTCCCTCTTTTAAACCGTGCAAACCACTTCTTACACATTCGTTCAGGTAGAGCATGGTCATCATGAACTACGAAGACTCTCAGCAGTTCTTTTCTACGTATTGAAGTAATGAAATAAAACTCCCCACAAAAACACATTATTTGGTACCAAAGTTGACATTTTAGGAGCAAACAGAAACTAGGTTGTTTATACTTCAGAGAAATGACGGTTACTGAAAAAGAAAGCCTTATGATGACGCTTCAAAAAATGGTGTTTCCAGATGAAACAGTGGATTAATAAACTAGTAGCGTCACATTGATCAAAAACGCACGAACTTATTAAGAAAAAGGCATCTGGTTATCGTGCAACTGAAAGTTGCTGATGTCTTGCGCCATCTATCGGAATAAATATCAACTATTCTCGTTGATTTTTAATTATTCCAGAATTGGCCAAATACCCATTCTTGATTAATCAAGAAAAGCTAACCACGGACGCGTTTCGGGCTGTCGGCCCTCATCAGCGTGGTGTAAGCTGTACCTCAACGACCAAAAAATTGGTCATTAAGGCATCCTGAAAAATCATGAAACGGGTAGTTAAGGCCAGAATTGCGTGAGAACTTATTTATGTAGGTCAGATTTTGGAATTTCGCCTCCGATCTTTGGAATCATTGGGTGTAAATCCACAGAAAAATACGGCCTTCCTTACCTTATATATACCTATTTACTTGATAGAGTCCAGTCTACGGGAAGATCTCTCAAGATACGGCAGAGGAGCACTGTGTCTGGGTATAATGACCTGGACTTACCCTCAATCTGTGGACAATGAGTTAGAATTGCTGATGAAGTTCCCAAGGATGGAAGTGAAGGGTGCAGAACGTATTGTCTATGTAAAGGCTGGTTTAAGTGAACCCTCTCGACCTAAAGAAGGGAAGTCATCAGTGAGAAAATTGCATGTAGCCGAGGTGAAAGAAGGAACTAAGCCTGGTAATGAAAGATACAGCTTGTGCAAAGAATCCCATTGGGTACAACATAGTCCTGCTTGGATATCACTGCCCATAAAAAAAAGAGAGTGGAAGAATTTAAGCGATACAAGACATATTTCCGACATTTGCGAGTTTGGCATCTGGGATACCGCTGTACAAGAAACATAAAATTAGGATTTGTAAAAAGAAACATAACCCCTTGTTGTACCTCGGGGAGGAAGAAGGAAAACACCAGGGTGTAGTTAAAACAATAGAAAAATGTGGCAACGAAGAAGCCTCATCAAAGCAGGGGAGTAAAGATATCTCCTTCGCTTGGATGCATGTACCCAACGCTCTCTTGGCTACTGCTTTGATCCGCATCGTTAACCTAAGAGAAAGGGTTGCCGTTCGAGCTCTATTAGATAAAGGATCCCAATCCTCTTTCATCCGTAAGGACGTATTGCAGGTGATAAAGCTTCCCATCTCCAAGGTGAGCGTCCAGATTTACTACTCTGATCAAAAAGTTTCGACACTTTGCTCATAAAATCCTGAAAATTCAATATATTTTCTCCCGGTTTGTGGCAAACACAAGCGTCGCCCTTGGCTTGGAGGTCTGCCAATTTTCAAAAATCACGCGCCACAACAGCGCGAGCAGCGGCTGTTCGAAGTGAAGCCATTTTGCCCGTGCTTCGATTTCGTTAGTCACCGAAATGGAGGATCAACAAATTTGCATCAAATTCTGTGTAAAAAACGGATTAAAGGGTGCCGAAATTTTTTGGATGTTGCAAACAGCCTACTGGGATGCCGTCATGAGCCGAAGACGAATTTTCGAGTGGTACAAGCGCTTCAAGGAGGGTCGGGAAGAGACCGCCGACAACGAGCGTTCCGGGAGACCGTCCACATCAACCACGCCTGAAAAGTGGACAAGGTGTTGAAACTGGTGCGTGAAGACCGACGAATAACTGTCAGGGAGGTCGACGAAGAAGCAGGGATATCATTCGTGTCGACTCAATCGATAATGAAGGACATTTTGGGAGTGAGAAGACTCAACGTCGTTCTCGTTCCCAAAGATTTGACTTTTGATCAAAAGAACGCCCGGAAAGAAACGGCCAGTCTCAATCTCGAAGCGACTACCGACGACCCCGAATTGCTGAAAAGAGTCATTACTGTAGACGAAACATGAATTTACGGTTTTGATTCGGAAACTACCCAACAGGCATCGGAGTGGCGCTTCAAAAATGAGCCGAGACCAAAGAAAGCGAGGAAGGCTCCTAGCAAAGTCAAGGTCATGTTGACGGTGTTCTTCGACTACCAGAGCATCGTTCATCATGAATTTCAACAACAAGGCTCTACAATAACTGCTGACTCCTACCTGGGATTTTTGAGGCGATTAAGGGAAGCGATCAGGCAGAAACGGCCGGAGCTGTGGAGGAGCAAGTCGTGGATCCTCCACCACGATAACGCGCTGGCGCAGACAGCCCTCAAAATCTCGAAGTTCCTGCAGGATCACTCAACCTCTGTGTTCCCCCAACCCCCCTACAGTCCCGATTTGGCCCCCTGCGACTTCTTCCTTTTTGGAAAGCTCAAAAAAAAGTTAAAGGGTCGGAAATTTCAGAGCCTAGAAGAGATCAAAGTGGAATCGAAGAAGGCCATGAAAGCGATCCCGAAAACACCCGAGGTGTTTTGCCGACTGGAAAAAAAGGTGGCTGAAGTGCATCGCTGCCAACGGGGACTACTTTGAAGGGGACAATTTGAATTTAGTAGAATAATAAAGTTTTTTTTTTTAACTTATGAGCAAAGTGTCGAAACTTTTTAATCAGAGTAGTACAGCATCAACGCTACAAAGGGTGATGATGCCAGAATCGGCCCATTTTGAAATTGAGTCCTTGGTGGATCCAAGCTGGAATAATACAGGCGTTAGTGGTTAAAAGGATGACTGGGATTGTTGCCAAACATTTGTTTCTTTACCAGGAGCGTTCAAGAATATCGAACTGGCAGATCCCCATTTCGACAAAGGTGTAAAAATAGACCTAATCATAGGAGCTGATATTTATGGCTCCTTGTTATTTCCAGAGGTCCGAAGAATCGAAGAGACTAAGCTCTACACTCAAAGGACCAAGTTGGACTGGATAATATCGGGGAGGCTGGGTGATACGACAGGTCCGACTCAGGTGCTCACAACCTCTATTCATTGCAACGAGAGGACCGATGAGATATTGAGGCGTTTCTGGGAGATTGAAGAGGTGCCGTCAAGAAATGAACTGACAAAAGAAGAATATAGACCATCACTCTTCATATATTCAACCTTTTCACACGTCATCCAAATGTTAGAATATTAAATTATTTCTCTTTGAAATTAAAAATGATTTTTCATAAATAAAAAGAAACTTATGCGGTTAAACTGGTTGTATAGCTTTATAATTATACGCCGCAGTCATTTATAAGTATTATTAGTCAGTTTAAATATTAGTTACGAACGGAGAAATATCGTCCAGGATAGCCTAGTGGACATGGCACCTGCCCGGTAAGCAGAAGGTTGTGGGTTCGATTCCCGCTCCTGGACACTTTTATTTTTCCGTTCGCCATTACTCTTCATATTTTTCACCCTCCATACGTCATCCATTCATATATAGACCATCACTCTTCATATATTCAACCTTTTCATACTTCATCCAAAAGTTAGAAATATTTAATTATTTCTCTTTGAAATTAAAAATGATTTTTCATAAATAAAAAGAAACTTATGCGGTTAAAACTGGTTGTATAGCTTTATAAAGAAGAATTGTTGTGATGGACGCTTCCGTTTGATCCTAAAGTGAAATCACAGGACTATTTCGGAACCTCTCTCAATTCTTGTATTCAGCGGCAGATCTCTCTCGAACGACGTCTGTCCAAAGATGGTCAACTCAGGCAGGCTTATTGCAACTTCATGGATGAATAAGAAAGGTTTAGGACACATGACTCACATTGATGAACTTCCGTCCAATAACCAAGATGACTGTTGACCCCAGCATGCCGTAGTCAGTAGCCATCAAAATACAAAAAAGGATTAGTTGTTGACGCCTCTTCAAAGACTCCAAATGGATTCTCCTTCAATGACCGACTCCGTTGTAGTTGCAGAAGGATATATTCAACATGAACTGGAGACAGTATAAGGTTGTTTTCACGGCAGACATCGAGAAGATGTACCGACAAATCCTGGTTCGACCAGATGATGCAGAGAAATAGAAAATAGTTGGAGAGAACATCCTGAGGACAGCTTGTAGATATTCAGATTCAATACCGTGACCTATGGCACTGATCCTGCACCATATTTAGCTATTAGAACCTTGATTTAAATGGCGCAGGATGGACACAAATTCCCTAGAGAGGCCAGGGTGCTCATGGAAGACACTTATGTGGATGATGTTATTACAGGTGCAGATAATTTGAAAGAAGCATTGGACTCCAGAAATGACCTCTTTGCTTTGTTAAAGTGTGGCGGTTTCATACTAAAGAAGTGGTCGTCGAATTCCTCGGAGATTCTGAGTAACATTCCGGGGAATTCCAACTTAAAATGGTCAAGTTTAAACACTCGACGGTAGTTAAAACTCTTGGACTGTGGTTGAATCCTCACCAATATTGTTTTATGTATGATGTGAGCCATCCAACAATGAAGCCTATGACTACCAAAAGAGAAATGTAGTTTGTGGCAAAACTCTATGGCCCTCTGGGCTGTTTGGCTCCAGTTATTATCGCAGGCAAGTTCCTGATTCAGAAACTGTGGATCATTGAATTGAACTGGAACGAGTACATAGAAGAGCCGGTGAAGGGAGACAATTCAGGGAAGAATTGACTGGTTTGAGAATCCTGCGTATCCCGTGGTGGTTGTGTATCGGTAGAAGTACACGAGGAGGAGAGCTGCACGGTTTCAATGATGAGTCGGCGGATTCATATGGGGAAATAGCATCACTGACGCTGGAGGAGGACGCTGCCCAGGACGCCGTAGTCCGCCGTGGGGAGCGAGATAGGTCTGTAGCCACAGAGCCCAGGGCCGACGTGGGACCAGGCAGATGGTGCTGCGATGGAGGCAAAGCCCTGCGGAGTTGTGAGGCCTCGTAGACGCGCTTGAGAGCGTCAACGAATTCCTCGTAGGCCAAGTAGAACTCATAGGGCAAGTCGTCCCACCCCGGGGCCCTTTCGAGCGGCGGCGATCTCTGCTACGGAGATCTCGGAGCGGAGGGTCGTCTTCCCCCGAATGAACTCTGTGACGGCATTGGGATCGCACGACTGGCTGGCGAAGCGGCGCTGGAAGATGGAGTAGATTCTGCGTCGTAACTCCGAGCCCTCGATGTTGCCTTCTTCGCCACGGAAGTTCGTCCTTGTAGGCTGGCGCGCGCGGCCGAGATCGGGCCGTGATGGGTAGTCCGCTTCCGTCGACGCAGCTTCGAGCCTGGCCTGCAGGAACCACCTGGCCCGTACGATGTGGTCGTCGTCAGCGACGCGAGGGACGTTGAGGGATCTCACCTCCGCCAGCAGCTCAGCCTTGATTGAAGACCAGCTGCTCCACAGAACTTCGCTGACCATATCCGCGATGGCTGTTGAGGTTCTTTCGATGATCGTTGCCAAATGTTCGACAACGATCCCCGAGCGTAGCATTGCAGCCACGCAGGGTTGACGAGGTGAAAGAGGCACTCCGAGCTGAAGAAGGACAACTCGATGGTCCGAGATCCTGTAGTAGGTGGTACTGTGCTGGGCGACACGATCCGCGAAGCTCGAAGGACCCTGTCCAGGCAAGAGGCGTCAACACGGCTCCTGTAGCTGACCACTCTGATTGGAATGTGGGCGGCGTCGAAGAGGGTGGCCGCATGGCTGTCTGCTCCAGTAGCTCGGAGAGGGCCTCCACCGAGCCGGATGCTGTGTCGTTCGTGCTTTCCTCGTTGATGTTGAGGTCGCCCAACACCCACGAGTTCTCCTGGACCGCGGTGGCTGCGATGATCTGCAGCTGCTGGTGCCGCTCGTGAGGAATATGTGAGAGGTGACAATTGATGACGCTCACTTCCTGGCCGTGGACGTCGATGGAAATGTTGCCCGGCCACAGAACGCGCTGCCGCAAGACAGCGACCCCTAGGCGCAAAAACACAGGCGAGGCCCAAACCCCTGATGGCTATAGGGGGCACGACCGCGACGCTGTAGCCTAGGCAGAGATGTTGAATAGCTTTCAACGATGAGGCGTTGGTCTCCTGGACGAAGGCGACGTCTATGCGATGTTGGCTAAAGAAGTGACAGAGCTCAATGCTCCTCTCGCCAGTGGCGAGCGCGCGGACGTTGATGGAAGCCAGACGGAAGCTCATTGAGCGCTATTCGTTAAGGCCCGGACAAGACGTTTATAGAGAGCCGTCTGGGTGGCGGGAAGACATTCCAGAAGCTTCTGGGCTACACTGTGGAGCTCGATCTTATGAACACTCCCCATCTTCTTTATGACGTTTTGCAGGCCAGGGACGATGGCCTCAAATATTTCTCTTCTCCATCCCAATTAGTTGAGCTTCGTCAAAGATGGAGCTGGGGATTCGTTCGAGTAGTTCCTTCAGTTGTTGCCGCGTCTGTAGCCTCCGCCGGAGGGAGTAGACACCTGAATCTTCTCCTTCATTGGGATGTCCTTTATCTGCTCGGATGGGGCTTGCTTTTGGGTGACAGTGCACGAGGAGATCGCGGGAGCAGCAATCACAGTTGAAGGCGCAGGACAGAGAAGGGTCGCGGGTCCAGCGGTAAGCGTAGCTACTCCTTCAGAGCCTTTTCAGTCATACTCTTCTGTATTTCACCAAATTTTAAACTTGACTATGCAAATCTGTACACTTCACTTCTCTCATATTTAATACCGAAGGCACACAAGTGGCAACACACCAGCGCATTATTATTTCCCAGTAAAAAATCTTAATGACCAGCAGACCAAATCAGCATTTTCTCTCCAGATTCTAAAGGTTGATAGATTCCTTGCAACCTATATTGGGTAGACATACCAACGTCTTAGGACTGATTCACCTGAAATAAACACACCCTCCCTGATTGTCAAATTTGTTGACAAACATGAACTTTTTAGAGGCTCTTAGTTATGGCTGCTTTTTTTAACTTTGAGGACGGGCGATTCCACAGTTGCATAGGCAGGCAATAGGGGCTGCTGTGGTCTCAGGTGATGTTTTACAGGTACATTGGGTCAGCTGACATCCCCCCTACCCACTGATAGATAGACAAGAAGGGACAAGATCCTGGTGGACGCGAATTCGTGTCGGCCGCCGGTGATTTTATATTTGATTTTAAAAATCGAGGACGCGAATTCGGTCCTTCTAGCTTGATGCAAAATCGGCAAGGACGCGCGTCCCTCGGATCGAAAGTGTTAAATTTCATTTGTTTAGCGCCAAGTGAAATCAATAAAATGCGTAATCTACAAATATAGGCGACAAATTATAGCTACGTTAAAATGCCATTTGCTTCCGTTGCTGACATATTCAGTGCTGACACCTATCGTCGATATATTGAACCAAATCTATTCCAAATGTCTTAAGCAGTAGGAGAGTCGCTATATCGTCCTGGTGCTATAAACTGATCCACTTCTTCCAGTTTGGATGTTATGATCTGAAACATTGTTCTGTTCACTTGTGGAACACTGGGTTCTCTAGCAGTTTGACAGCTGTTACATGGTTGTGACGGTCAGTCTATTTAGTGGGATCCCAGCCCATGTCCCCCCTGTAGAAGTCTTCTGATGCTACAATACCAATCTTGGAATTTTCAGACAAAAGCCAACCTGTATACTGCGGTGTTTCAGGCTATATTGATCTTCTGACTTCTGGTGTAACTTTCAATCCCCCTTATATATATATAATGTATTTATTTCAAATATAAAAGGCATCTTATTACATCAAATATTTTTCCTGTTCGGGTTACATCATTTTTCCATTCTAACTTTTACAATACACAGTTCATAACAAACCAAGGATATTTTATAAGATATTTGTTAGCAATTGGGTCTGTTGAGGATTCGAGCTGTTACTGTGGCAAGGAAACCCAGGACTCGAGACACCTACTGTTGGAATGTCCACTTTTCTATAGCGCTAGATAACAGACAGTTACTGATGTTGAAGAACAGTATGAATTTGTAAATAGCAGAGAAAATTAAACACAAGGTAATAAGACCAAATCCAAATAAATAGTGTGTGATGTTTTGGTAACAATGCTGTTATGGAAACGTCACACACCATTTATTTATTTGGATTTGGTCTTATTACCTTGTGTTTATAATCTACTAGCGGACATACCCGGCTTTGACCGGGTTTTACCCGAGTAAAGGTTTGTCTAACGAATCTCTCGATAAAGTGAACATTTTTTCCCAGTCCCTTTAAAAATACTTGATAAGTTGAATAAAATAAATATTAATTGGTAGCCTCGGTAATTGGAACGGGTTTCACCGGAGTAAAGGTTTGTCTAACGAACATTTGTTAAAATAATTCTCTATAAACTTATAAAAAAAAAAAAGAATATATATTTTGATAATTTGAAACTCGTAAATTTGAATCTCTCGATAAAGTGATCATTTTTTCCTGGTCCCTGTGTGCCGTGTCATCCTGAATTTTGTCATTCCTAATTTTATACATTACAAAATCATCGTTTTATCTAGTGAACATTTTTTCCCGGTCCCTTGAAAAATACTCGATAAGTTGAATAAAATAATGGTCGTTTATGGAAGATGGACGAAGTTACCGGAGGTCACCCGCGAGGCTTTTTTCTTGTCTACTTGGCACAGCTGTGTCACCAACTCTGCCCCCGCGCGCCAGGACCTCTTGATCCCTCTGATTGGTCGGTGGGAACTTGGACTGTCCATCCGGCCGGCGGCCGGACGATTACATTCTCTCGACAGGGGGGGGGGGGGGGGAAGACCTAAGCCTATCTCCGTTGCAAGGTGGCGCTGCTTGCGAGTTAAAGCTACAAATCTGCAAATAACTCTAAGGATATTAAAGATATTCAAGAAATTATTTTTCGGAAACCTTTCCGGGGATATACCTAATAATTACAAAACTATTTTAGAGGCGTAATATTCTTTTTAAAATAAAACAATTTCTACTGTCCTTACTGCAATGGAAAAATTAAAGTAGAAATTGTTTTATTTTAAAAAGAATATTACGCCTCTAAAATAGTTTTGTAATTTGATAACAGATGGCGCGCTAGTGCATCGTAACATACCTAATAATATCCCAAAATTTCTCGACGATTGGATGTACGGTTTTTGAATCTATAGAGTACACACACACACACACAGACATTCATTTTTATATATATATAGACTAGCCGAATGACCCGGGCAACGCCCGGGTTTTACCCGATTAAATGCTTTTATTCAAATACTATTCGTTACAATTATAAATTGGCGCCGTGGATGTCATTCTTGTGAAACGTCCCGCTCCAAACTTTGTGTCTGAGAAGCGATATTTTTATAAAGAGATGATCTGGCTTTGTGTCTTCTGCTCTAATGAATGTTTTTCTGTTAGAATTTTGTTCCTGCATACTAAAAATGAACTGGCTTCACCCGTGGTCTCTGCTTTTTGGAATTTTTCCGGATATAATTTTGTATCTGATAATCAAATATGATACAGCAATATTGTCATCATCATTTTCCGAATAAAAAACAACTACTTTTTTTCCCAGAACCTGTCAATTTATTTTTCTTGACTAAAAATCCGAAAAATATATTTTCCAGATTTTTCTCTATGTCCTGTTAAAACACGTTTTACATGTCCATTAGGTCAGCTGATATTACCTCCCATCTTCACCGCTAGAGGTGCTGCTTGCGAGCGAAAGGGCAAATTTGCAACACAATTTGCAAATAACTTGTATACATACTTGTATACTTGTGTACATAGACCATAAATCTGTACATAGACAGGAAAAGCACATATATTTTAATAATATAAATGAGTTTTAAAAATTGTAAAAAAAAAAAATGCATTGGCCGGGAATCGAACCTGGGGCGCCCGCGTGGCAGGCGAGCATTCTACCACTGAACCAAAAGCAAACGGTGACAGAATTGTTGATGACTCTGATACTTGTATATTTTAATAATCATTTTAACAGAGAGAGTTGTCAGAGATTTAATCACTTTTTGGTAACTATATTTCTGACTTGAAAGGCTCAGGTTCCTTATATATCTTATTGTTTATTTTTTTAAATGTGTAAAAAGTTTACAAACAAAAAAACCAAAACATTAGATCTATTTTTATTTTATTTTTTCCACCATTGCTCTCATTTTTTTTTAGGAGGAGAAAAAAAAAGTATTTTTATAAACAAAAAAAAAAAAAAGTTTTTTTTTTTTTTTTACCACAAAGGCAATAATAATAAAAGGATGTCTGCCCAAATAATATAGAAGACGAAGAAAAAAAAAAAAAACTAATGATACTGGGCAGACAATAAAAAAGTCACTTTTTTTGTTGTTGTTTTCTCAGTTCATTCACAGAATGTGTACAATTTCTCTTTTCCATATCATCAATTTTTAAATGGGGGGAAAAGGAGAGGTGGGGAGTAGAAAATCAAGCAAGATAAAAGATTTCTGCGAGAAAAAAAAAAACTGTCATTTCTTGATTTAAGACCTTTCTGTATGGAAAAAAGGTGAAGAAATATTGTGTTTATATTACAGTAGAACCTCCCTTTAGCAGACACCTTTCCACAATGGACAGTTTTAATTTACAAAATTACAATTTTTACACTTTAGCAATTCTCTGGTAAGAGGACACCTTTCCACAATGGCCAGTTTTCATTTGCAAAATTACCATTTTTTACAATTTAGCAATTCTCCGGTAAGAGGACACCTCTCTACATTGGACAGTTTTCATTTGCAAAATTACAATTTAGCAACTCTCCGGTAAGAGGACACCTCTCCACAATGGACAATTTTCATTTGCAAAATTACAATTTTTACAATTTAGCAATTCTCCGGGTAAGAGGACACCTCTCTACAAAGGACAGTTTTCATTTGCAAAATTACAATTTTTACAATTTAGCAATTCTCCGGTAAGAGGATACCTCTCCCTAAAAGACACTTTGGCTCTCCATTAAGTATCCTTTACAGTGAGATTTTACTATATTACCTGAAAAGGTAATGAAAATTGTATAGCTACAATAAATTAAGACCTAATCCAAATTAATTGTGTGTTTCTGTAACAGCATTGTTACCATCATCAGACAAATACTGTTACTGAAACATCACACAACTAATAATTTATTTGGATTAAGTTTTATTTTCTTGTAGCTATTATAATCTATAATCCAAATAGTGCTTTTATTGGTTTTGAAAATTGTTTCTCCCTCCAAAATACAAATGAAAATAAACTTCCAATTTTTAAGAATACAAGATAATAAGACCAAATCCAAAATAAATACAAAGTGTGTGATGTTTTGTTAACAGCATTTTTACTATTGGGATGGTAACAAAGCCATTACCATCACACACTATTTATTTATTTGGAGATTTGGTCTTATTACCTTGTGTTTATAATCTATAATCCTAATTGTGCTTTATTGACAATGAATATAAATGTTTTATTGTTATTATTTTTAGCTATGCTGCTGAAATAGTAAATTTTATCAATTTTTACAATTACAACAGTTTTATCTCAATGGGTGGTGTACTCTTTTAAATTATAAAAGTTTGGTTGGGAGATACTGTTGAAATATTAGTGTTAAAATGTGCGGAGTGTGTTTAAACTAGAGTAAATGTTTTAAATAAAAATTGGGGGATAGTTTTTGTGTGTTTGAAGATTTTTGATACACTGTTGAATTATAGTGAAAAGTGATAAAGCACAAGAGAGGCCCCGCTGCTTATCATCAAACAACTCAAGAAGCATGAAATCATGGAATTTGTGTAATCTTTATGCAAGGGGATAAGAAAACTACATATATATTTTTGTAAACTATAAACCAGGTGTAAAAAAAATCAAAAAAATCTGGGTATTAAATCTTTTAGGTCTTAAATCAAGAATGAACTTTTTTTTTTTTTAAAACAAAAAGGGGAAAAAAATAATTGCTAAAACATTTGAGTATAAAGTTAGAAACAAAAAAGAAAAGGGTAGGAAGTAAAAAAAAAAAAACATTGATAGAGTTAAAATGGTAATTTATATATATATTTAAAAAAAAGTAAACATTCAGGATTACATTTGTCATAATGATTTTCTTTTTTTTTTTCAATGAAAAAGCATCTTTTTTTTTTCTTTCCCTGTTTATAGCCGCGAGCCCAAAAAAAAAAAAATAAAAAGGACAAAGATAGATAGGAAAGAATTACAAAAAAATAATCACTATTTACACAATAATAGATGTCATGATAAAGATAACAGATGGAAAAAAAAAAACAGATTCCATAAACAAACACACAAAAAAAAACCAAAAATGTATATACAATACACTGCAGGTTTAAATATTATGGAAAAAGTAGATTTTTAAACATAAAAAAAGGAATCAATTGTAGTAGTTAGGCATGCAATGGAAAAAAAAAAGCACTTTTTTACATTTATACTCTTTCTTTTTTTACCACTTAAGTACACCGAGCTCTAAGAAGATAGTCAATTGACACAATAATTTATTTAAAAAAAAGGAGAAATTATATATAAGAAAAAAAGAGAGATTGAATCATCACTTTTTTATATTCTTTATTATTTAAACATTTCATCTGAGAGAGAGAGATATACATTTATATAGAATCTAAAAAGAATTTTTTTTTTTTGGTAGGGAAAGGAGAGGAGGGTGTGTGATAATATTATATGTAATATTTTCTTATTTTTTTTATTATGTAATATTTTCTCTAAAATAAATCCAGAGATATGTGAACAATACATATATGGGGTACAATCTTGCTATAATAATCGGTAACAGACATCTTAGGGGGGGGGGGGGGGAAGTGGAGAGGGTTATAATATTTATATAAGGAGGGTTATATAGTGGGGGGTTATATATATATGGGGGGTCAGGGGAAAAAGGTGTTTTCTTAAGAGAAAAATAGAAGTTTTTAACAAGGGAAGTTTAAAAAAAAGAAAAAAAAAATTTTTCATGACACATTTTTGTCTTTTCTTCCACAAAAAAATGTCTTCTATACAATACAGGCTTCTGAAATGGAATGTTTATATATATTTTTTTTCATATTGAAATATAGTTTTTTTTTGGTTCTTTTATTCTAAATATGATTTTATATTTTGGAAAACTTGAAACAAAAACAGGAACACCAAACAATGAAGAAAAAAAAAAAATAGTTGAAAATTTTAATAAGTCACAAGGCCCATTTTTTTTAATATGAAAAAAAAAAAACAAATAGTTCCAATAGTTTCCAATAAAAGATGAAACAAACCAAAAAAATTGAAGTTTTTTTTTTTTTTCCAGAGAGTATGATCAATTTTTTAATACTGTATTTTTTAAAATAGTAGATGAAAAAAAAAAACATTATCAAAGACACTATTTTTTTTAGGAAAGAAACAAATCAAATGGTTTCTTACAATAAGATAAAATTCTTATTTTTTTTCCACAAAGAGTTAATATTGTTAAAACATGTTTAAGAAAAATAGAAATTTTATTTAATATGTTAATCAACAATATGTTGCACCGGAGTGAATGAGAATTTACTAATTTTTTTTTTTTCCTTCTCATTGAATAAAATTTGACCGTGTAATAAGAAAGCGTCGAGTAGTAGTAGTAAAAAGGAATAAATTATCGCATCTCTAATAAGACAGCCCAAAAAAAAAAAAAAAAAAAAAGGTAAATATGTAAATATGATGAGAGTAAATAATAATAATTGTGTAAATAAGTTGTTGTTTTGTTATGTAAATAATAATAATAATAATAGAGAGATTATATATGTAGTAAATGGGGGAGAAAAAAAGCAATGGAGAGATGGTTCAAATTTGAAAGAAAGAAAAAAAAAAAAAACACAGAGTAACTTGACAAGATAGATCAAGACACTTGTGGTGATTGATCAGGAACAAATAATTAAAAAAAAAAAAAAGAAGAGATTTTAAAGAAAGAAAGCCTGTATACACGCTGGATAAATGGCCCGTTATTGCTGTGGTGGCGGAAACTGAAAGATCAACTGATAGGGAGATTTGGAGGCTGCGAGGAAATAGGGATCAAGGGGAAAGGAGGGGAGGGGGTGGGGAAGAAGAAAGTAAAGAGACGACGTTGAAAGCTTCGAAGAAGAGAAAGAAGAAGAAGAAGATCTAGTCCTTTAAGAGCTTGGTGGCCCGTTGGTTGGCGGCCATGATGCGCGATTCGTTGGATTGCGCCTGCGCAGCAAGGGGTGGTATCACTTGTTGAGCTTCTCCACTCGCTTGTTGCATTCTTGGATACGGGAGTCATTCGATTCAGCCTGCGGAAAAAACATGCCACATGCAAGGTAAAAAAAAAGGAGCCACATGCCATTGCGTGTCAAAATAAAATAAAAGTTTTAAATAATAATAATAACAAAAAAAAAAAAATGTAAGGAAGTGATATAAGACACTTCTGTCAATGTATCATAGAAACCTAACCCTATTCCACATCATCATCCAGTAAAATAATCATTATCTTGACTCAAGAGCAGAAATATACAACACCCTATCAAACCTATTTCCCTGTAAACCAAGAACCTCTTCCCTCTAGAGCCTTGCCAAATCAATAAAACAGACTAATCAATAAACCAACATCACTATCAATGTAACTCCGCCTTTGCCGGTCCCAAGCCCGGATGAAAAAGGAGGAGGGGGAGCAGTAACAAGCTCGCTAAAAAACCTGGGTTCAGCTGGCCCAGCTGATAGTACCCTGTAAGGGCTCCTAATCTAGGAATACAGGATAAGCACCGTTTGTACTCCATGTTAGGAGCGTCTGCACATGGCGTCTGTTCCTCATGTCAGAGGCGGCCATTTCTTTTGGAGCTAAGTTGGCCTGCCACTGAGTAGTGCTCGAGTAGTACTCCCAGTCTTAATGACAAAGGCAGACGCATTCTACTTCACCCAGTCATGATGGTTGTCAAATACCATCATGGGTCACAACTAGATACCCTAATGATTGAGTGGAGATAAGAAAGAAGAAGAAGACTATCAATGTATGTCAATGGTTTCCAGATCATATTGGAATTCCTGGAAAATGAACTGGCAGACTTTTTAAGCAGAAGCTAGAGCTCTTGGTTACCCTGAGATCAGACAATTGCCACTCATGGACAAAAATTAAAAGGAAGTAGAGTAAGTAATAATAAAGCAATAACGCTTCAAAGACTCACACATCAATTATACTTGTACTGTCCTTACTGCGATGAAAAAATATTGGGAGGGCTTGGCTCATCAGTGGTGAACCCTCCCAGCGGTTTCCTCATATTTAATCTGTCAGAGTTTCTAAGAGCTCTAATACTGTATTGGACGATTTTTTATTATTTTTTTTTGCTTATACCTAGTACACGTGGTACAGGCATGGATGATTCTGCTTATATATGTTACACTGAAGGTTGGAATCTTAGAAATGGTATTTATAAACAAACTATAAACATAGGCTTTTAGGAAAGTAGAATTACATAGAAATATTTGCATTGAGTAATGCTCTTCCACAAAGAAAAGAGACAAGGCCAGTTAGGCATAAATTATGTCTTAATATTGTCATTTGAAGTAGAAAGTCTTTGATTTAGCCGGTCGACTATTTTTTTTTTTTGGAGGATACAGAGACAATTTTGTTCACACTTATTGTCTGAATCCCGATATACATGATGAAAGTTACAACTTCCTTAAGTTTTGTCAATGAGTGTATCTTTCAGAGTTATTGTCTGAATCCCGATATACATGCTGAAAGGTACAACTTCCTAAAGTTTTGTCTATGAGTGTATCTTTCAGAGTTATTGTCTGAATCCCGATATACATGCTGAAAGGTATAACTTCCTTAAGTTTTGTCCATGAGTGTATATGACCTCCTTCATTCCATCCAAGACCCAATGTCAACAAGGAATGGGTATCGCCTGCTACCTACAACTGGCACAGAACAGAGGGAACAAGCATCAAGTCTCCCAACACAACAGCAGTCTTTGATTTCCAAGACTTGGAGAAAGTCTGGTCATCTATGAACCATTTAGTTGCAAGTGTTTACCCACCATGAGGTGCAAACCCAAACCTGCAATCATTAAACTGCTTACAAGGAATAAAGCCAATACCAAACCAATTTCTCATAAACATAGAAAAGAAAAAGAAAGAAAGAATAACCTTAGAAAATTTAAGAATTCAAAGAAAAAAATTAACTGATGATAAAAGCACCTTGAATTCAAAATAGTAATACATTTTTTGATAAAAGGCGTGTAAAAATATATCATTAAACTTTAAAGAATACATGTGTGAATGCATATAAGAAAAATGTATAAATGAAATAATAAAAATAGGTGAAAAAGATGGGGGGCTCCAAGAGAAAAAAGGGCATGCACAAGATATAAATATAAAAGTCTATAAAAGCCTTTTGTTGCCATACCATAAGCATAGAGATGTGTAAAAAATCTACTGAAGAAATAGATAAAAGAATATATGATTTCTATAACACTATAGAGATATATAAACTATACTAATCTAGTAATAATAATAATAATAAAATCTAAATATACTGGTAATTGTCTAGTTAAGGACTAGCTAAACTATATCTCTGCAACTTTCTATCATTCATTCATGCATTCTTTTGATAATAATAATAATATAATAGAAAAAGAGAACCATGCCTCAAAGCTATAAAGAGAGAAATAAGCTATAAGCCATATAGAGGTGAAGGCTAGGTGGTGTGTAGAATATCTAAACTGGAGGTAGAGAGATAACTCTAGTGCTAGGTAGCCTCTACTTCCACACAGTATGTAAATAGGAGCTGGTGGCAATATGTAGATAAGTGCTAATAGCAATCAGACAGTATGTAAATAGGAGCTTATGACATTATGTAGATAAGTGCTAATAGCAATCAGACAGTATGTAAATAGGAGCTTATGACAATATGTAGATAAGTGCTAATAGCAATTAGACAGTATGTAAATAGGAGCTTATGACATTATGTAGATAAGTGCTAATAGCAATCAGACAGTATGTAAATAGGAGCTTATGACAATATGTAGATAAGTGCTAATAGCAATTAGACAGTATGTAAATAGGAGCTTATGACATTATGTAGATAAGTGCTAATAGCAATCTGACAGTATGTAAATAGGAGCTTATGACATTATGTAGATAAGTGCTAATAGCAATCTGACAGTATGTAAATAGGAGCTTATGACATTATGTAGATAAGTGCTAATAGCAATCTGACAGTATGTAAATAGGAGCTTATGACATTATGTAGATAAGTGCTAATAGCAATCAGACAGTATGTAAATAGGAGCTTATGACATTATGTAGATAAGTGCTAATAGCAATCTGACAGTATGTAAATAGGAGCTTATGACATTATGTAGATAAGTGCTAATAGCAATCTGACAGTATGTAAACAGCTGATGGCAATGATGTTTGGCAAATAGAGTACCATCCATTTTATCATTTGGTATTCTCTTGGAAAAGCAAAATTGTCCCATACTATGTAATACAATTGCACAGCAATATCGTATTTTTCATCAGATGCCAATGGGAGCACAACTTTGACATGATAGTATGTGGCGAATTCATCACTGAAGACTTCCTCCAGTATTGCTAAATTCAACATAGATCACTTAAGCAAATTAATTTCTTTCTCAAACTCCACTCTTGCCGGTCCCAAGCCCGGATGAAAAAGGAGGAAGGGGAGCAGTAACAAGCTCACTAAAAAACCTGGGCTCAGTTGGCCCGGCTGATAGTACCCTGTAAGGGCTCGTAATCCAGGTATACAGGATGAGCAGCGTTTGTACTCCATGTTAGGAGCGGCTGCACATGGCATCTGTTCCTCATGTCAGAGACGGCCATTTATTTTGGAGCTAAGTCGGCTTGCCACTGAGTAGTGTTCCCAGTCTTAATGACAAAGGCAGACGCATTCTACTTCAACCAGTATGGAGATAAGAAAGAAGAAGAGAAGATTTCTTTCCCAGAAGCTTTATAGCCTTCTTAAAATTTTTATTTGCTCTACCTTAAGTGATATACAGACAACCATCTAATGGGGAAATGCTATAAATTCATCAAGACAAGTAATTTTCAGAACATTGCCACCACCAGCAAAACCACGAATTTGAAGAATTGTAGGAGTAGAGGCTACCCCTTGATAGAAGCAAGCAAGGCAAGACTTGTGGTTTACCTTCTGGTTGATCCTGTCGAGCTGCCGATTCTGGTTCTCAATCTCACTGCCCATGTCGATGGCCATGTTCCTGAGGTTGCCGATCATGGTGTTGACCTGCCCCATGTTCTCCTCCATTTCTTCCTCGCGGGCATCGTTGGTTACCCTGCCGTACACACACAGTGTTCAGGAACATGGGGTATATATCACATAGATATTTAAAAAACACATGACACATGTATTTTTTTCCGGAATTCCAGCGTACCACTGTCGTCGGCTTCAATACCATTGAGGGAAATATCTCCCACTTCGACATCACAATTTACACTGACGGTAGCCAACTTGAAACTGGTTTGTCTGGCAGTGGAATTGCTATCTACAAAGATAAGATCCTGGGAAAAAATCTCATTTTTCCACCCTAGACAACTTTCAGTTTATAAATTAGAACTCTCTGCGATTGATACTGATCTAAAAACATCAATATCGCCTCGCCACACAAGCAAAATAAGAATCTATTTTGACTTAAGAGCAGTCTCATTTACACCCTTCAAACCTGTTTCTCCAGTCAAGAACCTCTTCTAAAGAGAATCGCTAAATCTATAAAAAAATATATAAATCAGATCTCTAGGTTTTTTTTTCAGGCATGAAAGGCTTTCTTGTTGCTGGGGGCCTGATGTTTTAATTTGATACAAGAGATTGTTTTATTGCTATGTTACGAGTCCCTCAACCCCAATCTTTAAAAGGGTAAGGACACAGAATAATTTTGGAGACACTGAGTTTGAGTACAGCTTAACAATCTGGACAATAATAATCCTAACAAGAGGACAAAAATAACAACAGAAAAATCGGTAATTTAATGTAAGGGAGGAGGGGAGAAGCTGTCTGGTGTGGACAAGTAAACCGTTCCACAACTGCATTTGAGTACAGCTTAACAATCTGGACAATAATATTCCAAACAAGAGGACAAAAAAAAAACAACAACAACAGAAAGATCGGTAATTTAATGTAAGGGAGGAGGGGATGTCTTGTGTGTGACAACAGTATTCAAGTAAGCTATGGTGGACTTACTTGGCGATGTAGCCGCTCATAGGCCCAGCACCGTTGCGTTCGTCCATCACTCTAGCAGGTTGACTGTTGACCACCTTGCCGTCTTCTGTGGATTTCCAGGTGGAGGCATCCTCCTTGAACTCGGCAGACCTGCGCCACATCTTGCTGTGTTCCTTCATCTCCCACAATCTTATACACACTTCCTTTTATTATTATTATTTATCCCAAGTACATGTGGTACAGGCCATGATAATCATGGTAGGACCAGGCCATCTCCTCAGCGGAGAAGCACGTGATCTACGTTTTCTTCGTAGATCACGAAATACGTGGTGTCACTGGAGACCCGCTGGTGATTCTCCACCAAACTCTGCAGCGGTGACGCCATATTCATTGTATATAGTATCATGAATATTCATATATCATCTGTTTAAAATAGTGCAGACTGTGCACTTTTGCATGTATTGACAAGGTGTGTGTTTAATTGTCAATTGTGATGGTGGGTAGTTATCGACTGCTTTTACTGTAAGTACACCACATGTCTACACATGTGAAAAACAGTTCGACTTTCGAACATACAAGTATGCCATAGCCCCATTTGGTTACTTGCACTCACTTTTGGTTTGATTTTTGCAAGAATCTGAAGCCACATTGGAACATTTATTATTATTGCAGTCGAACTTGGATAATTCGAACCCCAAGGGACCGTAAAAAAATTCGAATTATCCAAAAATTCGAATTAAAGATGTTCGAATTATCCAAGTTCTACTGTATTATTATTATTTTTTTTTAATTAGAAAAAAAAAGTGCCCAATGCGGGATTCAATCCCGGGTCGTAGCGGTCGAAAACCAACGGTTTGGATCATCCTTCCACCGATTGAATTCAAATCGGGACTATGAATTAAAGTAAATATACTAATTGGGAATTAAAAATAAAAGATTGGATTATAGAAAGTGTTGAATTAAAGATGTCTACATATCTACCAATAATTTATTTTATTTTAGACGTTTCAGTTAATTGATGTCACTCTCTTGAGGGGAATCTTCTTCTTCTTTCTTATATCCACATAACAATCGTATCAGGGTATCAAGCCTGTAGAGTTTGTTGATGGTGTCTGTGCTGGGGATATGAGTAGAGCTCATCAATGGATGAGTCAATACATCCTCAGTGGAATCTTCTTTCTTATATCCACATAACAATCATATCAGGGTATCAAGCCTGTAGAGTTTGTTGATGGTGTCTGTGCTGGAGATATGAGTAGAGCTCATCAATGGATGAGTCAATACATCCTCAGTGGAATCTTCTTTCTTATATCCACTCAACAATCGTATCAGGGTATCAAGCCTGTAGAGTTTGTTGATGGTGTCTGTGCTGGGGATATGAGTAGAGCTCATCAATGGATGAGTCAATACATCCTCAGTGGAATCTTCTTTCTTATATCCACTCAACAATCATATCAGGGTATCAAGTCTGTAGAGTTTCTTGATGGTGTCTGTGCTGGGGATATGAGTAGAGCTCATCAATGGATGAGTCAATACATCCTCAGTGGAATCTTCTTCTTCTTTCTTATATCCACTCAACAATCATATCAGGGTATCAAGCCTGTAGAGTTTGTTGATGGTGTCTGTGCTGGGGATATGAGTAGAGCTCATCAATGGATGAGTCAATACATCCTCAGTGGAATCTTCTTCTTCTTTCTTATATCCACTCAACAATCATATCAGGGTATCAAGCCTGTAGAGTTTGTTGATGGTGTCTGTGCTGGGGATATGAGTAGAGCTCATCAATGGATGAGTCAATACATCCTCAGTGGAATCTTCTTCTTCTTTCTTATATCCACATAACAATTGTATCAGGGTATCAAGCCTGTAGAGTTTGTTGATGGTGTCTGTGCTGGGGATATGAGTAGAGCTCATCAATGGATGAGTCAATACATCCTCAGTGGAATCTTCTTCTTCTTTCTTATATCCACTCAACAATCATATCAGGGTATCAAGCCTGTAGAGTTTGTTGATGGTGTCTGTGCTGGGGATATGAGTAGAGCTCATCAATGGATGAGTCAATACATCCTCAGTGGAATCTTCTTCTTCTTCTTTCTTATATCCACTCAACAATCGTATCAGGGTATCAAGCCTGTAGAGTTTGTTGATGGTGTCTGTGCTGGGGATATGAGTAGAGCTCATCAATGGATGAGTCAATACATCCTCAGTGGAATCTTCTTCTTCTTTCTTATATCCACTCAACAATCATATCAGGGTATCAAGCCTGTAGAGTTTGTTGATGGTGTCTGTGCTGGGGATATGAGTAGAGCTCATCAATGAATGAGTCAATACATCCTCAGTGGAATCTTCTTTCTTATATCCACTCAACAATCATATCAGGGTATCAAGCCTGTTGAGTTTGTTGATGGTGTCTGTGTGGGGATATGAGTAGAGCTCATCAATGGATGAGTCAATACATCCTCAGTGGAATCTTCTTCTTCTTTCTTATATCCACTCAACAATCATATCAGGGTATCAAGCCTGTAGAGTTTCTTGATGGTTTTTGTGCTGGGGATA
The DNA here is from genome assembly GCA_030710605.1 of Cordylochernes scorpioides. NCBI lineage: Eukaryota > Metazoa > Arthropoda > Arachnida > Pseudoscorpiones > Chernetidae > Cordylochernes > Cordylochernes scorpioides. Next base: position 4,389,195 of record CP092882.1, on the reverse strand, counting down.
TGAGTAGAGCTCATCAATGGATGAGTCAATACATCCTCAGTGGAATCTTCTTCTTCTTTCTTATATCCACTCAACAATCATATCAGGGTATCAAGCCTGTAGAGTTTGTTGATGGTGTCTGTGCTGGGGATATGAGTAGAGCTCATCAATGGATGAGTCAATACATCCTCAGTGGAATCTTCTTCTTCTTTCTTATATCCACTCAACAATCATATCAGGGTATCAAGCCTGTAGAGTTTGTTGATGGTGTCTGTGCTGGGGATATGAGTAGAGCTCATCAATGGATGAGTCAATACATCCTCAGTGGAATCTTCTTCTTCTTTCTTATATCCACATAACAATCGTATCAGGGTATCAAGCCTGTAGAGTTTGTTGATGGTGTCTGTGCTGGGGATATGAGTAGAGCTCATCAATGGATGAGTCAATACATCCTCAGTGGAATCTTCTTCTTCTTTCTTATATCCACTCAACAATCATATCAGGGTATCAAGCCTGTAGAGTTTGTTGATGGTGTCTGTGCTGGGGATATGAGTAGAGCTCATCAATGGATGAGTCAATACATCCTCAGTGGAATCTTCTTCTTCTTCTTTCTTATATCCACTCAACAATCGTATCAGGGTATCAAGCCTGTAGAGTTTGTTGATGGTGTCTGTGCTGGGGATATGAGTAGAGCTCATCAATGGATGAGTCAATACATCCTCAGTGGAATCTTCTTCTTCTTTCTTATATCCACTCAACAATCATATCAGGGTATCAAGCCTGTAGAGTTTGTTGATGGTGTCTGTGCTGGGGATATGAGTAGAGCTCATCAATGAATGAGTCAATACATCCTCAGTGGAATCTTCTTTCTTATATCCACTCAACAATCATATCAGGGTATCAAGCCTGTTGAGTTTGTTGATGGTGTCTGTGTGGGGATATGAGTAGAGCTCATCAATGGATGAGTCAATACATCCTCAGTGGAATCTTCTTCTTCTTTCTTATATCCACTCAACAATCATATCAGGGTATCAAGCCTGTAGAGTTTCTTGATGGTTTTTGTGCTGGGGATATGAGTAGAGCTCATCAATGGATGAGTCAATACATCCTCAGTGGAATCTTCTTTCTTATATCCACTCAACAATCATATCAGGGTATCAAGCCTGTAGAGTTTGTTGATGGTGTCTGTGCTGGGGATATGAGTAGAGCTCATCAATGGATGAGTCAATACATCCTCAGTGGAATCTTCTTTCTTATATCCACTCAACAATCATATCAGGGTATCAAGCCTGTAGAGTTTGTTGATGGTGTCTGTGCTGGGGATATGAGTAGAGCTCATCAATGGATGAGTCAATACATTCTCAGTGGAATCTTCTTCTTCTTTCTTATATCCACTCAACAATCATATCAGGGTATCAAGCCTGTAGAGTTTCTTGATGGTTTTTGTGCTGGGGATATGAGTAGAGCTCATCAATGGATGAGTCAATACATCCTCAGTGGAATCTTCTTTCTTATATCCACTCAACAATCATATCAGGGTATCAAGCCTGTAGAGTTTGTTGATGGTGTCTGTGCTGGGGATATGAGTAGAGCTCATCAATGGATGAGTCAATACATCCTCAGTGGAATATTCTTTCTTATATCCACTCAACAATCATATCAGGGTATCAAGCCTGTAGAGTTTGTTGATGGTGTCTGTGCTGGGGATATGAGTAGAGCTCATCAATGGATGAGTCAATACATCCTCAGTGGAATCTTCTTTCTTATATCCACTCAACAATCATATCAGGGTATCAAGCCTGTTGAGTTTGTTGATGGTGTCTGTGCTGGGGATATGAGTAGAGCTCATCAATGGATGAGTCAATACATCCTCAGTGGAATCTTCTTCTTCTTTCTTATATCCACTCAACAATCATATCAGGGTATCAAGCCTGTAGAGTTTGTTGATGGTGTCTGTGCTGGGGATATGAGTAGAGCTCATCAATGGATGAGTTAATACATCCTCAGTGGAATCTTCTTTCTTATATCCACTCAACAATCATATCAGGGTATCAAGCCTGTAGAGTTTCTTGATGGTGTCTGTGCTGGGGATATGAGTATAGCTCATCAATGGATGAGTCAATACATCCTCAGTGGAATCTTCTTTCTTATATCCACTCAACAATCATATCAGGGTATCAAGCCTGTAGAGGTTCTTGATGGTGTCTGTGCTGGGGATATGAGTAGAGCTCATCAATGGATGAGTCAATACATCCTCAGTGGAATCTTCTTTCTTATATCCACTCAACAATCATATCAGGGTATCAAGCCTGTAGAGTTTGTTGATGGTGTCTGTGCTGGGGATATGAGTAGAGCTCATCAATGGATGAGTCAATACATCCTCAGTGGAAATGATTGTTTTATTTCTAGTAGGATAATCAAAATAACCATTTCCCTGAGTGACAGTGAGTCAAGTGAAACGTCGAGAATTGAAATAAATTATTGGTTGATATGTAAATATATTTTTTCCAAACCAACTTCCAACCCCGACAAATGATCTTCAAAAAGAAATAAAGATGGATAATTTGAATGGAAAATGGTTGGAAATTAAAAAAAAAAAAAAAAAAAAACGAAAGTTAATTATTGTTGCAAAGAAAACAAATCTTTGTATATTTTATGATGTGAAAGTATATATTGATGACGTCACAACTAGTCGACAATTATCAACAACAACAACAAAAAAAATCTCTCTTGAGGTAACCTGGATTCCTGGAAAGTATTCAAGTCGCCAACTATCCGGGCAAAAAAATTATATACAGTTCGAGAATATTGAACAACCAAGCTATGGAACATAAATGATGAATTCCTAAATACAGAGTAATATAGAATCTGTTGAGAAGTAACATAAAGGTAACCCAGGCTCCTGGAGCGTATCCATAGATCAATCTCTTTTGAGTATTTTCATTGATTAATTAAATATTATTTAAATTATTTGTTCGTCACGATATTATAACGTCGCCACCATGTCAGGATGGTCTAAGCAGCACATGGATTGGATCAGAATCTCAAGATACCAACTTCTTACAAGTCACAAAGACAGAGAGTGGCCGTTCTTTTTGGAAGAACACTCGCGGGCCGTCACCGCTTCCTTTCCAAGTTCTCCCCACGGCCGCTAAGTCTGAACCCAGGCTCCGCCCGCCGCGATGTTGTCGCTTTCTTTCTAGCGTCGTCGCAGCAGTATGTTTAAGTATTTTCAATTAAAATGGGATATATTGGATCAAAAATTAATTTATTTTTCCAATATTTCAGTTGACTGAACGCCAACCTTTTCCAAGGTATTATTTATTTATTTTTTGTAATACAGTAGAACCAGTAAAGGACAACACCTAATTGCATAGGCAAATTGTCCTTTAGGGAGAGGTGTCCTCTTGCTGGAGAGTTGCTAAATAGTAAAAATGGTAATTTTGCAAATTAAAACTGTCCTTTACAGAGAGGTGTCCTCTAGCGTGAGTGTCCTCTCATGGAAGTTCTACTGTACCTTGAAAAGGGTTGGCATTCAGCCAACTGAGAAATATTGATAAATAAATTATTTGTGATCCAATATATATGCCTTTTTTTTTAAATTAAAGATATATTTATGTGGATTGCTCTATTTTCAAAAAAATATATATTTTGAAGTATGACTTGAATTATCGTTTGTTGAATATTAAATTGATGTTTGAGATGTTTTACCAAGTACATTGGCATGAATGCTGGCATTATATACACTGAGGTGTATATGCAACTAAGGTATGTGTACTCTCCCGAGGGATGATAGAAACGGACTTCTAGATTACGAGATTGAAAGCTACGACTGAAGTTGTCATCTGTGGATCACAACGAAGAAGTACATATGATGCATTAGCAGGCCACATGTTATGAAAAAAAAAATTAAATATTTTTGACGCCCTCCCATTATTTTTATCATTACAGTAAGGACAGTAGAAAAATTGATTTATTTTTAGAAAAGAATCATAGGCGTCAAAAATAGTTGAAAAGATAAATTTTGCTTGGAGGACGACCCGCGATAACATTCTTTAAAGTATAATAGGTGAACTATGGCTTAGTGTCCCTATGTGGGTCGATCCAACACCATTCTCTACAATCTACTGGAGGGGTTTGTCTTAAGAAGCCCAGGAATAACATGGCGAACTTATTCCTCAGTAGACAAAACATTACAATGTTGATTGGCCAGAAGTGTGGCTGGTGATTAGTTTTGAAGATCGACTTTTTTTTTATGCGTCACACATCATATTTGGGCATTTCGAGAAATGACATCCCGAAACAACACTCAAACAAGGAAGAAGAAGAACAGAGTGTACCAATGTTGATTGACCAGAAGTGTAGCTGGTGATATGTTTTGAAGATCGTCTTTTTTGTATGCTTCATCTATCAAATTTGGGCACATCGAGTAATGGCATTTGAGACAAACTCGAAAAAAGGAAGAAGAACAGAGTGTACCAATGGTATTTCAAGACAACACTCAAACAAAGAAGAGTGTTTCAATAGCATCCTGAGACAACATCAAACAAAGAACAAGGAACAGTGTGTACCAATGGTATTTCAAGACAACACTCAAACAAGGAACATAGTGTACCAATGGTATCCTGAGACAACACTATAAACAAAGAACAAGGAACAGTGTGTACCAATGGCATTTCAAGACAATATCAAACAAAGAACAAGGAACAGAAGACTTACTTGTTACAAGGACAGGTACAGATGCCACAGCATTGTTCCATCCCAGAAAGATTCTTCTCAGCCTCCCTCATGTCGGCATTGATACGGTCCATGTCCTCCTCGATCCTCTCCAGTTGCTCTGTGGGCCAGCAGCACATTGTCTACACTCCGATACTACATTTATTTAGTGTTCGACACTACACCACCTGTGGCCGATACATTCATTATGTATAGCTCTTTATAACTGGAGTATTTCGGTAGAGTTGACACTTCCCTCTCAATTTAGTAGTCAATTAATAGGTAATCCCATAATATTATGTTCAAATCAATAGGCTTGAGGGATAAGTCTCTTTTAAATACATTTATTTCAAGCTTTCGGGCTCAACCGCCCTTCGACAGGAAAAATTATAATAGCTACTAAAGTTTTCAGATCCAATCTAAATATAAATTTAAATTTGTGAGACGCTTGTGTCTCGAGTGTAATGCGAGGCTTGCCGCGGGAGGGGGTGAGATCTTTGAAAAAGATGGCCGTTTAGCCCATATTCCCTGCAGCCACCACACCCCCCTCGGTATCATGAACTTTGCGATTCATTAAATAAACTTTTATTTCCGATATTTCAATGGGCTAAACGGCCATCTTTTTCAAAGATCTCACCCCCTCCCGCGGCAAGCCTCGCATTACACTCGAGACACAAGCGTCTCACAAATTTATATTTAGATTGGATCTGAAAACTTTAGTAGCTATTATAATTTTTCCTGTCGAAGGGCGGTTGAGCCCGAAAGCTTGAAATAAATGTATTTAAAAGAGACTTATCCCTCAAGCCTATTGATTTGAACTTAGTAGTCAATACTCAATAAACTAGGAAGGATATTTGTAAAAGAGAACGACTCTATTTTGATTTTTTTTTTTTTTGGTGCCCAGGCCAGACGGGAAAAACACCCGTCCTAAAGAGGCCTCGACCCGGACGACGGCGGGGAGATCGGGCTCCCTCTTTAGACCTTAATGGATTTTGATATGCAAATAAAATCAATGAAGACAAGATCTACAAAAGAAAAATTCGTTACCTCACGATTTTGTTTTTCTTTTTTGATAATTAAATGAATGAAGAATGAACTAGTTGTTTGTGAACTTAACGATTTGATTTCCGATTAAAAAAAAATCATATTTAAAGTTCAATTCATTTTGTAAATACATTCTAAACGTTCTACAAAATCTGGATATCTATAATGTTTTCATGCGTTGAATATAATGTAAATAACTTATGTAAATAAACTTTTCTCCTTGTTTGGCGCAAGTATCCCTTGCGCGGGATATAGCGCTTTGGAAATAAAATAATTGGAAATAATTAACTGCTCCAGGTGAATATTCAACATATGGAGTTCACTAATTCAAAACAGTGCTAGAGCATATGTAAATAGAAAGTGGCAGCTGAGCCATGGTCTAAATGATAGTGGTGACCTTCAATTGAACATATTAATGTGGATAAACCCAAGTTTTTTTCAAACATTTCCAAAGTGAAAAACAGTACAAAAGTGAAATTAGATCAGGTGGATAAATTAAGAAAAAAAAAGGCATCTTCCTGATTGTGCAACTAAAAGTTGATGATGGATTACACCATTTATCGGAATAAATTTCAATTAATCGGTTTTTTAATTAAATTTTGGAATAATTAAAAAAAAATCAACGATTTGTTTATATTTATTCCTATGGATGATGCAATCCACCAGCATCTTTTAGTTGCCCGATCAGTAAGATGCCTGATCTAGCCCGATCAGTAAGATGCCTTTTTTTCTTAATTTCCAAAGTGTTTACCTCTATTCAAAACCATATATAATTGATAATTGAGGGAGGTTGGTATCCTAATGTAAAAAAAAAGGTACATCTCCCTTTAAAAAAATCTATTTAAATAATCTATTTCTGGCTATTCTCTGTGCAAAATTCATATTTGTAAAAGCTACAACACGAATTTTCGGTCAATTCAGACAAAAACAACCCGTATACCATGCTTTCTTGCTTAATGACCCTTATCAGTACAGGGACGGCTTTTATTTCACATTATATCAAAAATAAAAAGTTATGAAATCGACCGGAATTTGCAAAAAAAAAAAAAAAAGTGTTTGTTTTAAATGTAGTTTAAAGGGAGAGGTACACTCTTTTGACATATAATAATAAATAAAACAAATCAAAATAAAATAAATAAATAAATAATAAAAATTAAAAAAAGATTTACCGCCTTGGTCATTTAACATGGTCAAAGTTTTAAGTCCCACATCCTGGCTCTAAAACCAAAAAAATAAAAATAAATAATAACAAAACAAAATAATAATAAATAAAATAAAAAGAAAGAAAAGAAAACGTAGGAGAAGTAGAGATGAGAGCCATATTAGTGTCAAGCCGTGGGTTATTGAGGGTTAACTATAGGCCTAATTACCTACAGACAAACTTTTATTCCATCGATGTTTCGATACAAAAACTATTTTTCAAATAAAACAAACTTCCTGTCTTTTACTGCGACGATAAAATATTGGGAGGGCCTGGCTCATCAGTGGTGAACCCTCCCAGCGGTTTCGCCAGTTTTAATCAACCATACTGCTTCAATACATACTATTGAATAGGTATTGTCTAGATCAGGGGTCGGCAACTTTTCAAAACCTTGCAAAATTTCAAAGTTTTTAAAGAGCCACAACATTTTTTTTTCTTGACAACAATAAATAGTACTTTGTATAAATAAAGTTTTTATTTATGTGAGTACTACACCTAGCTTCACATCCAAAGAACCGAATGTGACTCGCAAGCCGCAGTTTACCGATCTAGATGCATTTCAGCTAATTATGGATAGAGAGCGCCTAAACATTTAAATACATTTAGTTTCATAAGAACGTTGTGGAAAAAAAAAGTAACCAATAAAATTTAGTAAGTAACCAATAAAATTTAGTAAGTAACCAATAAAATTTAGTAAGTAACCAATAAAATTTAGTAAGTAACCAATAAAATTTAGTAAGTAACCAATAAAATTTAGTAAGTAACCAATAAAATTTAGTAAGTAACCAATAAAATTTAGTAATTAACCAATAAAATTTAGTAATTAACCAATAAAATTTAGTAAGTAACCAATAAAATTTAGTAAGTAACCAATAAAATTTAGTAAGTAACCAATAAAATTTAGTAAGTAACCAATAAAATTTAACAAGTAACCAATAAAATTTAGTAAGTAACCAATAAAATTTAGTAAGTAACCAATAAAATTTAGCAAGTAACCAATAAAATTTAGTAAGTAACCAATAAAATTTAGTAAGTAACCAATAAAATTTAGTAAGTAACCAATAAAATTTAGTAAGTAACCAATAAAATTGAGTAAGCAACCAATAAAATTTAGTAAGTAACCAATAAAATTTAGTAAGTAACCAATAAAATTTAGTAAGTAACCAATAAAATTTAGTTTTGAAGATCACTTATTGATTGAAAGTTGGTTCAGAAAAAAAAAACATAACCACATCAACCAAAAATGTATTTAATTCTCGATGTTTTAGTGACACTATTCCCCCTGAGGAGAATGACATCGAGAAATAAAATAAATTATTGGTTGACGTAGCTTTTTACAATCAAATGTATTTACTATCAGTACTATATACCCTAGCAGTAAAATAGGAGAACTAGAGAAATTTGGTTTCGTGCATTAAAAAAATAATGTTAAAATAAAAAAAAGCTTCAAACAGAACTATACCATCATCAGGTTAGTGAGTTGACCACCAACTCGGGGTTGATGGTCAAACGGAGCTCGAATAAATCAGCCCAGGAAGGTTTCCTAAGTGTAAGAGATTGACACAAAAATAAATATAAAAAATCACATTAGTGTTGAACTCGTGCTTTCTCTCGTTCGGAGTTATTTCGCCCACCTGGTTCAAAATCACATTATTAGGTACCGCTCAGCAAGAGCAACCTAGTTCATGATAATTGAAACAATGAATAATATGTGAAGGTTATTCACATATTAAACAAAATGTTAACGCGGGATTCAATCCCGGTTCATGACTGTCGGGAATCGAGGGTGTTACCCACTCGTCCATCGACTTTATATTTCGCCCAGTAACGTACAGACGCAGTTTTACCCTTCCAGTTGGTTCTTTGGAGCTTTCGACAAAAGACTCATTGCCGAATTTCCCACTTTTTTTTCCTTTTGAGCCTTCAACAAAAAGGCACAATGCTCAATATTATAGTTTTTTACTTTGGAATCTTCGACAAAAGACGCATTGCAGACACATTATAACATTATATTACTGCAAGTTTTTCATTATAGAAATGTTATAATAATATCGATCTATTGAAAATAACATAGAATATACTCTCTAGGTTTAGAATTTGAAAGAAAGAAAAATAAAGGAGAGATATGCAAAAATGTCAAACTGATGAAAAAAACATTTCGGGGCGATCTGTAAACAAAAGAGCTATCGTTATTTAAATCTCACATATCCCAAATCAAAATATAAACAGCTATCATTGAGTAAATCTCGTCCTCCGTGCTTACTCACGATTGTAATGTTGCCTGCTGACGAGCGAGTGCTCGTGGTGTGTTTTGTAAAAAAGAAACTTATTAAATCACGAAATTTTAGAATATTCTTTTTTAAATGAAACAATTTCTACTGCCCTTACTGCAATGGAAAAATTAAAGGTAGGGCCTGGCTCATTAGTGGTGAACCCTCTCAGCGGTTTCGCCAGTTTAATCTACCATACCGCTGTTATATTGCATTTTTGGAACTTCCTTTTATAGTGATACTGATGGTTGACTCTTCGAATGGGTATTTGTTTTAAAAAGAATATTACGCGTCTAAAATAGTTTCGTGGTTTGATAACAGATGGCGCGCTAGTGCATCGTAAAGAAACTTATTGCGTAATGTTTCTTTTTAGATATTTTTATAAAATAAAAGATTTTTTTTCTTGTCCCAGGTCTGGACTTCAAGTCTAGACCAGATCCTGAATGCCTCTTTATCACCTCGATGACCACAGCTGGTGTAGATGTCTGTTCGGCAATGCCCTATGTGATGTGTTCTAGGTTCGTTGGAGAATCCTGACAATCTAAACAAAAGATAAATGACAGAGAACAAAGTCGTCTGGTGAGGCCCAGCCAGCCAATCAGCCGATGTCGACAAAGAGGAGGAGAAATCAATAAAGCCAGCCGTGAGAGAAAGTTTCTCTCAAAACAGAAAAGTTTCTTCCACAGTTAATGAGTGGAGCCGTTGATACATGCACGAGATCTCGCGTCAAGTTTTTTATTGAATAAATTCAACTTTTCCTCCCGGGACGGCGGAGTTCGATAACAGTGGGTTACCGCCATTGCCGTCGCATTGCGTCTTTGGTCGGGGAACAGGTGGATTCGGCATTGTGTTCTTGGTCGAAGGCTACAAAGGAAAGTGTATAAGAATACGCATTGCGTCTCTTATTGAAGACCTAAAAAGGTAAAATAGGAAAATTCGGCAATGCGCCTTTTGTCAAAGGCTAAAGAAAAAGCCTATAAAGATTCTGCAATGCGTATTTGGTCAAAGGCTTGAAGGGAAAGCGTATAATATTGGGTATTGCGCCTCTTGTTTAAGGTTCAAAAGGGAAAAGCGGGTAATTCAGCAATGCGCCTTTTGTCGAGGGATTTAAAGGAAAAAGCGGAAAATTCGGCATTGCGCCTTTTGTCGAAACTCCAAAGAATCAGTTAAAAGTGGAAAATTCGGCAATGCGTTTTTGTTGAAGACTTCAAAGAAAAAGCTATAAAGATTCTGCAATGTATATTTAGTCGAAGACGTTAAAGGAGAAGCTATAAGACTCGGCAATGCGCCTTTTGTTGAAGATTCCAAAGGAAAAACTATAAGATTTGGTATTGCTCTTGTCGAAGACTAAAAAGGAAAAAGTAGAAAATTCGGCAATGCGCCCTTTGTCGAACACTCCAAAGAAAAAGCTATAATGATTCTGCATTGCGCCTTTTGTTGAAGATTCCAAAGGAAAGACTATAAGATTCGGTATTGCGCCTTTTGTCGAAGACTCCAAAGAATCAGCTGAAAGGCTAAAATTGGGCAATGCGCCATTTGTTGCAAGTTTCAAAGGAAAAGCTATAATGTGTCTGCAATGCGTCTTTTGTCGAAGACTCAAAAGAAAAAAGTGAAAAATTCGTCAATGCGCCTTTTGTCGAAGGCTCCAAAGAATCAACTGAAAGGGTAAAATTAGGAGAAATGCGCCTTTTGTTGAATGTTCAAAAGGAAAAGTGGGAAATTCGGCAAAGAGCCTTTTGTCGAAGGATCCAAAGAACCAGCTGGAAAGGTAAAACTGCGCCTTTACTGGGCGACAGAACTCGGAACGAGAGAAAACACGAGTTCAATACTAATTAGAATTCCACATATTCAGCTCTTCAACATTTGTAAGAATCCAGCCTATAAACCTAAAATACTGACTATCAATCATTGGCTTGTTCACTCACATACATGTGATTGAAGTAAAATGATTTAATATTTACACTCATGGACAAAACTTAAGAATGTGGAAAGTATTTGATGCGCCAGTCGTATATTTATTTGAAGAAGACATAGGTAATTTTGTTCACACTTGGTTATCTCGTGTCTTCAATAAAGGTCACTGTAATATCTTTCAGAGTTATTGTCTCAATCCCGATATACATACTAAAAGGTACAACTTCCTTAAGTTTTGTCCATGAGTGTATCTTTCAGAGTTATTGTCTCAATCCCGATATACATACTAAAAGGTACAACTTCCTTAAGTTTTGTCCATGAGTGTATCTTTCAGAGTTATTATCTGAATCCCGATATACATACTAAAAGGTACAACTTCCTTAAGTTTTGTCCATGAGTGTATCTTTCAGAGTTATTGTCTGAATCCCGATATACATGCTGAAAGGTACAACTTCCTTAAGTTTTGTCCATGAGTGTATCTTTCAGAGTTATTGTCTGAATCCCGATATACATGCTAAAAGGTACAACTTCCTTAAGTTTTGTCCATGAGTGTATCTTTCAGAGTTATTGTCTGAATCCCGATATACATGCTAAAAGGTACAACTTCCTTAAGTTTTGTCCATGAGTGTATCTTTCAGAGTTATTATCTGAATCCCGATATACATGCTAAAAGGTACAACTTCCTTAAGTTTTGTCCATGAGTGTATCTTTCAGAGTTATTATCTGAATCCCGATATACATACTAAAAGGTACAACTTCCTTAAGTTTTGTCCATGAGTGTATCTTTCAGAGTTATTATCTGAATCCCGATATACATGCTAAATAGTACAACTTCCTTAAGTTTTGTCCATGAGTGTATCTTTCAGAGTTATTATCTGAATCCCGATATACATGCTAAAAGGTACAACTTCCTTAAGTTTTGTCCATGAGTGTATCTTTCAGAGTTATTATCTGAATCCCGATATACATACTAAAAGGTACAACTTCCTTAAGTTTTGTCCATGAGTGTATCTTTCAGAGTTATTATCTGAATCCCGATATACATGCTAAATAGTACAACTTCCTTAAGTTTTGTCCATGAGTGTATCTTTCAGAGTTATTGTCTGAATCCCGATATACATACTAAAAGGTACAACTTCCTTAAGTTTTGTTCATGAGTGTATATTTCAGAGTTATTGTCTCAATCCCGATATACATGTCAAAAGGTACAACTTCCTTAAGTTTTGTCAAGGAATGAGTGTATATATGAATACACAGTATACACTCAGTTTTGTACAATTTCTCCCCAATACTTTTATTCTAACAAAGCAATAAAACAAGACTTACAACAACAGCTCTGCTATTGTTTTCACAACACTCCCACAACACATCCACACAAGACAGATCCTAACTTGAGTTGTTTTGGTGAAAGCCATTAACAGTTAGAACAACTTTCCATGAGGATTCAAACAACCGACCATCTACCCACCAACCTGGGGGAATAAAACATAGAAGCCGAAGGTAAGAAAGAAACAGCAGACGACGGTCGTATATACAATAATATAGGAGGGGGGTCGTTAGGCCTAATGGAGCGTCCCACCTTCCTGATGACAGCGGTCAAACATCCCATTATGTCCCCGCCCTTGTCTACATCCGATTTCAATCATTCTCTCTAGCTTATTGAAATAGACAACTAGGTCTCGTGTTGATTGGCTGGCGGAATAGCCAATCATTTTTAGAGAGAGAGATTTGCCATTCACTTCCTTGTTATTCCCGATGGAAAAAGGATAGTCATATATATATATTTTAAAGAAAAAAGGCATCTTATCATTAAAACAATAATAAACAATAAGAGGAGCTTCTTGTGTAGATTTCTTTATTACCGCAAGCTTTCGAACAGAACGTTCTTCATCGGGCGTGGATAGTAAAAACGTACTAACATCCACTATCCACGCCCGTTGAAGAACGTTCTGTTCGAAAGCTTGCGGTAATAAAGAAATCTACACAAGAAGCTCCTCTTATTGTTTATTATTGTTTTAATGATCGTGATTTTAAGAGTTTAATTTCTACAAAGGCATCTTATAGTGCAACTGAATGTTGCTGATGGCTGACGCCATCTATCGGAATAAATATCAACTATTCGTTGATTTTTTTTTATTTATTCCAGAATTGGCCAATTACCCATTCTTGATTAATCAAGAAAAGCTTAACCACGTACGCGTTTCGGGCTGTTGGCCCTCATCAGCGTGGTGCAAGCTTTTATTCAAATGACAAAAAAAAAAATAATAAAAGGTCATTCAGGCATCTTGAAAAATCATGAAACATGTAGTTAATATACTTTTATACACTTTATATAACTTTAATTATAAAAATATCTTTAAAACCTTATGCAATAAATGTGGAGAAAAAAAATAGTACAAATATGTGAAATTGTACTGGGATAAGGTGAAAATTAAGGGGGAAAAAAGGCATCTCCTTATCGTTCAACTGAAAGTTTTGCTGATGGCTTGCGAGAGAATGAGCATTTTGGCCAATTCTGGAATATTAATTTGAAAAAAAAAAACAAAAAAAAAGTTAATATTTATTCCGATAGATGGCGCAAGCCATCAGCAACTTACAGTTGCACGATAAGGAGATATATATTTCTTTTAAATATCTTACGCAATAAGTTTATTTATTACCAAAAACCATTTGAAAAATCTTTACACCCCAATTACCATCACAGAAGTCAGAACAATATCGTCTTGGCTTATTGACAAACACTCTGGATATTTAATTAAAAAGGCATATATTGGATCAAAATATAATTTATTTTACCAATATTTCCGTTGGCTGAACACCAACCTTTATAAAGGTATTATAACATATTAATGTGTGTCTACAACAAACTCAGCGCCACATAATTCTATTGACGTTATGTGGCGCTGAGTTTGTTGTTGACACACATTAATATGTTATAATACCTTGATAAAGGTTGGCGTTCAGCCAACTGAAATATTGGTAAAATAAATGATATTTTGATCCAATATATGCCTTTTTAATTAAAGATTTATTTATGGATTGCGCTATTTTTCAAAATCTGGATATTATGTACGACACTGCGATACTTGTGTTTAAGGGAAAAAAGCATTCCCTGAACTTGTAACTTGAAAAAGAGCTCGAAAGCTCGCGGTGTTTATTGTAATAAACTTATTGTGTAAGGATTTTTTTAGATGTTTTTAGAAAAAGGTAGTAAAAAGAAAGTACCAAAAATGTCACTTTTCTTTTTTAAAATGACTTTTTTTTTTTAGATTTAAAAAAAATGAACTCAATGTCCACTATCTTGGGTGTGTAAAGCTGCTGTTCTGGGTCCATGTCAATTTTCTGTTGTTGTTGTCGTGTCCAATGAAGAGCTTCAGATGTCTCCATACATCTCTATCACAGCAATGTTTTCTATCTTGGGTGTGTAAAGCTGCTGTTCTGGGTCTATGTCAATTTTCTGTTGTTGTTGTCTCCAATGAAGAGCCTCAGATGTCTCCATACATCTCTATCACAGCAGCAGCAATGTCCACTATCTTGGGTGCGTTAAGCTGGTGCTCTGGGTCCATGTCAATTTTCTGCAAGGCTGCGGCCATTGCTGGACATGAGAATATGTGGGTAGATGTTAGTTCCACACCAGGACAATTATCCTGTAGGTTATTGTGCCATCTGGATATATTGTCATTCTTTTGTAGTGTTTCGTTCTCAGTCTTGTTATAACCTATATTATCAGTATATTCTTTTCTTAGAGCAGCATGTTAAACTGGCGAAACCGCTGGAAGGGTTAACCACTGATGAGCCAGGCCCCCTCCCATTATTATTATTATTTTTATCATTGCAAATATTTTATTTGTAACAAGAAACATACGTGGCATCGTGATATAGTTAAATGAAATTCCCAATAGTATTCTTTCAATTGAATTATTATTATTACATAAAGAAATAGTTTTATAATTTGATAACAGATGGCGCTCTAGTACATCGTAACATTATTGTTCTAATAAAAGACACAATTTGATATTTGCGGAAGAGCGATTGCTCGAAGCATATTATATATTTATAATTATATTTAATTCTGCTGTCCTAAAAGCTTATGTCCATAGTTGTTCTAAAATACCCATTCCAAGAGTCTTAAAACAGTGACCTATAAAAGGAAGTTCCAAAAATGCAATAATAATAATTTGAGCCTTAAAATGCTTACCTGTTAGCATGTAGAAGGCGGAATAAATTGTTACCAAAAATGCAATATTGAGCCTTAAAATGCTTACCTGTTAGCATGTAGAAGGCGGAATAAATTGTTACCAAAAATGCAATATAACAGCGGTATGGTAGATTAAACTGGCGAAACCGCTGGGCGGGTTCACCACTGATGAGCCAGGCCCTCCCTTTAATTTTTCCATCGCAGTAAGGACAGTAGAAATTGTTTTATTTTAAAAAGAATATTACGCCTCTAAAATAGTTTTATAATTACATAAAGAAATCGAACACAAATTGTAAAAAATGTGTCTCATCTATATGATCTTTAATCTCAAGTTTTGTTATTTTTTCAAACTTTGTTTTTTTATTATTAGTTTAAAGGGAGAGATAGATCTTAAATAAATCTTGCCACGCGAGGAAGAAAAAACACGGAAAACCTTTCGAGAGACAAAAACAATAAAAAACTGGGCAAATCCTCCTCAATCACTCCAGTGATAATAAAGAAGAAGGAGGAGGAGGAAAAAAAGTTTTTAAAAAACTGTCTAAAAGATGATGCAAGATTGATGGCATAAAACTAACTAGAAGTCCGTTTATATTTATTTAGTGGTTTTAAAAATACAAAGATTATGTCTATAAGAGGACAGAGATATTCTTTCTAATATTTGCATATTGTCCTGTCGTACAGTCTTTACTGTAATTCTACTGTCCCCATATAAAATAATCACAAGACTTAGAACGAAACACTACAAAGATATGACAATATATCCAGATGGCACAAGAACCTACAGGATAATTGTCCTGGTGTGGAACCTACCCACATATTCTCATGTTCAGCAATGGCCGCAGCCTTGCAGAAAATTGACATGGACCCAGAGCAGCAGCTTTACACACCCAAGATAGAGGACATTGATGTAATAGAGATGTATGGAGACATCTGAGGCTCTTCGTTGGACACGACAACAACAACAGAAACTTGACATAGACCCAGAACAGCAGCTTTACACACCCAAGATAGAGAATATTGCGACTGCTGTGATAGAGATGTATGGAGATATCTGAGGCTCTTCATTGGACACGACAACAGCAGAAAATTGACAAGGACCCAGAACAGCAGCTTTACACACCCAAGATAGAGGACATTGCTGCTGCTGTGATAGAGATGTATGGGGATATCTGAAGCTCTTCATTGGACACGACAACAACAACAGAAACTTGACATGGACCCAGAACAGCAGCTTTACACACCCAAGATAGAGAATATTGCGACTGCTGTGATAGAGATGTATGGAGATATCTGAGGCTCTTCATTGGACACGACAACAGCAGAAAATTGACAAGGACCCAGAACAGCAGCTTTACACACCCAAGATAGTGGACATTGCTGCTGCTGTGATAGAGATGTATGGGGATATCTGAGGCTCTTCATTGGACACGACAACAACAACAGAAAATTGACATGGACCCAGAACAGCAGCTTTACACACCCAAGATAGAGAACGACTGCTGTGATAGAGATGTATGGAGACATCTAAGGCTCTTCATTGGACTCGACAGCAACTGCCCTAATACCTTATATCCATAGTTTTATTTACATAGCGTATCTTAGATTCCACCCTACAGTGTAGCATATATATGCAGAATCGTCCAATACAGTATTCTAGCTATGAAAAGCAGTTTGGTGGATTAAAATTGGCGAAACCGCTGGAAGGGTTCACCACTGATGAATCAGGCCTTCCCAATATTTTCCATCGCAGTAAGGAGGGTAAAAAGTTTCTTTTATTTGGAAAAGGAACATTGTGTCTAGTGGTTCTTTAGATATTCTGGAGGCAATTTTCTACAGCTATCCTGGCTAAAATCTTGTACACGTATATGTAAAAATATATTTTCCCTATCTAATATATACCATATTAAAAAAGACATGTCGTATTTTATATATGTTGTATAAAAAAACAACAAGCTGATGTATAAATACAAAATGGCGCCAATGAAATGGATACCCGGAAGAGAAAGGTTTGGTAGACCGGGAAAGATAGTATAACAGGTCGTTGACATTGCCCAAGCAACCAAGGGAGGATGTAAATATATTGGCCGTGTCAGTTCTTGATTGGCCGCGGACAGTCAATAGATTCCGCCCTCTATGACGTCACAATTAACATATAGGCTGTTTTTTTTTTATCAGTAGCCGAGAAGATAGCAGTAAAAAGGGCAGAGAAGAATCAGAAGTCATGTAGTTAGGACCTTATGCAACTAGATTGAACAGTGAGCTCAAGACTCCCTTAGTCCGTCTAACCTTCCTAGGTATCACCCCCTAAACAGAGGTAACCATGTTCCTATGCGTGTGAATTTATTTTATCTTCAGGATAGTGCGTTTCCACTTCGGCCTATGACTGCAAGTTAGATGTGGAGCCTGCGACATTGTCTTCTCAACTTGATATAAGATCGACGTTACTCTATACTTTCTTTTTCTTGAAAAAAGACACCTCGGCCAGTATAAATCTTTTTATTACCTCGACGTTTCGACAAAAAGCTTTTGTCCTCGTCAGGAGCAAATAAAAATTGAAACATATAGCAAGGCGTTAAAAATTAGTCTAAGGCTCTAAGGGCGTTCTCACGCGATATTCGAAATTCTATACTTTCCGTAGATAACTATGTTAACTTCTAGTTGGAAAATTTGCCGGGAGGAAATTGATCCATAGAAACATAGGGCGCCTTTCCCGTCAACCTCTTTGGTAGATTGTGAAGATTCCATTAGAATCCGTGTGGATATCATGGAATAAAGTCCGCCCTAGACTGACGAGGGCCATTAGCCCGAAACCATGGTCTCTAGGTAGACGCTTCTCAGTTTGCCAAAGCTAGTGTTGTGGCTTTGTCACCGACCCGAGGCCGCTAGTTGAGGCGACGGTCAATAGATGGCGTCAGGTTTTGACGTTTATTTTGACGGGAGAGGCGCTCTACTGGGAGAATCATGTATGGGACGAATGTGTCCTTACTAAAGGCTTGTTGTAACCAGAAAGAATAAGAAGTATATCACAGCCCTATCGTATAGAGCAGACGAGGTGAAATGGTAGAAAGTGAGAGAGAAAGAAGTTGAAACTCACCTCCCTGGTCGTCCAGAGCAACCAGAGTGCGAATGCCAGCTTCTTTGCTCTGTGGGGAGAGGGGAGAAGCAGGTTAGTAGGTTAGCAGAGAGATAGACAGAGAGTGGATAGAAGAAAACAGACAGCCAGATAGACAGACAGACAAACTTACCTCCTCGCATAGTGTGAGCATACGCCGGGTACTCTCCAGGGACTGAAAACAGCAGACGAAGGTTAGCAATCTTACCATAAATACATGCTATGAATTATTTTGTTTTGTTGTTGAAAAAGATAGAGAATTGAAGGTGCAATCGTGAAAAAAGGTAATTAATTACCCATCAAGTAGTTTTTATTTTGAATTACTTGAAGTAAATTACACATAAAATTATTTATCACAGTAATATAGAATTTATAAAATGAATTCTATAATCGTGAATTTAAAAAAAAAAGTAGGTTAACTTTACATATTTACAACAATATTTCAAGTGGTATTTTCTAAATCTATGGTCAAAAAATGTAATACAGTCAATGAATGAAAACAAAATATATGTTTTTAAAAAAATAAAATAATTGCATTTCAGATTATATAATATACATATATATATAAAGTAAAATGAATGCTAATATACCCTAGATTCTCATGTTTACAATAATTATAATAAGTGTTACAGTGCCAAATATATAGAGTAGAACCTCTCTGTAAATAACACCTAGTTTCAGAGACAAAGTGTTCTTTAAGTAGATGTGTCCTCTTACCAGAGAGCTACTAAATAGTGAAAATGGTAATTTTGCAAATGAAAACTGTCCTTTGTAGAAAGGTGTCCTCTTATGGAGGTTCTATTGTATATAAAATCCAACGCGCCAGCTTGGAGAGAATGTTATCTTAAATAAGACAAAATCTCTAAAAGATACCTGTGGACACAGACGAGAGTCCAGTTTGAATACCATTCGTCGAAATTAAATCAGACATAATGAAATTTTCCTAAATTATCACGTGGATTCTTCCCGGGGATCTTCCACAAGTCATTATTGAGTTTTACGACCGGCTGTTGGATGACCGTCAATCAGAGACACCCTCCTGGACCATGTCTGTGTTGCCGGTAGCTTGCCTATCTCTTAAATGACATCCAATCTGCTTCGTCCTTTATGTAGAAACCCTAGACGCCCGAAACCACTTGGCCCCATGACTGCTGTTGATTATGGTATGACATATATATTTTATAGACATATTTTATTATAATGAAATGGAGAATGTCCTCCGATTCTAGCAAAAGACTAACCCCACCAGTGAGTGCAAGTAATCAAACGGGGATATGGCACACTTGTAAGTGCAAAAATTCGAACTGATTTGTGTATATATGTACTCTCATGTATGGGGTTCAAAGACGAACGAGAAGTGCTCCTCAGTGAAATAGGCCTTGAGGGACTCTCTTTGGAGCTCCTGTTGAATGAGGTGGTGAGAAACAGAGCTGGAGCATTTGCGTTGTTCAAATTTTGGAAGACGGCTGAAGAGAAGGGAAATCTATATACATAATCTAATTGATGTAAATAATTATATGTAAATAATCTTTGTCAGGATTAGAATGACGAATCCTGTATGGGACTTTGATCCCAGTAAAAGGCTTGTTGCTTCTGTTGTATATAGTCACAGTGTAGAAAATACTACACTATACCTACTACATATATCTCTGTATTCTTAGTTCTCTTCAATTACTCTGTAAACTGGCGAATCCTTTAAGGACGAGAGGTCCTCAATAAAGGCTTTTGTTGTTGTTGTATATATGTGATTCAACTACTGCAAAAGTGATTATCATGTCCTGTATCACGTGTTAGAAATGATCCACTTATATTACTATTTAAACTAGCAGTACGTAGGATTTATTAAAAGCTGTAAAATCGAACCAGCTTTCGAGGGAATGAATGGCTCTTTGTTTGTTGACTTTTTAACGCTACACACAGCACATAGAGACTTCAAATTAATTTTATAAAACCCTTTGTTTCGGATGCGATCACTGCCTCACTTACAAAGCTCGGAAAGCTTGCCGCATCCTGGATATGTCTGGCCTTATCTAAATAGTTATGTTGACTGTATCTTCTTGCCAGACTTCTGGTCTCCAACCGAAGCCTATTTGCTTCTTTAAAAGTGCCCACAACACACTGATGACACTAATAATTCACCAACACCCGATTGTTACTGACACACTTTATTAAAACTAAATGCATCCTTATATACACAATTATAT
Source organism: Cordylochernes scorpioides (assembly GCA_030710605.1). Lineage (NCBI taxonomy): Eukaryota > Metazoa > Arthropoda > Arachnida > Pseudoscorpiones > Chernetidae > Cordylochernes > Cordylochernes scorpioides. The sequence goes on along the minus strand of CP092882.1, from coordinate 4,368,557 downwards.
TTACAAAATATGTAAATATTCTGGCTGAATAAGCAAAAAAGAGAGAAATTTACATAACCGGCGTCTCCACCCTTATTTACAACCGATTGGTTTGTTTATTATGGGGGTAAATAATTATTTAAAAAATTCACGTTTTATTCCTATAAAATAAACTATCCAAATTTGTAGCTCGACTTGAGAGAGAATAATGGTGTATAAGTTATTCATATCAGACACTACCTAACGCGGGGTCACATCGAGGTGACCACGCAACAATACAAGTAATATAAAGTATAATATGGAAGCAATGGTCGCCTCTCCCGTCAAAATAAACGTCAGAAACTGACGCCATCTATTGACCGTCGCCGCAACTAGCGGCATCGGGTCGGTGACAAAAGCCACAACACCAACTTTGGCAAACTGATAAGCGTCCACCTAGAGACCATGGTTTCGGGCTAATGGCCCTCGTCAGTCTAGGGCGGACTTTATTCCATGAGATCCACACGGGATCTAATGGAATCCTCACAATCTACCAAAGAGGTGTTTTGCTGACAATGTGGCTGGGACAAAGTATAATATATAGAGGTAAACATAAGAGTACTCAAAAGATAAACGATATTATTTGAAATTTGTAAAATTTATTACTATTATTACTATCTCCCGTACACGTAGTACAGGTCATTATAATCATGTTTGATAGAAATTGACGACTGCTCTTACAGTACACCACATGTCTAAAACTCCGCCTTTGCCGGTCCCAAGCCCGGATGAAAAAGGAGGAGGGGGAGCAGTAACAAGCTCGGTAAAAAATCTGGGTTCAGCTGGCCCGGCTGATAGTATCCTGCAAGGGCTCCTAATCCAGGGATACAGGATGAGCAGCGTTTGTACTCCATGTTAGGAGCGGCTGTACATGGCGTCTGTTCCTCATGTAAGAGGCGGCCATTTCTTTTGGAGCTAAGTCGGCTTGCCACTGAGTAGTGCTCCCAGTCTTAATGACAAAGGCAGACGCATTCTACTTCACTCAATCGTGATGGTTGTCAAGTCTCAAGCTCTACAAGATTGATACCCTAATATGATTGAGCAAAGATAAGAAAGAAGAAGAAGACATGTGTAAACATGTAGAAAACAGTTAAATTTTACCACAAGTGTATCATGTATTTGGTTACTTGCATTTGTTGGTGGGGTTTAAAATTTTAGCAAGAATCGGGGACCATTAAAGCAAATTTTTATTATTCAGAACGAAAAAAAAAAAAAAAAAACCAAAGCGGGATTCGAACCCAAGTCTTGGCTGTCGTCCTAAATCGACGGTTTATACAACTCCTCCACCGAACTCCTCCACCACACCTCCCTGCGGTCTCTCCTGGACCCTTGGAATATTTGACCAAATTCTGGTTCGTTTCCAAGGTGACTAATGTGGCAACGGCACCCATTTTCCAATGAAGAGCAAAAGATAGTGGACATTGCTGCTGCTGTGATAGAAATGCATGGAGACATCTGAGGATATTCATTGGACACGACAACAACAACCGAACTCCTATTTGAAATTTAAAAAAAAAGAAGCCAAAACATGTTTTAGATCAATCAATCAATGACGAAAAACAACAACAACAACAAAAAAAAAGAGTTAAGAATACATTTGCAAGAAAAACACATTTAAAAGAGGGGAGTAAAAAATCCAATTTGTGTAAAAGGTACGTCAAAATATAAGAGACATTTCAAAATGCAGACGACGAAGAAATTGAGCCAATCAATGGCTTCCAGGTATTCCAGCATATTTACATACCGCCGGCAAAGGTCACACATGCTCTCTAATTTGATTTGTGCCTCAAGGCCGTCTCAATCTATTATGTAAAGTACATGCTGCATAATTGGCTGCAGGGATCGCTTTTTTTTTTGTAATAATTGTCAGACGACGCCAATCTAGTTAGCGCCGCCATCTTAATTTAATTGACAAAGCTGGTTAAAATTAAATAGTTACACCAGTTCACCACACATATACACTCATAGACAAAACTTAAGGAAATTGTACCTTTTAGCATATATATATCGGGAATGAGACAATAACTATGAAAATATATTTAATACACAGTGACCTTTATTGAAGACACACGAGTTAATCAAGTGTGAACAAAATTGCCTCTGTCTCCTTAAAAAAAAAAAAAGACGATCATCGACATCAAAGACTACCCACCATGATTATCATGGCGACACTTGGGATAAGCACCACTACCATATTAGGTGGTGTGCTAGAAGAAATTCTATAAGTTTGGAGAAGCCATAAGTAAAACTTAATAGGGCCGTTTTTTTCCATCGCCGAGACAGCCACCCCTCTAATGTACAATATACAATAAGTAATACACAATCACCCCTAGCAAAATATATAAATGTTATATAAAAATGAATAGAGATTTTCTGTTGTTTTTGATTAGAAATAGCTTTAATTGAGCTTATGGGATATAGAAAATAAACATAATTTGATGAAAGTACTGCCTGGCTTAAGGCGAGTAGAAAAAAGAAAACAAAAGATTATTTACATAATGTATAAAGATTTGAGCTGCTTCGAGCATTGATCTTCTGTACAAACAACAAATGTGTTAATGAATCAAAATACGAAACTATTATAGACGCGTATGATTCTTTTTTAAATAAACAATTTCTACTGTCCTTACTGCAATGGAAAAATTAATGGGAGGACCTGGCTCATCAGTGGTGAACCCTCCCAGCGGTTTCGCCAGTTTAATTTACCATACCGATGCTATATTGCTTTTTTAAAAAATTATATATAATATCATTTTGCAATATAACATCGGTATGGTAGATTAAACTGGCGAAACCGATGGGAGGGTTCACCGCTGATGAGCCAGGCCCTCCCATTAATTTTTCCATTGCAGTAAGGGCAGTAGAAATTGTTTTATTTTTTTAAAAAGAATCATACGCGTCTATAATAGTTTCGTATTTTGATTCATTAACACCATTTGTTGTTTGTACAGAAGATCAATGCTCGAAGCATGTTTATAAATTTATAATTATTTGTATTTATAATGTCCTCAAAGTTTATAGTTTTACCTAAAATACCTTTTCTAAGAGTTGATCTTCCATAACAGTAAAACAGTATCAGTAAAAGGCAATAATAGAGCTGTATGGTAGATTAAACTGGCGAAACCGCTGGGAGGGTTCACTACTGATGAGTCAGGCTCTCCCATTATTCTTATCATCGCAGTAAGGAAATTAGAAAATTGTTATATTTAAAAAGAACGTGTCAAAAAACGTTTCAAATTTGTGATACTTCTCTTTATATAAGACCTATATAAATTAGAGACCACCAATTCTCAACACGCATGCGCTAACACTCTGTAATTTTAATCATTTACGTGTTATAGCAGCCTACCCTCGATAATCTTTCAAATACTCTCGCTTGTTCGGCGGTACATATACTAAAATTGGAACGATACAGAGAAGATTAGCATGGCCCCTGCGCAAGGATGACACGCAAAATCGTGAAGCGTTCCATACTCTCCTTCATTTGTGTTGCATTTAAAATATTAACATAATTGCGGAAAAAAAAATTCTCGGGGGAAAAACTTCTGAGTTCAAAATTTTGGTCATGAAGGTACAGCCTACACCACGCTGACGAGAGAAAACACCCCGAAACGAGTACGTGGCTGAATTTCCTTGATTTATCAAGAAATTGGATTGACAAAATATCTTTGGAACAGGCTAAATCAACGTTTAGTTGACTTTTGTTCAACTAGATGGCGCTCTGCCATCTAAATATTCTCATGTGAGAAGTCAGTATATGCCTTTTTAAAAAATTTTTAATACACCTATCCCCCGATTTACACGGTACTTGTTTTACACGTTTTCGCTTTTACACGGTTTTCCAAATACACCTATCCCCCGATTTACACGGTACTTGTTTTACACGTTTTCGCTTTTACACGGTTTTCCAAGTACACCTATCCCCCGATTTACACGGTACTTGTTTTACACGTTTTCGCTTTTACACGGTTTTCCAGATAAGTTTTTTTTTATCGCACTATACTAAAATGTGATATTCTACTTTATACTACCTATGTTGAAAAGAATATTGGGAGGCTCTGATTTATGAGGGGGCGAACACCTATTCAGATTTGACAGTTTAATATACACCTATCCCTCGATTTACATGTTTTTCTCAGGAACGTATCTACCGTGTAAATCGGGGGATAGGTGTATACATATGTGTATATTGAGGCACAATATGTAATATTGGAATTCTCAAACATATTTTAAGAATTAAATAATTCAACAGCTTTCGGAAGATGAGTTTTTTTTTTTTTTTTTTAATAACGTAATTTAAAGCTTGAGATAACATTCATAAAAAAGAAAATAAACTCGCATCTTCAGAACGCTGTTGTATTGTTTTGATTTATATTCAGGAGATTTAAAACAATTAATATATAGGAATACAAATTAAAATAAACCATATCATCCTAAATAAATAAATAAATAAAATAAGAATTTTAAAAAATCAGTAAAATAATGAGGAACAATGATTGATTTAGTTTGGTAGCGTGAAGCGTTCGGTAACGCTGGATTAGAAGCAGTGTGACCAAATCCAATTAGAAAGTTGGGTCCACCACCTTCACGCTTGGAAGAACAAATTCTGTGACGTAAAAGTCGATATTTGCTGCTGAGATTGAGTCAGGATTGGATACGTTCGCTTTACGACCATCTTGGAGTGTTTAGTGACTGCATCCTTCTAAGAACATTCTGTACGTATAGCAGAGAACACACACATTTACAAAATCTTTCTTTGAAAGGATTTAAAAACACGAATGTGTGCTGCGTATAAAAGCAGAATGATCCAATACAGTATTAGGGCTCTGAGAATAGGTCTGGTGGATTAAATTGGCGAAACCGCTGGGAGGGTTTACCACTGATGAGCCAAGCCCTCCCAATATATATTTTTTTCATCGCAGTAAGGACAGTAGAAGTTTGTATTATGTATAAAAGAAACATTCGTGCTTTTAAATCCTTTCATTTTATATGTATAGATGGCGCGTTATTGCTTTGTATTAAAATCTTTCTTTATATAAAAAATAAAGAATAAATAAAAATATTAAGCATGGAATATTTCGTTTAAAGTAAGTTTTACTTTCAACTGTCCTTTATGCGATGAAAAAATATTGGGAAGGCCTATAGCTCATCAATTGTCAACCCTACTGATGTATATATATTGTTCATTTGTTTTAGATAAATATAAAATGATGTATATATATTGTTCATTTGTTTTAAATAAATATAAAATGATGTATATAATTGTTCATTTATTTTGCATATTTTTTATCTTTGAATTTATCTTATAATTTGGTCTGTGAAAATAAATATATTGGACCAGTGACCAAAAAGGCTGTAAATAGATCGTTTAATGTTAGTTAGATAGTATAGAGAATGGTTAGGCAGGATATATATATATTTAAATGCTATGCTTGTGTAATTATAATCTTAATTGAATAAAAATATTTAAATTATAAATGTATTCTAAATCTTAAATACCAAGCATTAAAACAACTGGCGACGAGGAAAAGCAAATTTTGTAAAGAAAAAAGAATTTAAATAGTGAAAAGAAATTATACTTTAAAAATGTCTTCAAGTATGTTTGAAAGATTCGACGAAAATCTAGAGAATGTAGAGAATTATATTTATCGATTGAAGCAATTCATGCTAATTTCTAAAACAAAAGAAGACTTTAAGACGCCATTTCTGATATCATGCATCGGGCCTAAATACTTCGGGATCTTGCGAAACTTAGTTTTTCCAGAAGAAGTTGATCAAGTTCCCTTTGATAAATTGTGCAGGATCTTATTGAAACATTTCAATCCTAAGACCAATATAATATATGAAAGATTTGTATTCCAGAAAATGGATCAGAAATCAGGCGAAACAATATCTAAATACATAATACGCCTTAAGGAACAGGCTCAAAGGTGTAACTTTGGAGATGTTCTGCAAGAATCCCTGCGAGACAGATTTGTGGCGGGCATCATTGATACACCAACCCAAAAGAAGCTACTACAGGAGGAAGGATTGACTTTTGAGGGAGCATTAGACATCGCGCTGTCTGCGGAGTCTGCAGATAATGACCTACACAACCTCAAGAGATCCGAAGATGCCCATCTGTCCCCACAGCATCTTCATGCCATCAATAATCCCTGCAAACACTGTGGTAAGACCAACCATCTACACTATAATTGTTTTTTTAAATCAGCTAATTGTAGAGTTTGTGGTAGAGTAGGGCATATTTCTACTATATGTTATAAAAAAGATAGTTCTGCCCGTAAATTGCCCAGAAATCCCAAAAATACTTTTAATAAATTTAAAAAGCATGTTAATGATAATAATCCTTCGGGATCTCAAAATAATTTATCATTGAATAATATAAATTTGCATCCTCCCTTGATTGAAACTGTATATGTAAATGACATAAAATTGTTGGCTGAAATTGATACTGGAGCAGCCATAACTACATTAACTAAATATTTGTACTTTAAATATTTCAAAAATGTTAAATTAAATAAATGTAATACAGTCTTGACCGGCTATCGTGGCTCTAAAATACCTATTTTAGGCAAGGCTAAATTTGATATAAAATTAAGAAATGTTTCTAGAACCATTGAAATACTAATAACTAATTTAAATTGTACTAAATTTCTCTTAGGAAGAGATTTCCTTAATCTTTTCAATATCTCATTCAATTATTTGCATAAATTGGACTCTTTTAGTATAGATTCACTTTTAAATGATTACGGGTCCATTTTTGAATGCAAATCTGACCCTATTAAAGGTATCAAATGCCATCTTGATGTAAAAGCCTCCAAATTCAATAGTCAATATGTTAGCGGTAAATTTAAAGTGGATGAGACTGTGAAGTTTAGGTGGATTACTAATGGGCATCCCTCTTGGTATACAGGAAAGATAATTAAAATACTAGGAAGGAATGTTTATTTAATAAAACAAGGTGACAGTATAAAAAAGGTTCATCAAAACTACATTAGAAAAATGTTGCCTGGTAAATCACATCCCACTATTATGAATGAGGCTGAACGTGTGCCAACTCCAATCTCGGAGGAGAAAAGTATTACAACCCCCAGGTATCCTCAGAGGGAGCGCAGATGTCCGCAGAGATATGGAGAGTAAATAGATAAATAAGGGGGGCCAAGCCTAAGAAGGGGGAATTGATGTATATATATTGTTCATTTGTTTTAGATAAATATAAAATGATGTATATATATTGTTCATTTGTTTTAAATAAATATAAAATGATGTATATAATTGTTCATTTATTTTGCATATTTTTTATCTTTGAATTTATCTTATAATTTGGTCTGTGAAAATAAATATATTGGACCAGTGACCAAAAAGGCTGTAAATAGATCGTTTAATGTTAGTTAGATAGTATAGAGAATGGTTAGGCAGGATATATATATATTTAAATGCTATGCTTGTGTAATTATAATCTTAATTGAATAAAAATATTTAAATTATAAATGTATTCTAAATCTTAAATACCAAGCATTAAAACACCTACCAGCGGTTTCGCCAGTTCTACCAGACCGCTCTAATGCTAATGCAAAATGCTATTATATGTAACAATGTATATAATTTTAAAAAAGCAATATAACATCGGTATGGTAGATTAAAACTGGCGAAACTGCTGGGAGGGTTCACCACTGATGAGTTTTCCCATTAATTTTTCCATTGCAGTAAGGACAGTAGAAATTGTTTATTTTTAAAAAAGAATCATACCGCGTCTATAATAGTTTCGAATTTAGATAACAGATGGCGCGCTAATGTATCATAAACTAGAATTATATTTGGGGGAAGGTTATTAAAAAAAATTGTTTCTTTAGATTTTAAATTCTTCTTAACCCTAGAAAACCATCGATCCACATAGAAGATGTTGCTATGCAATCATATTTCAGTTTAGGAGGACAACACCAATATAAAATTCTAATCGTTAAACAACAACTAACTATTCAATTACTCAATAAACGTTATTGATATTATTCAAACATCCAGGACAACGCAATTATATTAAGAAAAAGAAAAAAAAAAGAAGAATAAATTTAAAAACAGGTGTGCGTGACAACGGTATTCCACGCATGCGCCGTTTTAAAAGCGTGCAGACGACGAAGTAGTGTTAGTTAACCAGGCCAGGCTTCCTATTGGTTCGTGTTTTGTTGACGTCGTTGGGTGGGTTAGTAAGCCAGGTCATAAACACAAAAAGATTAAATACGTTGTAAAAATATGACACACTTTATGCTGATGTGAAAAAATCTATAAATAAAAAAGATCAAATATAAGTGAAAAATAGTTTGGCCTTAAATACCCTTTTATTGATTTTTCAAGAAGCCTCTGGGACCAAAACATTTTTGGTCGTAGAGGTATAATAAAAAGTCGGTGGATGAGAGGGTAACACGCTCGATTCCTGACAGTCATGAACCGGGATTGAATCCCACGTTAACACGTCCCACGACAACAACGTTATCATGAACTAGGTTGCTCTTGCTGAGCGGAACCTATTAATGTGATTTTGAACCAACCAGTCGTAGAGGTATTACAGCTTGCACCACGCTGACGAGAGCTAACAGCCCGAAACACATACGTGGTTAGATTTTTCTTGATTTTATCAAGAAAATGGGTTGGTCAAATATCAAGTAACAGGTTAAATCAATGTTTAGTTGATTTTTGTTCCACTAGATGGCACTCTGCCATCTATAAAACACTCAGGTTAGTGGTCAGGATATGTCTAATTTATTTTTAGATATTTAAGTGTATATATAACATTCATATACATGGTAGATTAAACTGGCGAAACCGCTGGGAGGGTTCACCACTGATGAGCCAGGCCCTCCCTTTAATTTTTCCATTGCAGTAAGGACAGTAGAAATTGTTTTATCTTAAAAAGAATATTACGCTTCTAAAATAGTTTTATAATTTGATAACATTTTTGTATTGCGTATTTCAGGTAAACCTGTAATACACCAATCATGTTGGAGAACGGTTGGGAGAATTGGACTGATGGACTGGATGGGAAGCTATGAAGAAATAAAGAGAAGAACTCAAGATAGAGAAGTATGACGCCACTGGAGACCTGGACAAGAACAGAGAAACTGAAGAATTGGACTGATGGACTGATGGGAAATTAGGAAGAAATAAAAGAGAAGAACTCAAGATAAGGAAGTATGCGTAGTGAATAAAACTATTTGTAAAAAAAAAACCGTTACTTTTATCAGAGATTTAACGGCAAATTTTCATGAGCTTGCACTTCATCAAGTTAATATTTGCATATGTTACACTCATGGACAGAACTTAAGGAAGTGGAAAGTCATTGATGTCGACGGTCGTCTATTTTATTTATTTATTTAAGGAGACAGAAGCAATCTTGTTCAAACTTGGTTATATCGTATGTCTTCAATAAAGGTTATTGTAATATCTTTCAGAGTTATTGTCTGAATCCCGATATACATGCTAAAAGGTATAACTTCCTTAAGTTTTGTCCATGAATGTATCTTTCAGAGTTATTGTCTGAATCCCTATATACATGCTAAAAGGTACAACTTCTTTAAGTTTTGTCCATGAGTGTATCTTTCAGAGTTATTGTCTGAATCCCTATATACATGCTAAAAGGTACAACTTCCTTAAGTTTTGTCCATGAGTGTATCTTTCAGAGTTATTGTCTGAATCCCTATATACATGCTAAAAGGTACAACTCCCTTAAGTTTGGTCCAAGAGTGTATCTTTCAGAGTTATTGTCTGAATCCCGATATACATGCTAAAAGGTACAACTCCCTTAAGTTTGGTCCAAGAGTGTATCTTTCAGAGTTATTGTCTGAATCCCGATATACATGCTAAAAGGTACAACTTCCTTAAGTTTTGTCCATGAGTGTATCTTTCAGAGTTATTGTCTGAATCCCTATATACATGCTAAAAGGTACAACTTCCTTAAGTTTTGTCCATGAGTGTATCTTTCAGAGTTATTGTCTGAATCCCTATATACATGCTAAAAGGTACAACTCCCTTAAGTTTGGTCCAAGAGTGTATCTTTCAGAGTTATTGTCTGAATCCCGATATACATGCTAAAAGGTACAACTCCCTTAAGTTTGGTCCAAGAGTGTATCTTTCAGAGTTATTGTCTGAATCCCGATATACATGCTAAAAGGTACAACTTCCTTAAGTTTTGTCCGTGAGTGTATCTTTCAGAGTTATTGTCTGAATCCCTATATACATGCTAAAAGGTACAACTCCCTTAAGTTTGGTCCAAGAGTGTATCTTAAAGAGTTATTGTCTGAATCCCGATATACATGCTAAAAGGTACAACTTCCTTAAGTTTTGTCCATGAGTGTATCTTTCAGAGTTATTGTCTGAATCCCTATATACATGCTAAAAGGTACAACTTCCTTAAGTTTTGTCCATGAGTGTATCTTTCAGAGTTATTGTCTGAATCCCTATATACATGCTAAAAGGTACAACTCCCTTAAGTTTGGTCCAAGAGTGTATCTTTCAGAGTTATTGTCTGAATCCCGATATACATGCTAAAAGGTACAACTTCCTTAAGTTTTGTCCATGAGTGTATCTTTCAGAGTTATTGTCTGAATCCCTATATATATGCTAAAAGGTACAACTTCCTTAAGTTTTGTCCATGAGTGTATCTTTCAGAGTTATTGTCTGAATCCCTATATACATGCTAAAAGGTACAACTTCCTTAAGTTTTGTCCATGAGTGTATCTTTCAGAGTTATTGTCTGAATCCCTATATACATGCTAAAAGGTACAACTCCCTTAAGTTTGGTCCAAGAGTGTATCTTTCAGAGTTATTGTCTGAATCCCGATATACATGCTAAAAGGTACAACTCCCTTAAGTTTGGTCCAAGAGTGTATCTTTCAGAGTTATTGTCTGAATCCCGATATACATGCTAAAAGGTACAACTTCCTTAAGTTTTGTCCATGAGTGTATCTTTCAGAGTTATTGTCTGAATCCCTATATATATGCTAAAAGGTACAACTTCCTTAAGTTTTGTCCATGAGTGTATCTTTCAGAGTTATTGTCTGAATCCCAATATACATGCTAAAAGGTACAACTTCCTTAAGTTTTGTCCATGAGTGTATCTTTCAGAGTTATTGTCTGAATCCCTATATACATGCTAAAAGGTACAACTCCCTTAAGTTTGGTCCAAGAGTGTATCTTTCAGAGTTATTGTCTGAATCCCGATATACATGCTAAAAGGTACAACTCCCTTAAGTTTGGTCCAAGAGTGTATCTTTCAGAGTTATTGTCTGAATCCCGATATACATGCTAAAAGGTACAACTTCCTTAAGTTTTGTCCGTGAGTGTATCTTTCAGAGTTATTGTCTGAATCCCTATATACATGCTAAAAGGTACAACTCCCTTAAGTTTGGTCCAAGAGTGTATCTTTCAGAGTTATTGTCTGAATCCCGATATACATGCTAAAAGGTACAACTTCCTTAAGTTTTGTCCATGAGTGTATCTTTCAGAGTTATTGTCTGAATCCCTATATACATGCTAAAAGGTACAACTTCCTTAAGTTTTGTCCATGAGTGTATCTTTCAGAGTTATTGTCTGAATCCCTATATACATGCTAAAAGGTACAACTTCCTTAAGTTTTGTCCATGAGTGTATCTTTCAGAGTTATTGTATGAATCCCGATATATATGCTAAAAGGTACAACTTCCTTAAGTTTTGTCCATGAGTGTATCTTTCAGAGTTATTGTATGAATCCCGATATACATGCTGAAAGGTACAACTTCTTTAAGTTTTGTCCATGAGTGTATCTTTCAGAGTTATTGTCTGAATCCCGATATACATGCTAAAAGGTACAACTTCCTTAAGTTTTGTCTCTATGAGTGTATCTTTCAGAGTTATTGTCTGAATCCCTATATACATGCTAAAAGGTACAACTCCCTTAAGTTTGGTCCAAGAGTGTATCTTTCAGAGTTATTGTCTGAATCCTTATATACATGCTAAAAGGTATAACTTCTTTAAGTTTTGTCCATGAGTGTATGTTTCAGAGTTATTGTCTGAATCCCTATATACATGGTAAAAGGTACAACTTCCTTAAGTTTAGTCAATAAGTATACACAACCTACACGATATATAACAAAAGAACAAAGATAAATTTACATTTTAAAGAATATTTACAGTAATATACAAGGAAAATACGCAGAATTATTTCTGGAGAAGACAATCTATAGAAAGACAAAAATAGAATTAATAGGAATATACATATATACCCAATGGTTGATTTTGCTTGGAGAATCAGAGAATAGATCTCTTGGGCAACTTATCCTTCTCTCAATCCGATAGTCAACAAATATATAACTGGATGAATAATGTTTAATTAAGGTCTTTGGTTTATATAAATTCTACAAGGCCGAAAGTCGTGGTCCTTTTGGATGAGGAAAGTGCGCGGAGAAAGAACGCGGCTGGTTCCACACTTTCAGTGATACGCTAACCTATGCACGGTGAATTCTGTGGCCACTGGACATGTGTCGGACCTGGAGGCTGTTGGGTTCTGTGCTGCCTTGTAGGTGAGTATAGAAGCTCCATCTATGTTTCCTTCCTCTGGTGAATCTGTATATGACCGGTGGTCTTAATAAAGCTGTGTGTGATATACGCCATCATAGCTACAGATAAAACAGAAATAGCTACAATATATGTACAGTAGTATTTGAATAATATAACCGAAGAAGCAATGATCATCATTGAATAGTTTGGCCACACCAACCAGCTGTATAGAAAACCTCGCTACTTGTTCATCACGTGAATGATTTATTTACAAGGTTTGAATTCCAGAAGAAAATAAACGAACTACCTCATCAAAATATTGGATAATTTAAAAAAATATATTTTTATCAAAGCCAGATATATAGATATATATATAGATAGACAAAATAATAATAATGGTATAAAATAATAATAATAATAATGGATAAAAATAATAATAATAATAATAATAATAATAATGGGAAAAAATGGATCTGTAATATTATATATAATTTTTAGCTGTATATATTTAATATTTAAATCAAAGATACAATTCTTTCATTGGCCTTGTAGAACGAGAGTGGTGTACGCGTGCTCACATGTTCTAGTGAAAAACACAAACATTCTCGATAAAGAGAGGCGAGTTGCCCCTCGAAATATTGGAACAATAAATTCATTATAAAACCAATATATGCATCTTTAAAAAATATATATATATATATATAATAGTTTGAATTATTGTGAACTAATATTTATGTAAATATCGGTATAAAGAGAACCATGGCGTCGCCCAGGACTTGCTTAAGTTCAATGAAACCGATTGTTTTGAATATTAATCTATCTAAACAACATGGTACACATTCATAGGCCAAACTTAAGTTTTACCATATATATCGGGATTCGGATAATAATTCTGAAAGATATTACAGTGATCTTTATTGAAGACATACCAGATAACCAAGTGTGAACTTGTCTCCGTCTCTTTCAAAAAAAAAAAAAAAAAGACGACCGACGACATCAAAGACTTTCCCCTTCCATAAGTTGTATCCACGAGTCTATATATCTAAGAAATTATATGTAAATAAAGCAGGAAAGCTAAGAAGACGCCGTCAGTTCATCCAATATTGACCTTCGCCCACACACACCAACCTTCTGTCTGACATCTACATTTCAGACAATTACTTTTAACGGCTGCAGAGAAAACTACCGCATCGGCCTACGCAGTTACACAACCTCCCCGTCTGCTGCTTACTTTCACAATCTACGCTAAACACTCAAGGAATTCAGTAGACGAATGGTACTAAACTGTTGGTTTTTAGACCACTATGACTCAGGATCAAATCCCGCTTTGGACACTTTTTTTTTCTCTTACTGAAGAGTTGCTAATTACAATAGCACACCAATATAACAGGACATACATTTAACCTAAATGAACCCAGAGTACATTACAATAACATCAATAATAAATTTCAGAGATTAACAATAGAAGCAATAGTATCCAAACAATATAATAGTATAAACCGCAGGATCGATTTGCCAGAAGCATATGAATCAATAGACCTAAATAAAATAAAACAATTACATGTACATTAATAGATATTACATATCTAGTGGGATCCCTTATATTTCAAAATAATATGACATAAAACGAAATAAAAAATAATTCATATAACCACATATTAATTAGAATTAATATTTCCCAAATTATGCATCCTATATGTAAATCTAAATATGTTAATTATTCAATCAGGCCAATATACAAAATAATAGCTACATATATAAAATGTAATCTCAGATTAGATGGTTAGTCGTTCATTAACTCCTGTAGAAGGGCGTATGAGCCCGAAAGCTTGTGTTATAATTATGAAATAAAAGATACGTAGCCCTAGATGCTTTGTTTTAACTTAGTTATTAATCATAGAATATCGTTGTTGGAAGAGGTCAAAAGTTAAGGCAACGAATTTCTTTATTTGACGTATAAGTTTCTTGCATCGATGCAAATTTAGAACGTTTTGATACAAATAGAAGGAATTACAGTATATCACATACAGCTTTATTAAGACCATCGGTCTAGGGGTTCGGTAGAAGGATGGTCTCAACCGTTGGTTTTCGACCGCTACGACCCGGGTTCGATTCCCGCATTGAGAACTTTTTTCTGATAAAAAAAAATGCTCCAATGGCCCCCGGTTCTTGCAAAAGTCCAACCACACCAGCGAATGCAAGTAACTAAACGAGGCTCTGGCATATTTGTAAGTGAAAAGTCGAACTGCTTTTCATATGTGTAGATATGTGGTGCACTTACAGTAAAAGCAGTCGCCAACTTCTACCCACCATGATTAGCATGGCCTGTACCCTGACTGTGTACTAAGGATAATAATAATAATAATAATAAAAAAGACCACCGGACAGATTCACCACAGGAAGGAAGCATAGATGGAACTCCTATACTTCAGGTAGCACAGAATCCAAATACCTCTAGGTCCAACGTATGTCCAGTGGCCACAGAATCCACCATGCATCCCGGTTTATCATTATTGGAAGAGACCAAAAGTGAAAGCCAAGTTTGCGTGCTGAAAACTGTCCTCTAGCGGTAGTATCTCCTCTCATTGTGAAGTTCGACTATACATTGATCTATTGAGGAAGAAATGGTTTCTCTGTGTATAGATTAAAGTGAATTACTAATCAATCCTAGCAATTAACATAATTACCTCTTTTGTTATCTATAAGATAGAGGCTGCCTGGCCGGCATTCATAGTTCTTGAAAATAAAGATACTTCAGCCAGTAAATCTTTTTATTACCTCGACGTTTCGACAAAAAGCTTTTAATTATAATTTATTTCAAAGATCATAGTCTTTTGTGAGTTAAATATTTATTTTTGACTCGTGCTTTAGATGTTGTACAAAATTTGGAATATCGTGTGAGAACGCCCATGGAGCCTTAGAATAATTTTTAACGCCTTGCCAAATGTTTTAAATTTTGTTTGCTTCTGACGAGGATAAAAGCTTTTTGCCCATTTTGTCGTTGTTTTCTATCTAAATCTGACATCCGCAATGAAGAATCAACAACACTAGATATTACTAAACACATGTTATTGAAATAAGAAACACTAAGGCCAGTAGAGGTTTTAAAATTATAAACTCGGCCGAAGTGTCTTTGTTATATCAAGAACAAGGAATGCCGGCCAGGCAACCCCTATCTTCAATATAACATAAAGTTTGTTGTAAGGACGAATAAACTGTCTGTTATATTGAAGATGAAATCATTTTTCCCTATATTTTAAAATGTGTTTAAAGCAAAAGGTATGAGGGGAAGAATGTTAATAAACAGAGATGGAAGCTACACGGAGAGAAATCAGTAGAGAAGGGGCTATACGGAGAGAAATCAGTAGAGATTGGGCTACACGGAGAGAAATCAGTAGAGAAGGGGCTACACGGAGCGAAATCAGTAGAGAAAGGGGCTATACGGAGAGAAATCAGTAGAGAAGGGGCTATACGGAGAGAAATCAGTAGAGATTGGGCTACACGGAGAGAAATCAGTAGAGAAAGGGGCTACACGGAGAGAAATCAGTAGAGAAGGGGCTATACGGAGAGAAATCAGTAGAGATTGGGCTACACGGAGAGAAATCAGTAGAGAAGGGGCTACACGGAGCGAAATCAGTAGAGAAAGGGGCTATACGGAGAGAAATCAGTAGAGAAGGGGCTATACGGAGAGAAATCAGTAGAGATTGGGCTACACGGAGAGAAATCAGTAGAGAAAGGGGCTATACGGAGAGAAATCAGTAGAGATTGGGCTACACGGAGAGAAATCAGTAGAGAAAGGGGCTACACGGAGAGAAATCAGTAGAGAAGGGGCTACACGGAGCGAAATCAGTAGAGAAAGGGCTACACGGAGAGAAATCAGTAGAGAAAGGGGCTACACGGAGAGAAATCAGTAGAGAAAGGGGCTACACGGAGAGAAATCAGTAGAGATTGGGCTACACGGAGAGAAATCAGTAGAGAAGGGGCTACACGGAGCGAAATCAGTAGAGAAAGGGCTACACGGAGAGAAATCAGTAGAGAAGGGGCTATACGGAGAGAAATCAGTAGAGATTGGGCTACACGGAG
Organism: Cordylochernes scorpioides; assembly: GCA_030710605.1. Classification (NCBI taxonomy): domain Eukaryota; kingdom Metazoa; phylum Arthropoda; class Arachnida; order Pseudoscorpiones; family Chernetidae; genus Cordylochernes; species Cordylochernes scorpioides. The sequence continues at coordinate 4,351,928 of CP092882.1, read as the reverse complement.
AGAAATCAGTAGAGAAGGGGCTATACGGAGAGAAATCAGTAGAGATTGGGCTACACGGAGAGAAATCAGTAGAGATTGGGCTACACGGAGAGAAATCAGTAGAGAAGGGGCTATACGGAGAGAAATCAGTAGAGAAGGGGCTATACGGAGAGAAATCAGTAGAGATTGGGCTACACGGAGAGAAATCAGTAGAGAAGGGGCTATACGGAGAAAAATCAGTAGAGATTGGGCTACACGGAGAGAAATCAGTAGAGAAGGGGCTATACGGAGAGAAATCAGTAGAGATTGGGCTACACGGAGAGAAATCAGTAGAGAAGGGGCTATACGGAGAGAAATCAGTAGAGAAGGGGCTATACGGAGAGAAATCAGTAGAGATTGGGCTACACGGAGAGAAATCAGTAGAGAAGGGGCTATACGGAGAGAAATCAGTAGAGATTGGGCTACACGGAGAGAAATCAGTAGAGAAGGGGCTACACGGAGCGAAATCAGTAGAGAAAGGGGCTATACGGAGAGAAATCAGTAGAGAAGGGGCTATACGGAGAGAAATCAGTAGAGATTGGGCTACACGGAGAGAAATCAGTAGAGAAGGGGCTACACGGAGCGAAATCAGTAGAGAAAGGGGCTATACGGAGAGAAATCAGTAGAGAAGGGGCTATACGGAGAGAAATCAGTAGAGATTGGGCTACACGGAGAGAAATCAGTAGAGAAGGGGCTACACTGAGAGAAATCAGTAGAGAAAGGGGCTATACGGAGAGAAATCAGTAGAGAAAGGGGCTATACGGAGAGAAATTAGCAGAGAAGGGGCTACACTGAGAGAAATCAGTAGAGAAAGGGGCTATACGAAGAGAAATCAGTAGAGAAGGGGCTACACTGAGAGAAATCAGTAGAGAAGGGGCTATACGGAGAGAAATCAGTAGAGAAGGGGCTATACGGAGAGAAATCAGTAGAGAAGGGGCTATACGGAGAGAAATAAGTAGAGAAGGGGCTATACGGAGAGAAATCAGTAGAGAAGGGGCTACACTGAGAGAAATCAGTAGAGATGGGGCTATACGGAGATAAATAAATAGAGAAGGGGCTACACTGAGAGAAAGAGCAATCAGCATAGAAAGGGCTACACGGAGAGAAAGAGCAATCAGCATAGAAAGGGCTACACGGAGAGAATTCAGTAGAGAAAGGGCTACACGGAGAGAATTCAGTAGATAAAAGGGCTACACGGAGAGAAATCAGTAGATAAGGGGCTATACGGAGAGAAATCATTAGAGAAAGGGGCTACACGGAGAGAATTCAGTAGATAAAAGGGCTACACGGAGAGAAATCAGTAGATAAGGGGCTACACGGAGAGAAATCAGTAGAGAAAGGGGCACAAATATAGTAACGCAGTCACCAGTAGAGGTGGCTGCACGGAGAGAAAGAGCCATCAGTAGAGAAGGAGGCTACACGGGGGAAAATAGCGATCATCAATAGAAAAGGGTGGCTACACTGAGTAGCGCAGTCACCAGTAGAACGCTACACAGAGAGTAGATACAGGAAGAAGGAGCCACTCGAAGCGGAAAATCCCCGGCGCCGCTGATGAGCGGGGAAAGAATCAATAGAGAGCTGGCGGCCGGAATCGACGCCAACCGAGCTATAATTAGGCCTAGGGTCCAACCCCGCCCGTGTACTGGAGTGCTGGTAGCACCGTGCTGAGACTCTGGTGGACCAAGATAACACGCCTTACTTCACCGCTGAGCGGGGGCTGACACGAAGAACGGAATAGCTTTAACAACAGACCACAGTGGCAAATATATTCTGCTGTTGATAGAGGTCCTCCTGGTAGAACAAAGTATAAAAACTGGAATGGCGAAAAAGGATACTAAAATAAAAAAATCGAAAGAATACTTTGTAAAAACTAAAATACAGTAGACTCTCCTATAACGCGAGTTTTTACAACGCGATTTCGTACAACGCGATAAAAAAATTGCGACAAATTTATTTATACAACGCGAATTTTCGTATAACGCGTTATAAAATAAAACAATTTACCCTAACAACATTCGCGTTATACAAGTTTTATTTCGTACAACGCGAATTCCTATAACGCGATTTCATATAACACGGAACACTTTAATCGCGTTATAGGAGAGTTTACTGAATACATATTGAAATATCAAACGGGTGGAAGAGATGGATGGAGAGAGAGAGAAAAAACGATAATAGATAAAAAATTTAGACAAAGTAGATAGAACTTTGGATATTTTAAATCTATTGTAGCAAAGTATTTATTATTTTATTAAGAGTATCATTTTTTATGTTTATAATGCCACGTGGAAAATTAGGAAAGACAAACTTCAGGATAACACAGCAATTTATGAACTATTAATAATAATAATAATAAAAAGATAAGCAATGAGGGAAGTTTACAGAGTAGCAAAATATAAACATCAAAAATGATACTCTGTTAATGATAAGGCACAATTTGGATTATAGATTATAAACACAAGGTAATAAGACCAAATCCAAATAAATAAATAGTGTGTGATGTTTTGGCAACAGCGTTGTTACCATCTTCAGACAAAAGTACTGAATGAGAAATTTTACTACAGCAGGCTTTAAATAGTTACTGTTATCAAGTGTTATCAATTCTCTTAGATTGTAAGGAACTCTTCCTAGTAAAATTTGCAATAAACAAGGCGATAAGGAAGATGGGTGTCTTTATTATACAGAATAAGCACGAGCTTTCGGGTAAAACCCCTTCGACAGGTAGCTATCACATAGCACGATGGACACTAATGGAAAGAGTTTTTTTAAATATATATATAGTAGAGGTATTTGGTAGGTATCTATTTTGCATCTTTTCTTTTTACGCTGTATGTACAAATTACCTCTACTATATATATATTTAAAAAAACTCTTTCCATTAGTGTCCATCGTGCTATGTGATAGCTACCTGTCGAAGGGTTTTTACCCGAAAGCTCGTGCTTATTCTGTATAATAAAGACACCCATCTTCCTTATCGCCTTGTTTAGTGCAAATTCTCTTAGAATTAAGAATAATAATCTGTGTTTATCAGAAAACTATCTTCTTCTTATCTGCTATCTTGTTTACAAACTTGATAACAGTAACTATTTAAAACATGCTGTGGTAAAATTTCTCATTCAGTACTTTTGTCTGAAGATGGTAACAACGCTGTTACCGAAACGTCACACACTATTTATTTATTTGTTTGGATTTGGTCTTATTACCTTGTGTTGATACTCTGTTAATAAAATAATGAATACTTTACGACAATATATTTATGCAAAATACAGCCCCGAGACTCAATAGAGAACATCTAACAGAGGAATCTGAAATAGAGCGAAAGAAGAAGAATGATCATCTAACCAACGAAAGACTGCAACCATTCTATCATATAAGATCTACACATTTTAGCAATTGTGGAAAATACTTTCGCTCATTCTCCTGGTTTATATTTAAAGAAATGAAGAGCAGAATTAATATTCTATCGGAATAAATATCAACTATTCATTGATTTTTAATTATTCCAGAATTGGCCAAATACCCATTCTTGATTAATAAAAAGAAAAGCTAAACACGTACGCGTTCTTAATTAAATCAAGAATGGGTATTTGGCCAATTCTGGAATAATTAAAAAATCTATGAAAAGTTGATATATATATTCCGATAGATGGCGCAAGCCATCAACAACTTTCAGTTGCACGATAAGGAGATGCATTTTTCTTAATGAGATAAGTACGTAGTTGTTTATCTAGGCTGTGTGACTTAGAATCCAGGGAGACTAGGAACTAGGGCAGACGTCCCATACATATTAACAAGGCTATGCATTCTAAACCACTTCATTTCCATAGTGAACGAGTGTCACATAGAGATACTTTTGGGTCAGTAAGAGATGTATGCAACAACAACAACAAGCTTTATTAAGACATTTTAGTCTTATACGGATTCTCCAAGCACGGAAATGTAGGGTACATGCAGAAATAACAGTAATAACAACAACAAAGGCCCTGTTATAACCCTTTGGTCTTATACAACGTCTCCAAGTAGAAGAGGGTATATACAGGAATAATAGTTAAAATAATCAGCAATGTTATTTACAATGTGTCAAAACTCCGCCTTTGCCGGTCCCAAGCCCGGATGAAAAAGGAGGAGGGGGAGCAGTAACAAGCTCACTAAAAAACCTGGGCTCAGCTGGCCCGGCTGATAGTACCCTGTAAGGGCTCCTAATCCAAGGATACAGGATGAGCAGCGTTTGTACTCCATGTTAGGAGCGGCTGCATATGGCATCTGTTCCTCATGTCAGAGGCGGCCTTTGGTGCTAAGTCGGCCTGCCACTGAGTAGTGCTCTCAGTCTTAATGACAAAGGCAGACGCATTCTATATCACCCAGTGTGGAGATAAGAAAGAAGAAGACGATGTATCAAGGGGGAGAGAAGCAAGAAAGAGCTTGCTGGGGAACTAGAGTATTGACATGGGTAGATGTTATTATATCTCTTGAGGAAAGATTACGCGACAATAAAGTTGTGAGAGATGTATGTAGCTCATATTCCACGATAATTCTCTACAATCTCCCATGAAATATCGCAAGTATATTAAAAAACGTATTTTTAATCCAAGTCATTTGTCTAGACCAGAGGTCGGCAAATTGCAGCTCGCGAGCTACATGCGTCTCTCTGGATGTGAAGCTGCGTTAGTTCCATACGTAAATAATATATATTGCTGCGTATATAAGCAGAATGATCCAATACAGTATTAGAGCTCTGAGAAGCGGTCTGGTAGATTAAATTGACGAAACCGCTGGGAGGGTTCACCACTGATGAGCCAAGCCCTCCCAATATATTTTTTCATCGCAGTAAGGGCAGTAGAAGTTTGTATTATGTATAAAAGAAACATTTGTGCTTTTAAATCCTTTCATTTTATATGTATAGATGGCGTGTTATTGTTTTGTGTTAAAATATTATTTATACGAGTACTATTTATTGTTGACAAGAAAAAAAAATTGTGGTTCTTTAAAAACTTTGAAATTTTGTAAATTGTAATTTTTGGCTCTATCGACTCAAAAGTTTCACCGACTCTTGGTCTAGGTAGTTTTTTTATTATTTTATTTTATTGGAGGTTGTGTTATGTCAGGTCAGGCTGTATCTTTTTAACTTTATCAAAGATGGCCTCGCAGGTAAGTAGAGGCCTGTTGAGAAGTTTTACGGTAGTTTTGTATCTGGGTCAAATATTCAGTGAATTGAAATAAAAACATTTTGACCATTGACTCAGTGTTTGTATATCATCACATGACCTTCCACTGTTTGTCCGTTTCAAGTGAGCACTATCCCACCGCTGCCACCATGCATGGTTTTATGCCTTGTTATAAATAAGGAAATACTCTTACCTTAAGGATTTATATCTTAGTTTTATTTATTTAACTATTTACAAGGTAATTATTAAACTTATAACAATCACGGCTATGCCGGAACTTTCGCCAGCCTAAGATAAACAAAAAAACAGTAATAATTTGATGATGATCACCTTCCCGATGAAACCGCCGAGTCGTAACTTATTCTCAGCACAATGGTCAGGTAATAGAGCGGTTCAAGACATCTACATTCTTTAGAGTGACTTCTTTCTCTATATATGTGATACATTAAAAGCAGGCGTTAACTACCTACAATAATTATCATGGCTTATACCACATGTACTAAGTGTGAATAAGCAAAAATATAATACAGACAGTTATCAGCGTCACAATCAATTCTTTCTTAATCAATTCTGTCACCGTTTGCTTTTGTGAATGGAATAAATACCCAAATATGGTCATTTCTCATAACCATCGGTGGTTCAGTGGTAGAATTCTGTCACCGTTTGCTTTTGTGAATGGAATAAATACCCAAATATGGCCATTTCTCATAACCATCGGTGGTTCAGTGGTAGAATGCTCGCCTGCCACGCGGGCGGCACGGGTTCGATTCCCGGCCGATGCATTTTTTTTTTTTTTACAATTTTTAAAACTCATTTATATATTATACAAAAATGACATCCACGGCGCCAATTTATAATTGTAACGAATAGTATTTGAATAAAAGCATTTCATCGGGTAAAACCTGGGCGTTGCCCGGGTCATTCGGCTAGTATAATAATAATTACCAAAAAGAGATAAGAAAACCATAACAAATTTAAGGTTGAATAGCGTCATGGAGTCATTTGTGAACTGTCCACACGACACAATAGGTTAAGACAAGGGTCGGAAAACTTTTGAGTCGACAGAGTCGAAACTTACAACTTACAAAATTTCAAAGTTTTTAAAGAACCACATTGTGACTTGCCAACAATAAACAGTACTCGCATAAATAATATTTACGTATGGAACTATATAAATAGCTTCACATCCAAAGAGCCACAGTTTGCGGACCCCTGGGCTAAGAGAAAGTACAAAACTAAACGAAGAATATGTATTTATTTTAGTACACCAGTATCTTCCACAATTTCAACCCCACCAGTGAGTGAAAAGCAAACTAATGGAGCATTGGCACTTTGTAAATGTATATTTAAACTCACTCGGCTTGTGCACTTAAAGAGTATAAAACACATTCACAAATCTATAAATATACACATCGTGAGTACACATTCACAAATATTTACATATCGTGATCTCATATTTGACTGTACCAGAGTGTATGGATTGATGAAGAAAGTTGTGGAAGGTAAAAATAATGGAAAGAGAACGGTAGGAAGAATTGGACTGATGGACTGGATGGGAAGTTAGGAAGAAATAAAGAACTCAAGATAGAGAAGTAAGGTGTTACTGGAGACTTGGACCTGGTCAAGGAAAAAGAAACTGAAGAAGAAACATTCCAAGATATGTGAATGGCTGAGTTCTGAGTTACAAAATGAATTGAAAGAGAACTGTGGGAAGAAGAATTGAACTGTGTGTTTGGGAAGAATTTATGAAGAAATACAAATAAGAATCCAAGCTATAGAGGTCTCTGGAAATCTCGATTAGAGAATTTGACGAAAAATACAAAAGGGTAAGGATTTATGAGAGAATTTATAGGAGGTAAAATGAATTGAAAGAGAAGGATGGGGACTGGATGGGAAGAAATAAAGAGAAGAATTCAAGTTAGAGAAGTATGACGTCACTGGAGACCTAGAGAAGAGTATTTGAAGAAGATATTAACAAAGTGTAAATAACGATGAAGAAATTTCTAGAAGGTAAAATGAATGGAAATAGAACGGTATGAAGAATTGGACTGATGGATTGGATGGGAAGTTATAAAGAAGAATAACTCGAGATGAAACGTATGACGTCACTGGAGACCTGGAGAAGAGAATTTGTAGATTACTAAGATGTATGGATTGATGAATAAAATTCTAGAAGATAAAATGAGTGGAAATAGAACGGTATGAAGAATTGGACTGGATGGAAAGTTATAAAGAAGAATAACTCGAGATAGAGATGTATGACGTCACTCTGGAGACCTAGAGAAGAGAATTTGAAGATTACCAAGATGTATGGATTGATGAAGGAATTTCTAGAAGACAAAATGAATGGTAAGAATTAGATAGGAAGAAGTAGAATTGGACTGAAGGAATGGATAAGAATTTATAAAGAAATAAAGAGAAGAACTCAAGATAAAGAAGTATGACGTCACTGAGACATAGAGAAGAGAATTTGAAAAATAAAAATACTAAGTATTGATAAAGAAATAAGATAAATGGTAAGAAATAAGTAGGAATAAGTAGAATTGTACAGAAAGAACGGATAAGAAGTTATGAAGAAATGAACTCAAAGACATCGAAGTATGACATCACTGAAGACCATATAAACTAGAAAAGAGAAATTGAAGAAAACCCAAGGTATACATGGGCTAAGTAACATCAAATGAAGAGGACTAACACAAGATTTGTACTATAATTAAAATCTAGTGACCCATCTCTCTGCTAAGATAAGTTCGATGAAGGTAGAAAAAGAGTCCAGAGAGGGAAGGTGTGATAAGAGGTAATGAAGATGAGGCAAAAAAAACTCTCAACGATAAGATGCCGTTCTTCAAGCCAGGAAATCTCCAAGGAGCTCAATCAATCAATCAATGACCGATGCTACCTCATCAATATTCTGCTCCACGAAAACAATCGGCTGGTACGACGCCATGCATACTGAACGAACATCTCAGTATGGACGTGATACGTTTGTTTATATATGTCCATGTCCATGATAATTATTATCATTATCATTAAAATCCCTAGTACACATTGTCCTCGGGCGACCCCCTGACTTGCGGGCCTGGATTTTCGGGTCTGGCCTCGAAGATGACGACCAGGCCATCCTGGCGTCGGCCAAATCCATCATCTACCGGTACTTCGTACAGGTTGGGCTGACCACCCGCTCATCGCCTGGGAAAGAAGGCTCACCCGCCGGGGCACATCCTCCGCATGATCATTTATATTTTAGTTTATTTCCATTTTTTTAATGTAAATTATTGACAAGAAGTCAATAAAATTTGTTTCAATTGTCAATTGTCCTAGTACACTTGGTACAGACCATGATAATTATGGTGGATAGAAGTTGGAGACTGCTTTTACTGTAAGTATACCAAATCATCCCTAGTACAAGTGGTACAGACCATGATAATCATGGTGGATAGAAGTTGGCGACTGCTTTTACTGTAAGTGCACCACATGTCTACACATGTGAAAAGCAGTTCGAATTTACACTTACAAATGTGTCAGAGCTCCGTTTGATTACTTACACTCGCTGGTGGGGTTGGACTTTTGCAAGAATCGGGGACCATTGAAGCAATTTATTTTTTTATTAGAAAAAAAGTGCCCAATGCGGGATTCGATCCTGCATCGTAGAAGTGCAAAACCAACGGTTTAGATCACCCTTCCACCGACTCCCCATGATAATCATGGTGATAGAGATTTGTATCTTCGTATATACAGTAAGTAGACCTCTATAAACGTAGAGATACACTCATATAGACAACACTTAAGGAAATTGTACCTTTTACCATGTATATCGGGATTCAGACAATAACTCTGAAAGATACACTCATGGACAACACTTAAGGAAATTGTACCTTTTACCATGTATATCGGGATTCAGACAATAACTCTGAAAGATACACTCATGGACAAAACTTAAGGAAGCTGTACCTTTCATCATGTATATCGGGATTCAGATAATAACTCTGAAAGATATTACAGTGACCTTTATTGACGATACACAAGTTAACCAAGTGTGAAAAAATAAAAAAAAGACGACCGGCGACATCAAAGACTTTCCACTTAAGTTTTTTCCATGAGTGTAATATAGGAGTTCTTTTGCCCGAAATGTGCTATAAGTGAATAGAAAGTAAACGGATAGATTTACCAATACCGCAAAATAAACGTATCAAAGCAATTGTTCAAGGAAAAAAAGTAAGTTTTGTAGTTGAGTTTAAAAAAAAAAAAAAACAGGTATATTTAGAGTAATAAATTTACAGTTAATATTAAATTAAAAACTCTAACAACGAAGCAGAAATTAATGATCATGATGATCCAGATGATTTTGAGATTCACAGGTCTTTGACACAAAAAAATAAATAAATAACTAGGTGCAACTTTATTTTTATTAAAAAATAAGCTTTCGAGAAAGCTCTTTTTCAGTTTAAATCGGCGTCGTTTTACGGCTTGTGCCCGAAAGCTTTACAATTTCTTATTTAAATATAATTTTCAAAAAGGTTTCGACGTCACCTAGTCTTTTATTTAAAATTAATAAATATCTAAAACCATGTTTTTTAATTAAATATAGAAAAGCCAACAGAATACGCGTTTCGAGATCATTGGCCCTCGTCAATGTGATGTAGGCTGTGTACCTCAACGATTCAACATGAAGGTCCTAGAGGTTTCCATAAATAAAAAGAAATCAAGGGAAAAAACGTATTTGAAGACAACAAAAGTAAATGGTAAAATATACCAAAGTTACGGAAGGATGATATTCATGTACCAATAGAGATACCTCTCCCTTTAAATATGCATTGGAACGATGGCATTATGTTTATAACCAAAGTAAAAAAAAAACTTTATTAGAGGTGATAAGTGATAAAGCACAATTTGGATTCTAGATTATAATAAAAGAAAATAAAGGCTTGTTGTTGCTGTTGTATATAGTCACAGTGTAGAAAATACTATATCTACTACATATATCTCTGTATTCTTAGTTCTCTTCAATTACTCTGTAAACTGGCGAATCCTTTATAGGACGAGAGGTCCTCAATAAAGGCTTGTTGTTGCTGTTGTATATAGTCACAGTGTAGAAAATACTATATCTACTACATATAGGTTTCTCTCTGTATTCTTAGTTCTCTTCAATTACTCTGTAAACTGGCGAATCCTTTATAGGACGAGAGGTCCTCAATAAAGGCTTTTGTTGTATAATAAAAGAAAATAAGACCTAATCCAAATAATTTATTAGTGTTGTGATGTTTCGGCAACAACATTGTCACCATCATCAGACAAATGAATAATAAATAATAAACATTTATCCTTTTGTCTGATGATGGTGACAATGTTGTTACCGAAACGTCACACACTAATAAATTATTTGGATTAGGTCTTATTTTCTTTTATTAGTGATGATAAGGAATGAACACCAGTTTTGGAAAATACAGACAACAAGCCAACAACCTGTTTAACATAGTTTCCATCTATGGGCCTCATCAGTATTGTGGTATCTTAGCACAGTTTAAGGAGGAGAAATGCCTCTTATAAATATATAGATGGATATTTTGCCGGGAGGATATTGATCTAAAGAGATAAAGGTCGCCTCTCCCGTCAAAATAGACGTCAAAAACTTGACGCCATCTATTGACCGTCGCCGCAACTAGCGGCCTCGGGTTGGTGACAAATATAATATATATATACATTGTTAGTTAGATTTTATCATTGTGGGGTATAGTGGAGTGGAATTTGGAAAATATTGCTCAAGATAAGATGCCAGTTGGACAAAGTTTGAGGTGGAAATGTGTCAATAGACTGGACACGACAAGAGGAAAGGTTGTGTGTGAAGCCCCAATTACAGGCGTCACCAAGTTGTGACAACAGTCTGGCTCACGGCCAGGTGCAACAGGCCACTTAACGACTGGGACATAAAGGAATCCAGTCCCTAGAGGGAGAAATGGTGTCGCTTTAATTATTTCATTTGTTGATAGGAAAGTCTGTTGTTACTTAGATACCAATTGTTGTTTACAAAATGGGCTGAAATTACATGCGGAATTCCAAAACTGCGGGAAAGCGATAAACTTTCGAAAGCTTCATTATTTAAAGAATAAAAGGTAAATCATTTAGAAAAAAAAATACTTGTAAAACCAAGTAAGGACCAAACGAGGCTCTGGCACATTTGTGAAGGCAATAGTCAAACATGTGTCGAGATGTGATACGCTTACAGTAAAACCAGTTACTATTACCTATCATGATAATCATGGCCTGTAACACGTGTACTTGGGCTAAGTACCACTACCACTTGAAAATACCAGAAAGAAGTATCACATATTGGTATACGCAAAGAAAAATGTGTTTAAACATTTTAATTGGCGTAAATATATTGTAGTGGAATACACTCATGGAAAAACTTAAGGAAGTTGTACCTTTTACCATGTATATCGGGATTCAGACAATAACTCTGAAAGATACACTCATGGACAAAACTTAAGGAAGTTGTACCTTTTACCATGTATATCGGGATTCAGACAATAACTCTGAAAGATACACTCATGGACAAAACTTAAGGAAGTTGTACCGTTTAGCATGTATATCGGGATTCAGACAATAACTCTGAAAGATACACTCATGGACAAAACTTAAGGAAGTTGTACCGTTTAGCATGTATATCGGGATTCAGACAATAACTCTGAAAGATACACTCATGGACAAAACTTAAGGAAGTTGTACCTTTTACCATGTATATCGGGATTCAGACAGTAACTCTGAAAGATATTACAGTGATCTTTATTAAAGACACACGAGATAACCAAGTGTGGACAAAATTGCTTGTGTCTCCTTTAATAAAACAGGCGACCGGCGACATCAAAGACTTTCCACTTCCTTAAGTTTTGTTAATGAGTGTATATGGACAAATCTTATCTTTTGAAACTCTCTCTTCCTCTTGATATATCCCGGATTCTCCTGGAGCCACCACGTACTAAATTCGCCAACTATCCGGGTTGGTTATAAGGCACAATTTGGATTATAGATTATAGCTACAAGGTAATCAGACCTAATCCAAATAAATTAATAGTGTGTGACCTTTCAGTACCAACGCTGTAACCGAAATGTCACACACTATTAATTTATTTGGATTAGGTCTTATTACCTTGTAGCTATCGGGGTTGGACTTCACGTCTAATGGTGGACATCCAGTTTGTCATATGTACTGTACTTGATTCTGTACAGGGGTAAATATACTTATTCCTGTGGCTGTTTGGGACCTATGAAGGTGGTAGGTGGGACATCTGTGGTGGTTGACAGTTTTATCTTCCTGGTGACAATTTGGACAGTATTTTAGATATATGAATATGCACGTATATGTAAAAAAGGAAAATAAATATTGGAGTTCGAAGAAAAAAAAACTGATAACTAAATATTAGTTTGCAAATGGTTGCAAGGTTTTCCCACTATGTACTAAGTGTCATTCTCAACCTGAAATCTCAAAACACATTATTGACTGTATTGACTCATCCATTGATGAGCTCTACTCTCCCCCAGCAGACACCATCAAAAGTTTCAAGGTTTACAAGCTTGATACCTTAATATGATTGAGTGGAGATAAGAAAGAAGAAGAGTTTGCTTTCTTATCTCTGGTGATACTTATCCCAAGTACGCCATGATAATCATGGTGGGTAGTTAGCAACTGCTTTTACTGTAAGTACACCACATGTATACATATGTAGAAATCGGTTAGACTTTTTACACTTACAAATGTGGGAAAATAAGTACAAATGTGATATTGTAATGGGATAAGGTGCATAAATTAAGGGGGGGGGAAATGAGGGGGGGGGGGTGGGGGAGGCATCTCCTTATCGTGCAACTGAAAGTTGCTGATGGCTTGTTCCATCTATCGGAATAAATACCAACTATTCGTTGATTTTTAATTATTCCAGAAATGTGCCAGAGCTCCCATTTAGTTACTTGCACTCACTGGTGAGGTTGGATTTTTGCAAGAATCGATGAGTCATTGAAGCAATTTTTTAGAGAAAAAAAAAGTGCCTAATGCGGGATTTAATCTCGGATCGTTGTAGACAGTTTATACCACTGGTCTACTAACGCCTATAACTAAGAGTAGTTAAAGTTTTTTTTTTTTTGCTTATCCCTGTACATGTGGTACAGGCCATGATAATCATGGTGGTAGGCGACTGCTTTTACTGTAAATGCAACACATGTCTACACATGTGAAAAGCAGTTCGACTTTGCACTTACAAATGTGCCAGAGCCCCGTTTGGTTACTTGCACTCGCTGGTGGGGTTGGACTTTTTCAAGAATCGGGGCCATTGGAGCATTTTTTATTTTAATCAGAAAAAGTGTCCAATGCGGGAATCGAACCCGGGTCGTAGCGGTCCGAAACCAACGGCTTAGACCATCCTTCCACCAACCCCCTGTAGATAAAGATAAAGTATCTACGTTGACAAAAGGTAGACGGGGGGGAGAGATACAGAATCTATTTATAGCTCTCACGCCCAAACAACAAGAACGCCGGAGAATTTTTCAGAGGACAGCTAATTGCGTCACGTCACGTGAGCCTTCTAACGATCGTTTGGGCCAAAAATACTGGCGGCATGAACTGCTGAGGTATCTCTAGGTGGGATTCTCTGGATTTACCATAAAGTTAAAACCCCACCAGCGAGTGTAAGTAACCAAAAGGGGTTCTGACACATTTGTAAGTGCAAAGTCAAACTGCTTTTTACATGTGTAGACATGTGGCGCACTTATAGTAAAAGCAGTCGCCTACTTCTACCCACCATGATTATCATGGACTGTACCACGTGTACTAGGGATAAGCAAAAAAAAAAAAAAAAGACATAACTGGTGTTTATCCCGACTTTTCAATATCTATCATTAATTAATCATTGTATAGATTTAAAGTTTGATATAGGGAAAATGACATTTAAGTGAGCAAAGAGTTTTTATTATAGTCTTGCAAGCTCTCGAGAAAATTTTGATCTTCAACGGGCAAAATAATATTGTCACTGAATAATGACTGTAAATACTAAGTTGTTACTGCTGGGAGGGTTCACCATTGATGAGCCAAGCCCTCCCAATATATATTTTTCATCGCAGTAAGGATAGTAGAAGTTTGTATTGTGTATAAAAGAAACATTCGTGCTTTTAAATCCTTTCATTTTATATATACTAAGTTGTATGATCTAAAATATTGTTGGGAGAGAGGTGCACTGTGCTGTAGTCTTTATTTGCATATTACATTTTAACTTATATCTTTTGTCATGGAGGTGGGTGGTCTAAACCATTGGTTTTTGACTGCTACGACCCGTGATCGAATCTCCATTGGGCACTTTTTTTTTTATAAACAAAAAAAAAAAAAAAATGCTCCAATGGCCCCGATTCTTGCAAAAGTCCAACCCCACCAGTAAGTGCAGGTAACCAAACAGGGCTCTGACACATTTGTAAGTGCAAAAGTCGAACTGCTTTTCACATGTGTAGACATGTGGTGCACTTACATTAAAAGCAGTCGCTAACTACCCACCATGACTATCATGGCCTGTACCACATGTACTAGGGATAATAATAATAATAATAAAATCTTTAATTATGGGTTTAATTGAACTTTTTACATCTTATTTAACTTTCACATGTATACCCTTTTTTTTACATAATTTGGTATCTTTATTTAGCTTTTTATAATTAACGTTAAATTTGCATACTTTTGTTCCTGGCGATTATTTAAGACACAATAATCTTTAGTTTAAAAGTTTATTTTTCTCAAAGAGTTTTTGAATAAACGTCAAAAGGTTTCTCGGATGTTTCTTCCAGGTATCTCAGGTCACCAGCACAATCATTCTTGGCCACGTCACTATCCCTTCTTGTAGATTATCTCTTGTACATCACGTTTTGTATTCTATATATATTTTATTAATTAATTATATGTAACTTTTACGGTGAATTTAGTCTCGATTTTCCACACTACATGTTCTACTGTACGGCAATGGAAGAAGAGAGATAAATTCTTCGTCAAGAGACCGGCTACAATAGCAATTCGCCTTATGTTTTAATGGCAAAAGTCGTAAAATCCAGACCCTTTGCATTCGCTTTTTATAAATACTGGAAAGCAGCTCAATCAAAATATTTAGCACAGATACCGGATCCAACTCGATAATTGGTCGAGGTCAATACCCAATATTTGTATATAACTACGATGCTAATCTGTTATTTATTTATTTTGTCCTACCGGGAGAATCCTGTATGGCACGTGTGCCTAATAAAGGCTTTTGTTGTTGTTGTATATTTAACTTTTTTATAGTTCATGTTAATCATGGTTGGTAGAAGTTGGCGACGTTTTTACTGTAAGTATTTGTGGAAAAAAAATTGCTGTAAATAGTTTTCTTCTCAAATATCGTTTATTTATTCTGATAGATGGCGTAGGCCATCAGTAATATTTATTTATACGATATAAAGAAACTCCATTCCCATCTTCTATATTATTCCTGTTGTCACAAATACAAACAGTTTTTCAACTATACCCTAAAAATGATGCGCTAGCACGTCATCTGTTACAAGAAAATGAAACTATTTTTGACGCTTATGTTTCTTTTAAGAATAAAACAATTTCCTACTGCCTTTACTGCAATAAGAAAAAATAATATGAAGGCCTAGCTCATTAGTGGTGAATCCACCCAGCGGTTTCGCCAGTTTAATCCTTAAAATTTCCTGAAAGAAAGCGTCACACAACTGTATCGAGAAATTTAACATTTTACTCAAATTTCAAATCGAATAACGTCTTACAATGCTATATAGTGCAGAAAACTTCTGGTTTAGTGTTTCAAATATGTTAATTTTGACTTTAGGTTTAAAAAAAGATCTATAAAACCATTAGAAGGGCAAAATGTTTTTATAATAAAACATAACCGGTTTAAAATGATAATTGTTAGAAAAATTGCATAAATTCCAACTTGGAACTACCAATACCTATCTTTATTAAAAGCTGAACGCCAATCTTGTCAAGACATTATAACGTATTTATTTTCTATAAATAAACTCAGCGCCTCATAGCTTCATAGAGTATAGAGTTCATATAGTTTTTTTTAATAGACAAAGAAGGGGGATTTAGCGCTCAGCCAACCGAAATATTGGTAAAATATTATTAAAATATATATAAAGCTCACCTCTTCCGTCAAAATAGACGCTAAATCCAGACGCCATTTATGGGCGCAAACTAGTGGACTCGAGTCGGTGACAAAGCCACAACGAGTCGGTGACAAAGCCACAACGAGTCGGTGACAAAGCCACAACGAGTCGGTGACAAAGCCACAACGAGTCGGTGACAAAGCCACAACGAGTCGGTGACAAAGCCACAACATCAGCTCATCAGTCTAGGGCGGACTTAATTTTTATAAATCAATTTCCTTCCGACAAAATGTCCATCAAAATATACATATAGATACAGACGGTTTAATAGAATCGTAAGTTTTTTTTTATTATTATACCGCAACTGTTGAAGGAAGGTACATGGCCCGAAAGCCAGTCACACATAACTTTAACATATTGTCAAGAAGCTCCATCCAGATGGGACACCTGTCAATCATCCCTGGACCCCGGGGGGGACCACAGGTGTGAGGGGTTCTCGGAAGCTGATCTGTAAATAAGGAAAACGGGACGGTGGCTGACGCCATTCATTAGGATTATTTTTAACTTGGGGTAAGTTGTGCTTTCTCTCTCTCCCTATAAATACCCCTTATAATAAATTAATTTATTCCCAAATTTGCCCTTGCTTTATTTATCTCCGCGACAATATCATTTTAAATAGTATTGGATGGTTGATATTTTTGATTATTTGATAGAGTATGATTAAGATACTTGGATATTAAAAATAATGAAGGTATATCCTGACCAAAAGCACATGTGCTCTCTATTGTTTTCTCATACTTGGATATAAAGCAGAGGGTATTTACATTAAGCCTATATGCAAAATTTAGTTTAGAAAATATAAATGTTAATGAGTGCCTAGAATTGATATGAAAAACGAAGATTAAACTGGCGAAACCGCTGGGAGGGTTCACCACTGATGAACCAGGCCCTCCCATTATTTTTATCATTGCAGTAAAGACAGTAAAAAATTGTTTCAATTAAAATTCATAAGGGTCAAAAATAGTTTATATTTCTTAAAAGGTAAGGTATAATAAAATAGAATTGTATAAGAGAGGGGCGGGGGTATGTTTTGTTCAATTTCAATATCTGTTTAAAGTTATAGAGTTTTGGTAAATGCTATTTATGTAAATGTTTGTTTATCCCTGGTACACGTGGTACAGGTCATGATAATCATGGTAGGTAGAAGTTGGCGACTGCTTTTACTGTAAGTGCATCACATGTCTACACATGTGAAAAATAGTTCGACTTTGCACTTAAAAATGTGTCTAAGCCCCGTTTGGTTACTTGCACTCGCTGGTGGGGTTGGACTTTTGCAAGAATCGGAGGCTATTGGAGCATTTTTTTTCCCGAAAAAAGTGCCCAATGCGGGAATCGAACCCGGGTCGTAGTGATCGAAAACCAACGGTTTAGACCACCCTTCCACCGACCCCCGCAAATGTTAATTATGTCATCCTTGTTGTGTGTAAAATTTGGTTACATACATACAGTCGATGGACGAATGGTTGAAACTCTCGATTCCCGACAGCCATGAACCAGGATTGAATCCCGCATTGGACACAATGTTTTAATATGTAAATAACCTTCATATATATTATTCGTTGTTGTAAATATCATAAGCTAGGAGGGTGATCTTTTTGAACGGTAGCTGGTAAAGTTATTTTGTAAATGGAGTTAGGTTACAGCATTTTTATAATGGTCAGAAAGTTATATTTTATCATCCTATGTCCTATGTAAACATTACTATCCGTTTAAAGTTAGCTTAGGACGTTTTTGGTAATATCTGGAAATTCTTTGATTAATTGTAGAACCATATTTGAAAATATCCCGCATGTGTTTCTTTTGAACGAAAAATCGAAATTATTTTAAGGAGAAATATAACGATTATTTCTAACCTTAGGGATGAAGTATGAAAGGATGAATTGTGAAGAGTAATGATAAACGAAAAAATAATGTTTCCAGGGATGGGAATTCATCCTTTCATACCTCATCTCTAAGGTTAAATATAATCGTTATTTCTCCTTAAAATAAATTTCGATTTTTCATTCAAAAGAAACACATGCGGGATTTTTTCAAATGTCGTTCTACAATCATAAGCCGCATTATATTGTATTATAAATATTTGATTAATGTCATTAATTAAAACAATTAAAAAAGGTTTCCGGAGATGAATTTCTTCATATTTCAAATACCATCTCAAACATTCGGGTATCTCTGTCCTTGCTATATCATCAGGCAGAGTTTTATTCATTGTATAAATTCTCTTGTGGAAGGACAAAGATGCCTTAAAGCTTGATATGGTTTTAAAATAAAAGAAACCCATCTCCGGAAATTTTTTTTAATTGTTTAATTAATGGAGATTTAAATCAATTGATCTCATCTATGTAAATGTTAATTCAATCATTCTTATGTTCTATGAAAAATTCATTATATAACGACATTCGCTTAAACGAAAAATCAAAACTTATATCAAGGAGAAATAACGATTATTTCCAACCTTAGGGATGAGGTATGAAAGGATGAATTGTGAAGAGTAATGATAAACGGAAAAATAAAATCATTATATGTTTAAGGTAAGATTAGGACGTTTTTGTAATGATCTGGAAATTATTTGGTTAATACCACCAATGTAAATTATATCATCCTATGTTCTATGAAATAATAATTATATGTTTAAGGGGTTAACTTAGGGCTTTTTTTAGTAATGATCTGGAAGTTCTTCGATCAATACCATTTATGTAAATATTAATTCTATCATCCTGTGTTCAGTGCAATATTCATTATCAGTTTAAGGTAAGATTAGAACGTTTTTAGTAATAATCTGGAAGTTCTTCGATCAATACCATTTATGTAAATATTAATTCTATCCTTCTATGTTCAGTGTAATAATCATGATCAGTTTAAAGGTTAACTTAGGGCGTTTTTAGTAATAATCTGGAAGTTCTTCGATCAATACCATTTATGTAAATATTAATTCTACCCTTCTATGTTCAGTGTAATAATCATGATCAGTTTAAAGGTTAACTTAGGGCGTTTTTAGTAATAATCTGGAAGTTCTTCGATCAATACCATTTATGTAAATATTAATTCTATCCTTCTATGTTCAGTGTAATAATCATTATCAGTTTAAAGGTTAAATTAGGGCGTTTTTAGTAATAATCTGGAAGTTCTTCGATCAATACCATTTATGTAAATATTAATTCTATCCTTCTATGTTCAGTGTAATAATCATTATCAGTTTAAAGGTTAAATTAGGGCGTTTTTAGTAATAATCTGGAAGTTCTTCGATCAATACCATTTATGTAAATATTAATTCTATCCTTCTATGTTCAGTGTAATAATCATTATCAGTTTAAAGGTTAACTTAGGGCGTTTTTAGTAATAATCTGGAAGTTCTTCGATCAATACCATTTATGTAAATATTAATTCTATCCTTCTATGTTCAGTGTAATAATCATTATCAGTTTAAAGGTTAACTTAGGGGTTTTTAGTAATAATCTGGAAGTTCTTCGATCAATACCATTTATGTAAATATTAATTCTATCATCCTATATTTATTATTTAATATTCATTATCAGTTGAAGGTAAAATTAAAACGTTTTTAGTAATAATCTGCAAGTTCGTTATTACCTAAACGTTAATTCTGACATTCTATATAGAAGTAAGGATGTAAGGTTCATTAAAGAGTATATAGAGAAAGAGAGAAAACCGCAACAAGAAGAAGAATCGAAAAAGAGAAGTTGAGGATCGGTTGAAGAGTTTCTCGATGGTAAAAAAAGAGCGGCCTCCATTAAGCTCCAGAGAAATTTATCCCTTAATGAACAGTAGTGGAGGGAGGGAGGTTAGTGGGAAGTCTTCAGTAGCTGTGTTCAGCCTGTGTTTTAAACTGCCGTGATGGTGGTTCTTAATATTGTATCATTTTGGTGAAAAAAAATTGTGTGTTGAATCGTTATTTATTTTATTTATAGTTTAAAATGTGTAGAGATTTTTGACATTACTTGGATAAAAAATTGATAGTCAACGTAGCAAATCTGGTTTAGAAATGGTAACAAAGTGACAAAATGGGTTTAGGAATGGTAAAAACGTGACAAAACCTGCTTGGGACTATGGTAAAAACGTGACAAAACCTGCTTGGGACTATGGTAAAAACGTGACAAAACCTGCTTGGGACTATGGTAAAAACGTGACAAAACCTGCTTGGGACTATGGTAAAAACGTGACAAAACCTGCTTGGGACTATGGTAAAAACGTGACAAAACCTGCTTGGGACTATGGTAAAAACGTGACAAAACCTGCTTGGGACTATGGTAAAAACGTGACAAAACCTGCTTGGGACTATGGTAAAAACGTGACAAAACCTGCTTGGGACTATGGTAAAAACGTGACAAAACCTGCTTGGGACTATGGTAAAAACGTGACAAAACCTGCTTGGGACTATGGTAAAAACGTGACAAAACCTGCTTGGGACTATGGTATAAACATGACAAAACCTGCTTGGGACTATGGTAAAAACGTGACAAAACCTGCTTGGGACTATGGTAAAAACGTGACAAAACCTGCTTGGGACTATGGTAAAAACGTGACAAAACCTGCTTGGGACTATGGTAAAAACGTGACAAAACCTGCTTGGGACTATGGTAAAAACGTGACAAAACCTGCTTGGGACTATGGTATAAACATGACAAAACCTGCTTGGGACTATGGTAAAAACGTGACAAAACCTGCTTGGGACTATGGTAAAAACGTGACAAAACCTGCTTGGGACTATGGTATAAACATGACAAAACCTGTTTGGGACTATGGTAAAAACGTGACAAAACCTGCTTGGGACTGGTATAAATGGGACAAAAACTTGTTTGGGACTGATAAAGCGTGACAAAACCTGTTTGGGACTGGTAAAAACGTGACAAAACCTGTTTGACCTGGTAAAAACGTGACAAAACCTGTTTGAGACGGTCAACAACTTGATAAAAACTCCACTGGCCTGAAAAAAATGACCTGGAAGCCGCCAGGTTTTACGAAAAATAGAAGAGATCAGGTCGATAAACACGTTAGAACACATTTCCTGATTGGATGACACAAAGATTGTAACTCAATCCTGGGAAAACATTAATAGTCTTGTACAAATAATAAAGAACACTGGCAGCTATTTCTCTCTTTAACCCAACAAGCCGCTAACTTGCCATCAAAACAAAGTGAATGAGTAATCAAATATTGTGCACTAAGATTGTACATGTTTGTGGTAGGATATGTATATATATTCTTTAAATCCATCACAGCATATATTTGCATATATCACAACAAACAGCCGATATCAACTGGCTGTCAAAATCACATCCCCTCATATATATTTGCATATATCGCAATAAATAGCCGATATCAACTGGCTGTCAAACTCACATCTCCTCATATATATTTGCATATATCTATACATATTTCCACATATATCAAAATAAACAGCCGCTATAGCCGAGCAGTCAAACTCACATCTCATCATATATACATATATATTTGCATATCTAACCATATTTCCACATATATCAAAATAAACATCCGATATAGCCGAGCAGTCAAACTCACTCCCCCTGTCTCAACATATATACATATATATTTGCATATCTAACCATATTCGCATATATCACAATAAATAGACGAAATAGCCGAGAAGTCAAACTCGCATCCCCTGTCTCAACATATATACATATTGTAACAAAATATTTATTATTTTATGAACAGGTTATTAATTTTGATATTTCTACTCTGTAAATTTCCCCCATTGCCAATCTGGTGTTTTATAAATATTGATTTATTCTTAAATAAATTGCTGTGTCATTTTGAAGTTTGTCTTTCCTAATTTTTTACGTGACAATACATATCTGCATATATCACAATAAACAGCCGATAGCACCGAGGAGTCACATCTCACCACATATATACATATGTATTTGCATATAAATAATCATATCGACTCTTTTTTTTCAATATGTGCGCTAAACAAATCAGACTTTTAGCTGGTAGATTAATCTATTTATGACCAAAACATCAAACACCTTACCCCGAGCTACCAGATGTACAATAAGATTCTTTGCTTACAAAAAAAAAAAAAAAAACAGTTGAACTTCGCTAAAAACGAACTATTTTCCCCAATGCCAAATAAAAAATATTAGGATTATAACTAACTTTAAATAACAAACTAACTCTATTACGTACTTTATTTCCAAGTAACAAAATCAAAATGTCTAATTAAAAATGGATATAGTCAAATATAGTAATAGATACTATATATACACTCATGGGCAAAACTTAAGGAAGTTGTATCTTTTACCATGTATATAGGGATTCAAACAAATAACTCTGAAAGATATTATAGTGACCTTTATTTAAGACACATAGAGATAACCAATATACACCCATGGTCAAAACTTAAAAGGAAGTTGTACCTTATACCATATATATAGGGATTCAAACAAATAACTCTGAAAGATATTGCAGTGACCTTTATTGAAGAAACATGAGATAACCAAGTGTGAACAGCTTCTGTCTCCTTCAAAAAACCATACGACCTGCAACATACGACTTTCCACTTTCTTAAGTTTTGTCCATGAGAGTATATAATATAGAGATAATATAGTTTATTCTTTATAAATATATTATATATTCTATAAGTACTTCCTCGGCGTGGAACTGAGGAGTGTTCAAGAAGAGTTTGTCTGGACTCTCTCAAGGTGGGGAAACCTTCCTTACTGAAGAAATTTATACACAACTATATATTATAATATAATGCCGTTTTATAATTGTAAAACGACATTTGAAATACTATCCCGCATGTGTTTCTTTTCAACGAAAATTCAAAATTTATTTCAAGGAGAAATAATGATTATCTCTAACCTTTTGGATGAGGTATGATAACATTACTCTTCATAATTCACCCTTTCATAACCTCATCCAAAAGGTTAGAAATAATCGCTATTTCTCCTTGAAATAAATTTTGAATTTTCGTTGAAAAGAAACACATGCGGGATAGTATTTCAAATGTCGTTATACAACTATATATAAATGAATAAAATAAAGTATCAAGGGCTGCGTATCTTTATTAGAATAAATATATACGAGCTTTCGAGCACATACTATATATATATTCCCCTACACTTTATCCACCCTTTATTTACTATTATATTTTTTCCACCTTTGTAACAATAGATTAGCATAATCAAATGAATTGTTTAAATTGTCTATAAAATCATTGAAAATGAATAAAACTTTGATGACGATGGATTGTTCTTTCGGCAGATATAAGAGTTTCTTTTGGAGCGAGAAAGCTAGCCAATCCAAGATAATTCTATAAATACCCACATTGTGTGCTTTAAAAACCAATGATTGAAAGATCTTATTAATTCTCGATAATTTAATATTCACTTTACATATTATTGTAATAAACTCTCAATAATATTGTTCAAATTGTCTATTGTTTATATTAATATATACAATATGCTATATGTATATATATGTTATATTAAAATATTATATTTATTAAAATTATATTTTATAGATCCAAATATTCTGTTAAATCGACCGCCAGAGGTCACGCTTTGCATATAAAAACTCGTTGTTGTTTTTATCCCAATGGCCGGCTCAAAACTTTTGTACATTATGTAAATAATCTTTTGTTTTCCTTATTCTACTCACCTTAAGCTAGGCATTACTTCTATCAAATTATGTTATTCATATATATTCCTGAGCTCAAATAAAGAAACCTCTGATCAAAACCATATTTATTATTATTCTTTCAATATTTATGCCACGACTGCTCAACCAATATCTCTATTCTCAAAATAATCAGCATCAAGTATTAATTCTATATAGCTCTAATAATCATAATACAACAGAAATCTAATTATTTTATATTATATATATAGTTATAAAAACGGTGGTTAAAAAACATAAACAAAGTTTGAAACCTGCGCCAATTACCTTGTTGATCACTTCAATAACTTTCCCATCAATTTCCGAATTCTCACATTAATAAACATTCCCATACAGAAAGGTAAAAATGTCATTGCCACCAAATATTTCTCTATGCAAATCAAATTCAAATGGTTTAGAGAGATTAGCGTCGAGGAAAAAAACGGCTCCCTATTTGCGTATCAACATCCCCATTCATTCTTTTAACCTCTCTTTTTTATAATACGGATACTTTCACGGTTTTACGGATATTGGTGTGTTTTAGGAATTTTCGAAACAATATCCTTCCCTTTCAGCAAATTTCATGCGAGTTTTTAATTTCAAAACATTGCCGAGAATGACGTTGAATATTTAGAAATCATTTTCAAATTTATATTTTAATCCGGCTTTTTTTTTATTGTTCATAAAAAAAGCACTATTTGAATGACAGATAATATTCAATATACCTTATTCTAACTTCATAAACAAAATAAAACGGAAAACCATTAACGTTTTCTCTTCAATTACAAAAGATGTTTATAAGAAAAAAGGAAAGAATTAAATATCTAAAATTATAAATTTGAAGAAAATAAGGGGAGGTTCAATAAACAAATTGATATTAAAGTATGAAAAGGAGGAAGGTAAATAAACAAGGAAGTTTGCAAGAAACGAAAAAAAAAAATCGCGATATCTTTTAGACGCGTAATGGATCTACCTCATTGACGGTGGACTCGATGCGGACTTGAAGTCCTTCTGCAGAGTCCGGGGGAGCCTGCTCCTGTGCAGGAGGCTCCTCTTCCACGGGGGCGGGGGAGAATCCGAACACCATGGCGAGAGAGTGGGTCCGCAGTGGCCTATCACGTGGGATCGATTGGTGACCTTGCAAGGCCACCCTCTACCGCCAGACCGACCAATGCGGCGGGCGGCCTTCCCCTTGACATCGCTCCAATATGGAATACGACGTCCTGGTAGCTTGTGCTGTCTAGATACAATATTGGAAACGGCGTCCTGTCACTTTGGAACCTACTATACCTCGCTACAATATTGGATACTGCGTCTTGTCACTTTGGAAGTTTCCATACCTCGCTACAATATTGGATACGGCGTCTTGTCACTTTGGAACCTTCCATACCTCGCTACAATATTGGATACGGCGTCTTGTCACTTTGGAAGTTTCCATACCTCGCTACAATATTGGATACGGCGTCTTGTCACTTTGGAACCTTCCATACCTCGCTACAATATTGGATACGGCGTCTTGTCACTTTGGAAGCTTTCATACCTCGCTACAATATTGGATACGGCGTCTTGTCACTTTGGAAGTTTCCATACCTCGCTACAATATTGGATACGGCGTCTTGTCACTTTGGAAGCTTCCATACCTCGCTACAATATTGGATACGGGGTCTTGTCACTTTGGAAGTTTCCATACCTCGCTACAATATTGGATACGGCGTCTTGTCACTTTGGAAGCTTCCATACCTCGCTACAATATTGGATACGGGGTCTTGTCACTTTGGAAGCTTCCATACCTCGCTACAATATTGGATACTGCGTCTTGTCACTTTGGAAGTTTCCATACCTCGCTACAATATTGGATACTGCGTCTTGTCACTTTGGAAGTTTCCATACCTCGCTACAATATTGGATACTGCGTCTTGTCACTTTGGAAATTTCCATACCTCGCTACAATATTGGATACGGCGTCTTGTCACTTTGGAAGCTTCCATACCTCGCTACAATATTGGATACGGCGTCTTGTCACTTTGGAAGCTTCCATACCTCGCTACAATATTGGATACTGCGTCTTGTCACTTTGGAACCTTCCATACCTCGCTACAATATTGGATACGGCGTCTTGTCACTTTGGAAGCTTCCATACCTCGCTACAATATTGGATACGGCGTCTTGTCACTTTGGAAGTTTCCATACCTCGCTACAATATTGGATACGGCGTCTTGTCACTTTGGAAGCTTCCATACCTCGCTACAATATTGGATACGGGGTCTTGTCACTTTGGAAGTTTCCATACCTCGCTACAATATTGGATACGGGGTCTTGTCACTTTGGAAGTTTCCATACCTCGCTACAATATTGGATACGGGGTCTTGTCACTTTGGAAGTTTCCATACCTCGCTACAATATTGGATACTGCGTCTTGTCACTTTGGAAGCTTCCATACCTCGCTACAATATTGGATACTGCGTCTTGTCACTTTGGAAATTTCCATACCTCGCTACAATATTGGATACTGCGTCTTGTCACTTTGGAAGCTTCCATACCTCGCTACAATATTGGATACGGCGTCTTGTCACTTTGGAAGTTTCCATACCTCGCTACAATATTGGATACGGCGTCTTGTCACTTTGGAAGCTTCCATACCTCGCTACAATATTGGATACGGCGTCTTGTCACTTTGGAAGCTTTCATACCTCGCTACAATATTGGATACGACGTCTTGTCACTTTGGAAGTTTCCATACCTCGCTACAATATTGGATACGGCGTCTTGTCACTTTGGAAGTTTCCATACCTCGCTACAATATTGGATACGGCGTCTTGTCACTTTGGAAGCTTCCATACCTCGCTACAATATTGGATACGGCGTCTTGTCACTTTGGAAGCTTCCATACCTCGCTACAATATTGGATACGGCGTCTTGTCACTTTGGAAGCTTCCATACCTCGCTACAATATTGGATACGGCGTCTTGTTACTTTGGAACCTTCCATACCTCGCTACAATATTGGATACGGCGTCTTGTCACTTTGGAAGCTTCCATACCTCGCTACAATATTGGATACGGCGTCTTGTCACTTTGGAAGTTTCCATACCTCGCTACAATATTGGATACGGCGTCTTGTCACTTTGGAAGTTTCCATACCTCGCTACAATATTGGATACGGGGTCTTGTCACTTTGGAAGTTTCCATACCTCGCTACAATATTGGATACTGCGTCTTGTCACTTTGGAAGCTTCTATACCTCGCTACAATATTGGATACGGCGTCTTGTCACTTTGGAAGTTTCCATACCTCGCTACAATATTGGATACGGCGTCTTGTCACTTTGGAAGTTTCCATACCTCGCTACAATATTGGATACGGCGTCTTGTCACTTTGGAAGTTTCCATACCTCGCTACAATATTGGATACGACGTCTTGTCACTTTGGAAGCTTCCATACCTCGCTACAATATTGGATACGGCGTTTGACTTGTTCCAACACTGAATTCAACATTTGTCAAACCTTGATACCATTCATGCTTAGCTCTAACAATGGTTCAGACCTCTAGAAACCTTTTTGACTTATTCCAACAATGATACTAACATTTCTCAAACCTTGATACCATTTATGCTTAGCTCCAACAATGGATCAAATCCTTAGAAACCGTTTTGGCTTGTTCCAACAATGATACTAACTATTGTCAAACCTAGATACCATTCATGCTTAGCTCCAAAAATGGTTCAAAAACCCCTAGCAACTTTTTGACTCGTTCCAACACTGATTCCAACATCTGTGTTAACTATACCAATCTTTCTCGCCCTCGCTCCAATAATGAACCCAACCATTGTCCACCGTAGAAACCATCTCTGTATTGTTCCAACACTGAATCTAACATTTGTCTATCCTTGCAATCATCATTGTCTATGTTCGAACATTGAATTCAATACTCTCTAAATCAATAAACCTTTTATCTCTTGCTCTAGTACAGCTTCAAAACCAACTTAACTTCCAACATATCACCTTGTAAATGGGCATCCAAACATCAACATAGCACCCGACAATTTTTATTTTTTTTTCATATTTGACCTATAGTACAAGTTTTTCCATTTGTGGAAACTACAGTTTCTTTGATGATGAGCTGGATAAAATCTTTAGTGACACCATACTTCTCTATTTTAAGCTCTTCTATTTAATTCTTTATACCCTTCCATCGGCCCAATATTCCAATTCTTCAGTTCCTAAACTCTTGAGCAGGTTCACACAGGTCTCCAGTGACGCTTCTCTATCTTGAGTTATTCATGGTTTCCCACCAAACCCATGTAGTTTTACCTATATACATTCTCTCTTTCCACTCATTTTACCTTCAAGAACTTTTATCTTCGTTCCGTGTCCTCCCGTGTCAATTCTTCTGACCATTTCTGAACACCGTCAACAATAGACTTCGTTCCTCTCCTAAACTTTCCCAAGACTTCTTCATTCCAGATCTATTCTTCTTGTAAATATACGGAAGGGGTTCAGTCTCTACTGTTCTTTAAGTGATTGTTTAAAAACTGTTTAGGATATCCATATAAACTTTTAATTACAAAGTTCAATCAATATTTTTATTAAAGCGTCTTTCGTCTCTTAAGACTTTCCTGAGAGATAAAGAAAAAATTAGAGTGAAAAAAAAAAGAGGGTAAAAGAAATCCGAATTTACATAGTTATATGGTAAATATGTATATATAGTTCCAAAAGGTTATCAATATTTGAGGATTCTAGCTGTCACTGTGGCAAAGAAACCCAGGACTCGAGACACCCTACTGCTGGAATGTCCACTTTTCTTTAGCGCTAGACAACAGACAGTAAATAATGTAGATCTATATCAATTTGTAAATACTAGAGATAATTATCACATATTTAACTATTTTTGTAAATATGATTATCTTCATTCACGATGAAATTGTGAAAAACTTTTAAAATTAAAAAATACACCTATCCCCCGATTTACACGGTAGATACGTTCCTGAGAAAAACGTGTAAATCGGGGGATAGGTGTACACAGAAAAAAAAATGCATTGACAGGTTAAAATATGTAGTCAGCACATAAGCTCGGGATTCCTCGTGAGATGTGTACACAGCGCATGTGTTCAATCACAGTAGCATTTAGTATAGTGCGATAAAAAAAGAAAACTTATTTGGAAAACCGTGTAAAAGCGAAAACGTATAAAACAAGTACCGTGTAAATCGGGGGATAGATGTATTTCCTCACAATTAGGCCCGTTGAAGAGCAATTATCACTTGAAAGCTAGCAATTTATAAATAAAAAGAAACTATATGTAAGGAAATATTTTGTAGTTTTAAATGATTATCTTTATAACCTGGAAGGATCAGGTTTCTAATATATCTTATTTTTTCTTTTGTTTTTTTCAATTAATTTATTTTATTGTATAATATGTTTATAACTGTTTCTGTTTAAAAATGTAAATCAACGCAATTATCCCTAGCTGGGATATCGCGTTTTGTGTGTTGAAATAAATAAATGAAATAAATCTGAATGTAGAATGGAAAAAATATACACAATTCCATCTTAAGTTAAACAACGAACCAAAATTCCAACAGACTCAAGAGTTTCCGAGAGAAAAGCTGCTTAAAAAGGATGTGGGGGGGAGGGGGAGAAATAGGAAATATTTTTTAAAGAACTTAAAGAGAACAGAGAGTGTGCGCATTTCTTTAAAAATATTAAAAAACGATTTCAACTTATTTTCTAATAAGAAATAAAATCCGATTTACAAAAAAAAAAAAAAAAATGGGGGGAAATCTTTTAAAGTAGCTTCTTATCCTGATACTTATGTTTCCTTCAGGAGCTAAAAATAACTCCAGCGTTCGTCGTCTTTATAACCTGTTGTTTTTAATTGGCTGTGAGGGTATCACGTGACTTGGTATTACAACACCATTGGTGTTAGGGATTTGTTACTACAGAGAGTGAATCCTTGGCTTTACTGTGCGCTGCGTGTTTATTAATTTTTAGATTTAAAAGGAAAGATTTTCCTGATCTGTCCTTATGGCGATGGAAAAATGATGGGAGAGCCTCTGGTTTATTGGTAGTGTTTAAGAAAACTATGGACATAGATAGAGTTTTAAAGGACACAGAAGATATATGTATTTTGGAATAATTAAAAATCAACGAGAATAGTTGATATTTATTCCAATAGATCGCGCAAGCCATCAGCAACTTTCAGTTACACGATAAGGAGATGCCTTTTTCTTAATATGTATATATGTTATGAATATGTTGTGTTGTTGTTGAAAAAGATAAGGAATTGAAGGTGCATTCGTGAAAATAGGAAATTAATTTATTTACTCATCAAGTAGTTTTTATTTTGAATTACTTGAAGCAAATTACACATAAAATTATTTTTCACAGTAATATAGAATTTATAAAATAAATCCTATATTCGTGATTTTAAAAATAGGTAGGTTCAACTATACATATTTACAACAATAATTAAAAAGTGTTATGTTCTAAATCTATGGTAAAAAAATGTAGAACAGTCAATGAATGAAAATAAAATATATGTTTTAAAAAAAAATAAAATAATTGTTTATTAGATAATATAATATATGAAAAAATAGTACAAATGTAACATTGTACTGGGATAAGGTGCATAAATTAAGAAAAAGGCATCTCCTTATCGTGCAACTGAAAGTTGCTGATGGCTGGCGCCATCTATCGGAATAAATATCAACTATTCTCGTTGATTTTTATTCCGATAGATGGCGCCAGCCATCAGCAACTTTCAGTTGCACGATAAGGAGATGCCTTTTTCTTAATATAATATATATATGTCGTAATATTTAGAAATATATGTAAATAAAGATATCCTCTGTGTGGGAATATGAGGAAAGGGAAGATAAAATAGCCTGGTCAAAACAACCCCTTGGTCACCAGATGTCCAGCCTTCTAACCCGCTTCACTCCCTTTTCCCCTGGGGGTTAAATTTATCCTTACTCAAAATGGCTTAAAGAACCTGAGTTTGATGATCAGGGGACAGTTCGCACTGAGGTGGTCTTGAAACCAGTTGTTCCCAGGGTGGTCCTCGAACCTTCTCTCTTTCCTCTCCGATCTACTCCTAATGGGTGATGAACCTGTGGCGACCGCACTTTGCTTCAGCGAACTGGGACAAAGCTTCAAAACACATACGGGCAGAAAAATGGCGGCCCCACTATGCCTTGGCAAGCACGTGTTGGGATAACACGTCACTACGCATGGGCGGGCGTCATCCGGAACTTTCTAGCGGCTGGCGTCTTCCGACACTTGATCTGGCACTCACGCGGTAAACATCTAGGCTTGCTCCAACGGCCGTTACTTCAACCGTTGCTTCTTTTCTCTTTATATATTTCTGGCTTTAAATAAATTAATTTTAATTATAATTTTATCAGCGGCCTTTCCACAACCCACCCCAACACATCACGCAACAACCATCCTACAAACCTTTGTGGTAAAGAGGCGCACGCAGGAGATACTTCGTGCGCCTCTTTACCACAAAGGTTCATCCACTCCAGTACAGAACGTTATTAAGAAAGAGCCACAACACCAGTTTAGACAAATTCAGACAAAAAGCCAACAACCTGTTTACCATGGTTTCAGGCTATGGCCCTCATCAGTACAGGGACGGCTTTGATTTCATAACATTCTACGAGAGGAATTATGAAATCAGTCGAATTTACCAGAAAGGTGTTTTAAACTGGTAAAGTGGTAGGGGCCGATTTTTCCAGGCTAGAATACAATATAAAGTTACGGAAGGATAATATTCATGCATCATAAACGGCATCTCTTCCTTTTAAATATGAATTTAGAACAATGCATTTTGTTTACCACTCTCAGGAACTAACACATACCCACATATTATGATTTCCAGCAATGACCGTAGCCTTGCAGAAAATTGACATTGACCCAGAACAGCAGGTTTACACACCTAAAATAGAGGACATTGCGACTGCTGTGATAGAGATGTATGGAGATATCTGAGGCTCTTCATTGGACAAGACAACAACAACAACAGAAAATTGACATGAACCAGAGCAGCAGGTTTACACACCTAAAATAGAGGACATTGCGACTGCTGTGAAAGAGATGTATGGAGACATCTGAGGCTCTTCATTGGACAAGACAACAACAACAGAAAATTGACATGAACCAGAACTTTACACACCCAAGATAGAGGACATTGCGACTACTGTGATAGAGATGTATGGAGACATCTGTGGCTCTTCATTGGACAAGACAACAACAACATAAAATTGACATGAACCAGAACTTTACACACCCAAGAT
Organism: Cordylochernes scorpioides; assembly: GCA_030710605.1. Taxonomy (NCBI): domain Eukaryota; kingdom Metazoa; phylum Arthropoda; class Arachnida; order Pseudoscorpiones; family Chernetidae; genus Cordylochernes; species Cordylochernes scorpioides. The sequence goes on along the minus strand of CP092882.1, from coordinate 4,319,620 downwards.
AGAGGACATTGCGACTGCTGTGAAAGAGATGTATGGAGACATCTGAGGCCCTTCATTGGACACGACAACAACCCAGTAAACAACAACAAAAAAACTTAAAGATGATGGCAAAGAATGTTGTATTCGTATTACGGCCTGTTGACGGACGTTATGTTCGAAAGTTTCCCAAGTTTATATCGTTTTAATAAAGGATCTCGTCGCTGTTATCCCTTCTTAGAAATGGCATCCAGCGAAATCCTCCTGTTGTAAAGGATGAGAAACAACACAAGTTTGGTCAAATTGAATTCTATCATCAAATATCATCTCTACAGACCTTACTGTAATTATATTGTAACAAAGTTTTTATTAATTTTTATTATTTTTATTAACAGAGTGGTCATTTTTATGTTTATATTTTGCTACTCTGTAAATTTCCCTCGTGGTTTATCTTTCGTTCACCACTCATAGTGTGTTCTTGCCTGAAACAAATTGTTGTCTGATCCCGAAGTTGGTCTTCCCTAATTTTACACATGGCAATATAATTTATTGAATGAGAGGGCTTGGCTCATCAGTAGTGAAACCTCTCAGCGGTTTCATCAAATTAATATCTAGACCGCTCTACTATTGTATTGGATTGGGATATACCCTGTATTTTCTATGGAAGGCAGTTTATGGGTGTTTAGGGAACCTATGGACATAAGCTTATAGGTCTGTAGAGGTTACATATATATAATTTCAAGGTATTGCATCGAGCAAAGCTTCTTTCGCAAATATGGTTTCATAACAAATATATATTAGTAAATTAAATTTCAAAAATCCCATAAGGTCTGTAGAGATAATATTTGATGATATGATTTAGAAGAAACATATTCCCAGTGAATTTATTTGTAACAAATACAAGAAAATAAAACCTAATCCTAATAATTTATTAGTGTGTGACGTTTCGGCAACAACATTGTCACCATCATCAGACAAAAGAATTAAAAAAAAAAAAATTTTTGTCTGATGATGGTGACAATGTTGTTTGCCGAAATGTCACACACTAATAAATTATTTGGATTAGGTCTTATTTTCTTGTATTATAATCTATAATCAAAAAAGTCGGAGGACGAGTGGGTAACACCCTCGATTCCCGACAGTCATGAACCGGGATTGAATCCTGCGTTAAAATTTTGTTTAATATGTAAATAACCTTCACATATTATTCATTGTTTTAATTATCATAAACTAGGTTGCTCTTGTTGAGCGGTACCTAAATAAAGTGATTTTGAACCGAATTTATAATCAAAATTGTGCTTAATCATATTTTTAACAAACTTTAACGATAGATGGCAAATGAATTTATAGAATTCTGTAATAGAGAGTGTATTTGATGGTGGACTGTAGTTTGAATGTTAGAGGTCGGCTAGGTAACCTCCACAGCAAGTTCCCCGAGAGACCCACCAAAGGTCAGCAGGCAGGGAAGGAGGGAGGGAATCAATAGACATGTTGTCTTCCGCGAGGGAGCTATATCGACTTGCGCCAATTACCTCCTCTGTCTGTCTTTGTATGTTTGTCTTTTGAGGTCGCACGCATCCTTCCTTTGCCAACTAGGCTACCTACCTACTGTACAGTATCTGTTCTCTATAATGGCCTCAACAACATTGACGCAATGTCACCTTCTATATGACGCATCCATTTTTAAAAATATATATTAAACTCGTTCTTTAGTACTTTTTTTTTTAGGTTTAAGTAAAAAATAAAATTGAAATTGTATTTATTACAAGAAATTTTTTACAAAAAGTTTTTGTCGATGTTTTATTAAGGCCATTGAAGAGTGATTATCACTTGAAAGCTAGCGTTTTGTAATAAAAAAAAAACTCATTGTGAGAAAATATTTTGTAATTTTAAAACTTTTTTTCACAATAATATCATGAATAAACATTTGTAAGTACAAAGTCGAACTGCTTTTCACATGTGTAGACATGTGGTGCACTTAGAGTAAAAGCAGTCACCTTCTTCTACCCACCATGATTATCATGGCCAGTACCACGTGTACTAGGGATAGGCAAAAAATATATAATAATAATTTTTTGTTTGAAAAAGTAGTACAAATGTGATATTGTACTGGGATAAGGTGCATAAATTAAGAAAAAGGCATCTCCTTATCGTGCAACTGAAAGTTGCTGATGGCTTGCGCCATCTATCGGAATAAATATCAACTATTGGCCAATACTAGAATAATTAAAAATCAACGAGAATAGTTGATATTTATTCCGATAGATGGCGCAAGCCATCAGCAACTTTCAGTTGCACGATAAGGAGATGCCTTTTTCTTAATTTTTTGTTTGTTAGAAATTTCGAGGCTTTTTGAAAAAAATCGAAGAAAATATATTTTAAGGTCAAAAGTTGCGTGAGAGGTAAGACACTATTTATATACGAGTGGGTAAAATTTGAACAAAGAGAGAGAGAAAGAAATGGTCTTGTTTTTCACAAAATTTCTTAAAAAAGCACCCGACTCATTAATTTAATCTTGACTTAAAAAGAGAAGAAGAAAAAAAAAAGTCAGGTTTCAATAAATTTTGTCAAAAAAACAACTTCTTACTTTGTTCATTTTTCTTCCTAATAGAAATAGAGTCACGTTTTCACGCACTTTGGCTTTAAATAACTTTTTCCTGTTAACAGAAAGTCTCGAAATGTAATAAAGAAAGAATTAAAACTAAAAAAAAGGACAAAATAAATATATGAAAAATAGTACAAAATTGAATTTGTACTTTGTTCAGGTGGAAAAATTGAGAAAAAAAGACATTTCCCAATCGTGCAAATAAAAGTTACTGATGGCTTGCGCCATCTATCGGAATAAATATCAACTAATCGTTGATTTTAAATTATTCCTTAATTGGCCAAATAACCTTACCTGCACCACGCTGACGAGGGCCAACAGCCCGAAACGCGTATGTGGTTAGCTTTTCTTGATTAATCAAGAATGGGGTAATTGGCCAATTATTCGAATAATTAAAAATCAACGATTAGTTGATATCTTAACACAAAGCAATAACGCGCCAACTATACATATAAAATAAAAGGATTTAAAAGCGCGAATGTTTCTTTTATACATAAAACGAACTTCTACTGTCCTTACTGCGATGAAAAAATATATTGGGAGGGCTTGGCTCATCAGTGGTGAACCCTCCCAGCGGTTTCGCCAATTTATTTATTTATTTCCTCTCAAATTTACAGTGTACCATTCGAGCATAAAGCTCACGAGTCACTTTGTCGTGGATGTTAGGCATCAAGAATTTCTAAAAATGGCCTTCAGAACTGACTGGAAGGTCTGGGGACATATAGTCTTGTTGAGGAACATTGCTCGAAGCAAATATTTGAATGTAATTCTACTGTCCTATAAGCTTATGTCCATAGTTTACTTGAAAACCATTTCTAAGATTCCATCCTTCAGTGTAGCATATAAAAGCAGAATGATCCAATACAGTATTAGAGCTCTGAGAAGCGGTCTGGTGGATTAAATTGGCGAAACCGCTGGGAGGGTTCACCACTGATGAGCCAAGCCCTCCCAATATATTTTTTTCATCGCAGTAAGGACAGTAGAAGTTCGTTTTATGTATAAAAGAAACATTCGTGCTTTTAAATCCTTTTATTTTATAGTTGATATCTATTCCGATAGATGGCGCAAGTCATCACAATGGATTTCTTAAAATAGCTAGTCTTTCTACTTCTTGCTATTTCTATTTTCTTATTTACACAGCTGATTCGGGTACTTTTGACCTTAAATAACTTTTTACTGTAAACATAATGTCTCTCGAGATGTGACAAACAAAGTCTTAAAATGTGAAAAATGTAGTTAGCTTTTCTTGATTAATCAAGAATGGGTATTTGGCCAATTCTGGAATAATTAAAAATCAACGAGAATAGTTGATATTTATTCCGATAGATGGCGCAAGCCATCAGCAACTTTCAGTTGCACGATAAGGAGATGCCTTTTTCTTAAAGTATTAAAAGAAAAAAGGACAAAATATTTATAATTAGTCTTTTTATGTCTTTGCTATTCCAATATTCTTGTTTACACAGCTATCTTAGTTGACTCCGGCACTTTGACCTTAAATAACTCTTTACTGTTAACATAAAGGATAGAAATGTGATAAACAACGCGTATTCCAAGTATACAAATGACAAAAAAGATACATATAGTCTTTTAACGTCTTTGCAATCCTTATTTTCTTGTTTACACAGCTATCTTAGTTGACTCGGCGCTTTTGGCCTTGAATAACTCTTTACTGTTAACAGAAAGCCTCGAAATGTGATAAACAACGCGTATTCCAAGTATACAAATGACAAAATAGATATATATAGTCTTTTTACGTCTTTGCAATCCTTATTTTCTTGTTTACACAGCTATCTTAAATGACTCTGGCGCTTTTGGCCTTGAATAACTCTTTACTGTTAACAGAAAGTCTAGAAATGTAATAAACAACGCGTATTCCAAGTATACAAATGACAAAATAGATATATATAGTCTTTTTACGTCTTTTCTATCCTTATTTTCTTATTTACACAGATATCTCAGCTGACTCCAGCACTTTTGACTCTGAATAACTCTTTACAAAGGCTAAAAATGTAATAAATAACGCATATACCAAGTATAAAAATGACAAATTAGATGTATTTAGTTAGTTTTTTTTTTCTTTTCTATTCCATATCTTGTTTACACAGATATCTCAGCTGACTGCTGCACTTTTGGCCTTAGTAAATCTTTATAGCTAACAGAAAGCCCCGAGATGTAATAAACAGTGCGTATTACAATTTAAAAACGACGAAATTAGACTATAGTTCTTTATAGAGGACTGCGGCGTATGATTATAAACAACACTTAAAGTTTCACCGCATAAGTTTCTTTTCTGTGAAAAATCAATATTTATTTCAAAGAGAAATATTTACTATTTCTAACTTTTTTTTAGATGAAGTATGAAAGGGTGAAAATATGAAGAGTAATGGCGAAGTATGAAGTATGGAAGGGTGAAAATATGACTTCGCCATTGCTCTTCATATTTTCACCCTTTCATACTTCATCTAAAAAAAGTTAGAAATAGTAAATATTTCTCTTTGAAATAAATATTGATTTTTCACAGAAAAGAAACTTATGCGGTGAAACTTTAAGTGTTATTTATATAGTTCTTTCTAGTTGTTGCTATTCCTATTTTCTTGTTTACTAAGGTGACTGAGGCGCTACTTTGTGGCCTTAATGATAAAAACTTTTTCCGTTATTTATCAGGAAGCTTCGAAATGCAACAAACACTAGATATTCTTCAAGGATAAAGGTAAAATATGCGACATAAACGCCGAGAGAATAATCACAAAAACAATAACAAGACTCAGAACGAAACATTACAAAGGAATGACAATACATCCAGATGGCATAAGAGAGCCTACAGCACATGTAACAACTGTCCTGGTATGGAACTAACATCTAACCATATATTCTCATTTCAGCAATGACCGCAGCCTTGCAGAAAATTTACATAGACCCAGAGCAGCAGCTTTACACACCCAAAATAGAGAACGACTGCTGTGATAGAGATGTATGTGTGGAGATATCTGAGGCTCTTCATTGGACACGACAACAACAACAGAAAATTGACAAGGACCCAGAACTTTACACACCCAAGATAGAGGACATTGCGACTGCTGTAATAGAGATGTATGGAGATATCTGAGGCTCTTCATTGGACACGGCAGCAACAATATATTCTTTAAATATCAATAGAATTCCTTATTATAAGCTGGATTTTGATTAATTTAAGAGTTGGAGACCTATCAATCATATTTTATAAGAGTTTATTGTCCACTTTAATATATAAAAAGGTTGATGAAATATCAAACTTGAATTAAAATATTAAGGGTTTAAAGGACAAAAATAAGCATTTTTTTAGTCTTTTTACTGTCTTGATTTTTGACATTTTCTATATCCGCGGACTTTTTATCGCTTTTTTTTTCTTGTCCCAGGTCTGGACTTCAAGTCTAGACCAGATCCTGAAGGCCTCTTTATCACCTCAATGACCACAACTGGGTCGGTGTAGATGTCTGTTTATCGTTTTAAATGGACACAATACACATACAAAAGTCTTTATAAAGACATGTAGTCATATAAATGTATTTTTCACCACGGAGTCTGGAGAGGAAAAAAAAAGTTTTTAAAAGTTAGTGCTTGTTTACATTAAATGATAATAAAAGTCAGGTACAGTTAAGTTGTCATTTTGTCAGATTGACCAGAGCGATCCTAGGACTTCCATAGTCCACCTCACCTTCCTGGGTGGTGCCCCCTCTAAACCGAGCTAACCATGTTCCTACGAGAGAGAAAATAAAGGTAACCCGGGCTCCTGGAGCATAAATCGCTAACTACCCGGGCTGTACAGCTACAGTCTAGAAGTCTAGTCATGGGGAGGACTGTGGTGAACCAGGTAGTTCCAGGCCGGCAGGGAGTAGGGGCAGGGCTGAAGTCTTGTACTCCAAGCAGTGTCTGTAGCCTGTGTAGCATAAAAGCTGGACAGGAGAAGAGGAGGTGATCCACAGTCTGTGACTCTTCCTTGCAGTGAGGACATGTTGGATCTCTATGCCAGAGATCTGCCAGAACGTGGCCGTGACCAGTAAGGATGATAGTGGTGGCCATGTTCCCATGTGTGTGGTCTTCTTTTATCTTCAGGCTAGTGTGCTCTCACTCTGGCCCGTGGCTGCATGTTGAATGTGGAGCCCACTGCGATGTATTGCCGGCTCCACATTTCACAACAAACACATATAATAAGCGTTTTTCCTTATGTATATATGTTCACTAATGAGCTGGACTCTCCGGGTAGTTGGCGCTCTGCGCTCCAGGAACCTGGTTTATAAATATATCTCTATATGTGTTTCAGAAAATGATCGACAAAAGACAAACTTAGGGATTTTTCATCTTGAAATGGGTGATAGTGGATCTACCCGAAACGTCGGATACAAAAAAACTTCTTGAATTTTGGACACTATCTTGTTCTGTTGTTAATGTCCAGCTGGTACCACTCTAAAAGACATCCTGAGACGTGATGGGCTTTTCTTTATTGTTCAAGAAGTGTTTAATAACCATTCTATCCTGTATAGAGAGAAAAAAAAATATATTTTTAAATCGCCGTTTAGTTGAATTTTATTCCTATAGATGGCGTATAATTCCACAGTATTCCGTTATCTAAAACAAACGTGGACCAGTAGATAACATCCTCGATTCCCGACAGTAATGAACCGGGATTGAATCCCGCGTTAACATTTTGTTTAATATGTGAATAACCTTCACTCATTGTTACAATTATCATAAACTAGGTTTCTCTTTTTGAGCGGTACCTAATAAAGTGATTTTGGAACAGAATTCCGTTATCTTATCAACAGAGATCATTTTTAAAAAATCTTAATACATATAAACATCAGGACAAAGTCAAGAAAAACAAAACAAATCGCAAAAAAAAAAAAAAAGCTATAAAAACAAAAATAAATATGAAAAAGCGGGGGAAAAGAACGATTAAAAAAGTCAAAAATAATCTTCGGAGAGACAAATCAGCAACAGTATGTCATTGTAACCAGATTTCATAAAAATAATAAAAAAAGATTAAAAAAGGAGGGTGGAGGGGAAATTTGACCGATTAAAAAAAAAAAGGAGAAAGTCCACAAGAGAGAGAGAGAGAGAGAGAAGTGAAAAGTTTAGAAGTTGAAGGAAACCCGAGTAGCTAGTAAAGAAATATTTGCTCGGGAAGTCTAAGAAAAGTAAAAAGTCTTGAAGCTTTGATTGTTGGAGAATGAAAACATTCGACAATGGTTAAAAAAAAAAAGAAATCGCGTAGAAAAATGTTTACGTTAAACCGTTCGTAAAAAAAAACAAAATCATTTAAACTTTCCAACAATAATTCTTTTAAAATGGAAATGGAAGAAATGTACTTGGGGTCTTCTATTATTCTCATCATTTTTCAGGATGCCTGAATGACTAATTTTTTTGGTCGTTGAAGGTACAGTTTGCACCACGCTGACGAGGGACAACAGGCCGACACGCGTACTTAGTTAGCTTTTCTTGATTAACCAATAATGAGTATTTAGCTAATTCTAGAATAAATCAACGAATAGTTGATATTTATTCCGACAAATGGCGCAAACCATCAGCAACTTTCAGTTGCACGATAAGAATATGCTTTTTTCTTCATTTATTCACCTTATCCCAATACAATTTCACATTTGTACTATTGTTTCACATTGGGTCTTCTAAAAATACAGTTAGCCATCCTTGACACAAACAAAAAGGGACTATGTATTTAAATAAACAATGGAATCATTTTAAGGAAACAAAGAAGAGAAAATCACAAGACGGGCAAATAAGTGAATAAAGAATAAACGAAACTCTTCCCATCGTCTTGTGATATATACTATTATTGTGCCTTCTGCATGCTTCGGACAAGCATTTTAAGGCATGACTCATGTTTGGGAGACACCAAGCGCCCGCCGCAATGGAGTGCCAAGGAGAGGGCTGGAGAGGCGCCGGCAGAGCCGTGGGCACCCCGGGGGAGAAGAGGGCGAGTGCGCGCCGTTTATGAGGGAACCAAGGCAGCACCAAGCACAACTAAAGCGCCGCAGGCTTCAAAAATATTTAAGGGATCATTTCGGTGATCAAGATCAAGCGATCAAGATACAGAGATCAAAAGGTCTGGCTTTTATCCTCTGGCTTTTATCCTTATCGTCTTGTGATTATCTTCTAATAAGGAGATTGCTATCGTCTTAAAGAAACAATGTTATGTAAACATGATTATGCAAAATCGGTTTTAACAAAGAGTTTTCAGCAAATTGAAGGGAAAACAAGATGATTCAGTCTAACGAGCTGGGAAAACACTGTTGTTCACTTGATGCATAAATTGACAAGTGCTGTAGAGTTTCCCTGTGAAAGACCATCTAAAAACGTGTGAAGTGTATATGCAACTATGCAAATTCATGAGAAAGAGTTAACAAAAACTCGAAAGTTTTGGACTATTTTACTATGTATATCGGGACGTAACTAAGTGGGAACAAAATTGCCTCTGTCTTCTTAAAAAAAAAAAATTAAAAAAAAATTTTTTAAGACGACCGAACGAAAGAATCTTTCGCACCAAATAATTTTAAAATTCGCATATAGATGGCGCCCTAATCAAGAGGTAGATTGTAGGGATAACTCTACACCAGGAGCTAGGAGAAACCTCCTAATTCTGTGTGTGTAAATAAAAGCGGGGGTTAAGAAAGAATTTAAGAAAACCAACAGACGAGGGCGCCAAGGAGGAGATTATGTAGCAGACGTGACCCGACAGCCAATCAGCGGCCTTTAATAAATCACCAAACGCCCCCTGTTATTAATTCCTTCAGCCACCTGTCGCCATTAAATGAAAAACAACAGATTTGTTCAATGCCAACCCAATATGTAAAAACATTTCTAATCGACGAGTTGAATTTAAAATTCCATATAACGAGTTGGTAAATAGACAAATATGATTTATAACTTTTTAATAACCTACGCTGTACTTCTATAATGACGTGTGTAGTTTGGTGCTATTGGTGTGTGGATAACTCTGTGGTTTTAATCATCACAAAAGTACACTCATGGACAAAAGGAAGTTATACCTTTTACCATGTATATCAGGATTCAGACAATAATTCTGAAAGATACACTCATGGACAAAAGGAAGTTATACCTTTTACCATGTATATCAGGATTCAGACAATAATTCTGAAAGATACACTCATGGACAAAAGGAAGTTTTACCTTTTACCATGTATATCAGGATTCAGACAATAATTCTGAAAGATACACTCATGGACAAAAGGAAGTTATACCTTTTACCATGTATATCAGGATTCAGACAATAATTCTGAAAGATACACTCATGGACAAAAGGAAGTTGTACCTTTTACCATGTATATCAGGATTCAGACAATAATTCTGAAAGATACACTCATGGACAAAAGGAAGTTGTACCTTTTACTATGTATATCGGGATTCAGACAATAACTCTGAAATATATTACAGTAACCTTTATTGAAGACATACGATAAAACCAAGTGTGAACAAAATTTCCTCTGTCTCCTTCAAAAAAAAAAAAAATACAGACGACTGGCGACATTAAAAACTTTCTACTTCCTTAATATTGTCCGCGAGTGTACATAGGTTCCGATAATATTGGTGGGGTAAAGGATGTGTATTCATATTGGGAGTGAGATTGCCAGCGATGAGTGAATCATTTTATCATTGCAATTGATTTATTGAAGTAGTTTTTCATTATCAGAAATTAGCGTTATAAAAAAAATTGAGTTTTTCCTATACAAACAATAAGAGATCAAAGTAAACAAAGATAAATTTCTTCTTTGTGAAATATTCTTCAAGCTTTCGAGAGTTATCTCTTCCACTGTCCAGAAAGAGATAAACCTCGAAAGTTTGTTAAATATGTAATAGAGAAGTATATTAAAACTCGTCTCTTTTGTTTGTCGTATTTGCAAGTAGCTTTAGATTAAAGATACTAAGAATGGGAGGTAAGTGTAAGTTTCGTAGTTTGCCCTTCGGATTACAGACTGCCACCACAATAACTCCGGATTAAGCGCTAATCCTGAAGATCAATTCAAAGCTGTATTTACGTATCCTCCATGCAAACAACAATTACTGGCAGAGGTTAATTTAAGAACAATCCTTCAAGCATAAAGTTAATTTAGGAAATGTGTTGTTTACAAATGCGACCAACCAAACGCTAGGTTCAGCTAATCTGTGATTTCAAACTGACCGATCTACACACAGATTGGTGGTAAATTCCTCGTAAAATGTTCACACATACAGCTTTATTAATACCATCGGTCTTATATAGATTCATCACAGGAAGAAAGTATAGATGGACCTCCTATATTCCAGGCAGCGCAGAGCCCAACAGCTTCCTAATTCAATGCATGCCCAGTGGCCACAGTAAATTTTGACAATTCCTCTTAGATTTTGATCATTGTGTCTATTTTAAACAAAGATTATTATTGAACTAGGTTTAGCTACACATTTCGGACTTAGTGCCCTTCAACGCTCGTTTAATCACGTACGACCTATATTAAAAAAAAAAAAAAGAATATTCAACTAGGCTTCACTTCCATCAATAATTGACAATATGACCCAGAATAAGTATATTGCTACGGCGTTTTATGATTTCCACAAGTCCATATCTCAGAAGAAGGCCAAGTGACACTCACTCCTCACTTTCTTACTGCTACTCTTATTGTGTTGTTTTTCTTGCTTCCCTCTTTCTCTTTCTTGTTTTTTTTTCTTTTTCTTCTGTCTATATCGTTGTTTCCTTTGTCTCACTGCTTTGTTCTTATGCATACCTCTGGTGAATACTGTATAGGGTCAGTGACCCTAAATAAAGGCTTTTTGTTGTTGTTGTTGTTGTTGTTGTTGAATATTCAACTATTCAGCACGGATGTTTCTTTTACACGTAAAACAAACTTCTACTGCCCTTGTTGTTAGAGTCCATCAAGTTAAGTTCGAATTTTGGTGACCATATGGATAAATATTTACCTATTTGATCTGATATTTGGTCCATATAGTTTTCTCAGCAATGCTTGATACAGAAGTGGTTTGTCGATGACTTCTTCCATCTAAGCCATTGGCCAAATTAATTAGGCTCTTTCCGACTGAATATTTTCCCAATGAATACTGTTTTAACAAATGTTAACTATTATGGTTATAATTTTGTAAAACCTTTGAAAAATTATCAATTATATTTTTCATTTTTATTAATTGCTCATTTTAAAAAGCAATTAATTGCTAATTTTTACTTTTATTTGGATATATAGGCTGACAAAAGAGAATTATGTAGGGAAAAATTGATAAAAAATGTAAGAGTAGATAAGCCGAAGTGAAATGGATTGAAATAATGATGGGAGGTAAAAAACTATAGAGTGAGAAAGAGCAAAGCACTAAAGCTTCAAATAAATATATACACTACATAGACAGAACTTAAGAGACTGGCAAGTCTTTGATGTCGTCGGTTGTCTGTTTCTATTCTTAAAGGAGACAGATATTTTGTTCACACATGTTTATCTCGTGTGTCTTCAATAAAGGTTTATGTAAATCTTTCAGAGTTATTGTCTGAATCCCGATATATATGCTAAAAGGTACAACTTCCTTAAGTTTTGTCCATGAGTGTATCTTTCAGAGTTATTGTCTGAATCCCGATATATATGCTAAAAGGTACAACTTCCTTAAGTTTTGTCCATGAGTGTATCTTTCAGAGTTATTGTCTGAATCCCGATATATATGCTAAAAGGTACAACTTCCTTAAGTTTTGTCCATGAGTGTATCTTTCAGAGTTATTGTCTGAATCCCGATATATATGCTAAAAGGTACAACTTCCTTAAGTTTTGTCCATGAGTGTATCTTTCAGAGTTATTGTCTGAATCCCGATATATATGCTAAAAGGTACAACTTCCTTAAGTTTTGTCTATGAGTGTATCTTTCAGAGTTATTGTCTGAATCCAGATATACATGCTAAAAGGTACAACTTCCTTAAGTTTTGTCCATGAGTGTATCTTTCAGAGTTATTGTCTGAATCCCGATATACATGCTAAAAGGTACAACTTCCTTAAGTTTTGTCCATGAGTGTATCTTTCAGAGTTATTGTCTGAATCCCGATATACATGCTAAAAGGTACAACTTCCTCAAGTTCTGTCCATGAGTGTATCTTTCAGAGTTATTGTCTGAATCCCGATATACATGCTAAAAGGTAAAACTTCCTTAAGTTTTGTCCATGAGTGTATCTTTCAGAGTTATTGTCTGAATCCCGATATACATGCTAAAAGGTACAACTTCCTTAAGTTTTGTCCATGAGTGTATCTTTCAGAGTTATTGTCTGAATCCCGATATACATGGTAAAAGGTACAACTTCCTTAAGTTTTGTCCATGAGTGTATCTTTCAGAGTTATTGTCTGAATCCCGATATATACATGCTAAAAGGTACAACTTCCTTAAGTTTTATCCATAAATGTTTATTAAAAAATTTGAAGTAATTTATTGATAGAATGTTTATATCAATATATATATAGAGTATATTACGCAAAATCGCCAACTTTTCCGAATGGTAAGATGGCAAGTAATCAGAAAAGCTGTCAATTGGAGCGCCTGTACACGGAGCTTCACTCCAGAGAAATGTCAATGGTGGGAAGCCCAATTCCAGGCGTCGTCCATTGTGCGTGTGATTGTAGCGACAGCTAACTTTGTTGTTTATTTATTTTTTTTAGCTTCCAGATAGAACTGCGACGTTATCTATCTCACTGATGACCAGTTATCTTATCCAATTCCTTGAAATACCACGCCCTACCTAATCCACAGAGCGACTGTTCCAATGTCTCTATGTTTTTCCATTCTGTCTTTACCTAGATACAGCTTATATTAAAAATGAGCTTTTTTTTTTCAATAAACTACAAATACGGGTTTTTCATTTTCCATAATAAATGGAATGTAAAATCTATGGTATTTATTATTCTCTGCTAAAACGATATAGAAATATATTATAAATATAAAATACAAATAAATATATAATATATGGAAAAAACAATAGAAAAAATAAAAAGATAAGTGGGTCAGGTGTTGATATTAAAAATAAAAATGGCATCTCCTGACCACAGACACATGTGCTTTTTAGATGGCAGAGCGCCATCTAGTGGAGCAAAAATAAACTAAACGTTTATTTAACTTGCTCCGTGATATTTGGCCAACCCAATTTCTTGATAAATCAAGAAAAGCCATTCACGAACGCGTTTCGCGCTGTTGGCGCTCGTCAGCGTGGAGTAGGCTGTAACCACTGCAACCAAAAGGATTTTTGGTCCCAGAGGCTTCTTGAGAAATCAAGAAATGGGTATTTAAAGCCAAATTTGCGTAAATACGCTTAACACATGGAAAAAGCAATAGAAAAAATAAAATATAAGTGGGTCAGGTGTTGATATTAGAAATAAAGAAGGCATGTGGTCAGGAAATGCCTTTTATTTTTAATATATAATATATATGTGACTAAAGAGAGAGGTAGTTCTCCCTTTAAAATTACATCAAGGAATACATTTTGGTTTATAACCCTATACCATTCTTCCGCAACGTTGCGCGCATATTTATATATTCAATCCAATATTTGCCTTTTTATTATCAAATACATGTTTATATATTTAATATTAAAAAAAAATGTATTTTTTTTCACATGAACATCGTATTTACACAAATTTGGCCTTAAATACCCATTTCTTGATTTCTCAGGAAAACCTCGTGGATAAAATTTTTGGTCTTTGAGATAATCTGTACTAAGCTGACGAGGGCCAACAGCCTGAAACGTGTACGTGGTTGGTTTTTCTTGATTTATAAAGAAAATGGGTTGGCCAAATATCACGGAACAAGTTCAATCAACGTTTAGTTGATTTTTGTTCCACTAGATGGCGTTCTGTCATCTAAATTATAATGCGAGCCTGGTCAGGATATGCCCATTTTGTTTCTAATATCAACCTGGAATTTTTTTATCTATCTTTTTCTTATTTTTTATTTATTTTGAAAAATCGTATTTAATAATAATATATTTATCTTTATATTATTATCTTATTTTAAAAAAATATAGTGTTTATATATGTATACTCTTCAGTGATTTATTATATAAATCATTTATATATTTTTGACCACTTATTGAACACGTGGAATATATATGGGACTTTTAAGATAGGTTTGAAGAAAAGATAATATAAACTGTAGAAAAGAAAAGGGAGAAGAGGGGATGCATTTTTTTCAAATATATATTTTAAATTTCTTATTATTCTAAATCCATACATGTGCGTTTTTTAAACTACCATGTTTTGTATTTAAAAAAAAAAACGATTTAGTGTCAAGTACCCATTTTTTTTTTACCGATCTAAAAAAACGGGTGGAATTGAAAACTCTTAAATTGTTAAAGCTTTTATTTTCTAAAAGACCATTAAATTGGCTCAAACAAAAAAAAAGTTGAAAACCTTGCTCAATCTATTTTTAATTAAACTATTAATTTAAGATTTCCTTTTTTTTTTATTAGTTAGCTACTCTTTTAATGTTATTTTTTTTTAAATATTATTTTAGATATATTCAATGTGTATCCTTTTTTTAGTGTAATCATCATTTTATGTTATATGCACATGTATTTTAATAGAATATTCTACAATGTAAACGAAAAAGGAGATAAAAACAACAGTTTTTAATTGATTCACTTTTATTCAGTGAATATTAAATATCGAAAATTGACAACACTGTGATAAGGAATTCCAATTATATCTTCTGCTTTTTTTTTTCAAACTGTCGTTTGGCTGATAATTTTAGAACCATTATCTTTCCAACGTATTGAACTAAGTTTGCTCAAATCTTTTGTTACCATTTTTTTAAGGTTAGTCTTCTGCTATTTAAAAAAAAATCTATAAAGAAAAATACGGCTCGTTTAAAAAAAAACTAGTAAATTCTTGGTAAGGTTTACTCATGTGTGTAGTTTTTCTAAAAAAAAAAATAATAATGTTAGCTTTTAATTTTATAGTTTCCAATTTTCTTTTGTGTTTTCAGAATTTCTTTTAGAAATGGAAGAGAATTCTCTCAGCTTAATTTCCCATATATAAACTTCCATACTTGCTTACTTTGACATAATGCCATCTTTCTGTATATACTCAATCTTATGAAAACTTTGGCAAGTTTAGAGCAATTTGTACACAGATTTATAAATCACTACTAATTCATTGTGTAAATAATTAAAGATATATATGTAAATAATTCTAATATTTCCTTTCCCGGTTGTAAGACTACTCGCACAAGTTAGAATACTTTCAAGTTTTTTTTAGAGAAAACCACACCAAGATGCTCTGCGGTGAGGACCTGATTTGTACCTTCTGTAATTCAAAACTAAAAAATGAAATCACTCACTATATTTTTGATTGCTCTGCTCTGAAAGAAGAACCCTTATGCTCAAAACTGGGCAACTCTGTGCTTCACTTCCATCATTAATTGACAATATGACCCAGAATAAGTATATTGCTACGGCGTTTTATGGTTTCCACAAGTCCATATCTCAGAAGAAGGCCAAGTGACACTAACTCTTCCCTTTCTTACTGCTACTCTTTTTGTGTTGTTTTTTTTTTTGCTTCCCTCTTTCTTGTTTTTTTCTTCTTCTTTTTCTTCTGTATATATCGTATTTCATTTGTCTCACTGCTTTGTTCTTATGCATACCTCTGGTGAATCCTGTATAGGGTCAGTGACCCTAAATAAAGGCTTTTTGTTGTTGTTGCTGTTGTAAATAATTCTAATATAACACTATAGTCTGATAACTTCGTGTTTCTGTAAAAATAAAATAAATAATATATATAGTTTGAGTCAAAAGGCGATCCATTAATTAAGATTATATAAAAGGGCGTACCTGGATCTGTAAAGAAAAAAAAAAACAATTTTTTTCTTAAAATATTTCGAGAGATTGCTCCCTCTTTATCAATTTATTGTACAGTAAATTATACAGATCCAGGTACGCCCTTTTATATAATCTTAATATATATAGTGTCGTCATAGTCTAAAGATATAGTTTTAGATAAAGGCTCTCCCAATTTCAATCAACATATCTTTTTTTTTTTGCATATTGGCTTTTATTAAAGCTATAGCTAACTAGTTGAATAACTCGGGTTGTACACGAGTAAATGTTTTCTCAACGAATATTGTTTTAACAAAATGTTAATTATATTGTAGCGGAATATTCATTATTTTATGAATAGGTGTTATTCGAAATCTCCCACTATATCATAGAATGCCAATATTTAAGTGAACACCTTCTGGAGATTTAGCAACCCACTGAAGACGCTGAGAACTATTTCAGAAAAGAAAAATATAGCAATAGAACTCTATAATTTCTACAGATCAATTGTAAATAGATTCATACACAAAAGAGGTAGTGAAGAAAGTTTTAGAACAGATGTGTAAATAAATCCTTTTTCACAAAAAGGCTCACATGCACATTCGCCATGTGAGAAAAAATTGCTGTATTGTTTTGTTGTTGTATGGCGAATCCATACAGGGCTATGGGCCCTAATAAAAGCCTTTTTGTTGTTGTATGGCGAATCCATACAGGGCAATTCCCTAATAAAAGCCTTTTTGTTGTTGTATGGCGAATCCATACAGGGCAATTCCCTAATAAAAGCCTTTTTGTTGTTGTATGGCGAATCCATACAGGGCAATGGGCCCTAATAAAAGCATTTTTGTTGTTGTATGGCGAATCCATACAGGGCAATGGGCCCTAATAAAAGCCTTTTTGTTGTTGTATGGCGAATCCATACAGGGCAATGGGCCCTAATAAAAGCCTTTTTGTTGTTGTATGGCGAATCCATACAGGGCAATGGGCCCTAATAAAAGCCTTTTTGTTGTTGTATGGCGAATCCATACAGGGCAATGGGCCCTAATAAAAGCCTTTTTGTTGCTGTTGTTGAATAGTTGTTATTAATTTTGATATTTAATATTTACCTATTCAATAGGACAATTGACAATTAAACAACCTTTTTGACATCTCGTCAATCTTTAAACTCAAAGGGAGTTATAATAATGGTAGGAATGAAGAGAGATATATACAATCGACGTAGCCCCTCTCCGAGGGTACGTCCAGATCATGAGCTTAAAGCCGCTTTGAATCTAGACAGATCCCTGCCATTTGGGGAGTTCATGTTCGGAACATGTTTGATGATAATGTCGAAGAATTTGTCGAGAAGAATCTTGTCTTCAGGCGTGAGTAGCCCGAGGAGGTGCTCCGTTTCTTCTTCGTAATAGACCGCGATATCCATCCTGACCACATTATTCTTGTTATATATTCTATAAGGCTGTATTCTTATTACTGCCTGTTGAAGAACGTTTTTGTCCGAAAGCTCTCTCGCCAAGCTTATATCTCTTTATAAAGAAACTGGTCGTTTTACCTTTGATCTCTACTTAGCATATATTATATTAGAATAAATGTACAGTAGCATTTGAATAATATAACTGAAGAAGCAATGATCATCATTGAACAGTTTGGCCACACCAACCAGCAGTGTAGAAAACCTCGCTACTTGTTCATCACGTTGATGATTTGTTTACAAGGTTTGAATGTCAGAAGATGATAGGCGAACTGCCTCAATGAATATTGGATGTTTTTATTAAACAATTTTTATATCCACAAGCCTTTATATATGTCATAATTTGCCTAATGCCCAAGAGATATAATTTATTTCACTATAATAAGTATGTTAAAATGTAAATACAAATTCACCCATCTATAAATCTGTACAAAATAAACGTGGGGGCCTCGCGGGCGGGCGAACGCTACGGCACGCCGCCGCGTGCGCGCGCTCACGAGGGTGGAACAAGTTATTTTTTCGAAGCATACATGCACAATGGTCGCGCCCTTCCATTCGACCACGACAGGTACGACATCTACTTATATATTTGCCTTATTCTGTCTGTTTGTCTGAAGCTCGCCGATAGAATGCGCGCCCATTGGCTGCCAGCGAACACGTGGCCTCCCTGCCCCCCTCTAGACAACCCTGTTATCAGCTGTGCGATACATACACCTGTCTATAGCGGCCACTCTAGACAACCCTGTTATCAGCTGTGTGATACATCCACCTGTCTATACAGACCACCCTGTCTATAGCGGTCACTTTAGGCAACCCTGTTATCATCAGTGTGTTACGTTCACCTGTCTATACAGACCACCCTGTCTATAGCGGTCACTTTAGGCAACCCTGTTATCATCAGTGTGTTACGTTCACCTGTCTATACAGACCACCCTGTCTATAGCGGTCACTTTAGGCAACCCTGTTATCAGCTGTGTGATACATCCACCTGTCTTTACAGACCACCCTGTCTATAGCGGCCACTCTAGGCAACCCTGTTATCAGCAGTGTGATACATCCACCTGTCTATACAGACCACCCTGTCTATAGCGACCACTCTAGACAACCCTGATATCAGCTGTGTGATACATACACCTGTCTATACAGACCACCCTGTCTATAGCGACCACTCTAGACAACCCTGTTATCAGCTGTGTGATACATACACCTGTCTATAGCGGCCACTCTAGACAACCCTGTTATCAGCTGTGTGATACATCCACCTGTCTATACAGACCACCCTGTCTATAGCGGACACTTTAGGCAACCCTGTTATCATCAGTGTGTTACAATCACCTGTCTATACAGACCACCCTGTATATAGCGGTCACTTCAGGCAACCCTGTTATCAGCAGTGTGATACATACACCTGTCTAAACAGACCACCCTGTCTATAGCGGCCACCCTAGACAACCCTGTTATCGGCTGTGTGATACATACACCTGTCTATAGCGGCCATTCTAGATAACCCTGTTATCAGCTGTGTGATACATACACCTGTCCATAGCGGCCACTCTAGACAACCC
The DNA here is from genome assembly GCA_030710605.1 of Cordylochernes scorpioides. NCBI lineage: Eukaryota > Metazoa > Arthropoda > Arachnida > Pseudoscorpiones > Chernetidae > Cordylochernes > Cordylochernes scorpioides. The sequence continues at coordinate 4,300,175 of CP092882.1, read as the reverse complement.
TGTTATCAGCTGTGTGATACATACACCTGTCTATACAGACCACCCTGTCTATAGCGGCCACCCTAGACAACCCTGTTATCGGCTGTGTGATACATACACCTGTCTATACAGACCACCCTGTCTATAGCGACCACCCAAGACAACGTATTTAAAATACATTCGCACTCGGGTAAACCCCGGGCGTTGCCCGGGCCATTCGTCTAGTATATATATTAGAATATTATCTCTAGTTAGAAACTTTTCCTTTAATTTCTCAATTTTTATAACTGGACACACCTGAGGAAGAACAATACATTTCCGAAAGCTAGGTTTACAACTCGAAAGCGCTTGTTAACCAGATTTCATGATTAATCCATATACAAAATTTGTACAAATGTTTTAGAGTAAAGGCTTTTGCATGCGTTTGTGAACATAATGTAGCTTTATATGATTTAATCTAAAAAAATTAATAATAATTTTATATCGAAAACAGATATATAAGGAATGTATGAGAGAGTACTTCTACTAGAGGCGACACCTCTCTATAAAGGACAGTTTTCATCACTAAATCATTTCCACTGATTAGCAACCCTCCGGTAAGAGGACACCTCTATCCCAAAAGGTCAAACTGACTTAACTGTAACTTGGTCCTTCACAGAGACGTAGTTCTACTGTAGATGCTAGATTTTGAATTGATGGTCACTCATGGACAAAACTTAAGGAAGTTGAACCTTTTACCATGTATATCGGAATTCAGACAATAACTCTGAAAGATACACTCATGGACAAAACTTAAGGAAGTTGAACCTTTTACCATGTATATCGGAATTCAGACAATAACTCTGAAAGATACACTCATGGACAAAACTTAAGAAAGTAGTATCTTTTAGCATGTATATCGGGATTCAGACAATAACTCTGAAAGATATTTGATACATAGTGACCTTTATTGAAGACACGAGGTAACTAAGTGTGAACACCTCTGTCTCCTTAACATGATGTGATATCAGACTTTCCACTTCCCTAAGTTTTATCCATGAGTAATAAATAAAATAATGTATCAACTATAGTAAGGACCAATATAGAACAAGAGAGTAACACACAGGACAACCTTGAAACACAATTCACACAACACGTTAAATAAATGAATACCTTTTAATCCCTATTAGATCTTAGAAGGATTCAAGGATTTGGTCAAAGCTGTGGCCCCGGACAGCCGTTGTAGGAGTAGTTAGTAATGTATCCAGAATAGTGTTCGTTAACGTTCAGCGTCGTTAAAAACAAAGTCATGTTTATGGTTTTTTTACGGCCGGGAAAGGATCAATTTCCTGGTTAGGAAACACTCCATAGGTCGAGTGGGTTGTTACACAGTGCTGTTGTCACCTTTTCAAGGGTAGGTAGAGTGGTTTACATCGTCGATTTTTGATATCCGAGAACCTGAGAACGAATCCCGCATTGGGAACTTTTTTCTGAAGAAAATTTTTATCGTAAAGATAGAGGCTGCCTGGCCGGCATTCATATTTATATTAAAAATTGTTATTTTAATGGTCCCCTCCTATTCTGGTAAAGTCCAATTTTATCAGTGAGTTAAAGTCATCAAACGAGGCTCTGACATACTTGTAAATACAAAAGTCGAATTACTTTCTAAGTGTGTAGACATGTTGTGAATTTATAGTAAAAGCTATCGCTAACTCTCCATCAAGATGATCATGCCCTGTATTACGTGCAATTGGGATGAGTAAACAAAAAGACGGCGAGGGAGAGGAAGGAGGTAAACGATTATGGATTCAGAAGTTATTAGAAGTCACCAGGTGGGTGTGTTTTTTGGAAGATTTTGTCCCGAGAAATGTCAGTTCGAGTTTGGGGATTCCATGGATTCACTAAGAGATATATCCTCAGATTTTCCATACACCTGACGGATATAGGGAAGTCCCTAGGGTTGTCAACAGCAAAGCAGAATCCTCCAAGAACAGAAAGAGTGAAGATCCTATGGAAAAGTCAGCGGCAAAGCAGAATTCTCCAAGAACCAAAAAAAGTGAAGACTCTAGGGTTAAGTTAGCGGCAAGGCAGAATCTTCCAAGAACCAAAAGAGTGAAGTCCCTAGGGGAAAGTCAGCGGTAAGGCAGAATCTTCCAAGAACAGAAACATTGAAGACCCTAAAGAAAAGTCAGCGGTAAGGCAGAATCTTCCAAGAACCAAAAAAGTGAAGACCCTAGGGTTAAGTTAGCGGCAAGGCAGAATCCTCCAAGAACAAAAAGAGTGAAGTCCCTAGGGTTAAGTTAACGGCAAGGCAGAATTCTCCAAGGACCAAAAGAGTGAAGTCCCTAAGGTTAAGTTAGCGGCAAGAAGAGAAATAGTGGCTAACCAGTAGCCAATCAACGACGTGGATCCTTCCGTGCAGCACGCCATATCGATTCTGTCACACGACGCCTATTACACGAAGACAGCCGTTTGTCCGACACATCGTAACCAACTCTAAATACAATGAAACAAACGGTGAGACCATTTGTAACATACAGTAGAACTACCTCCCTGTAAAGGAAAACTAATTTCAGATCCAAAGTGTCATTTAGGGAGAGGTGTCCTCTTACCAGAAAGTTGCTTAATAGTAAAAATGGTAATTTTACGAATGAAAACTGTCTTTTGTAGAGAGGTGTCCTCTAACTGGAGTGTCTCTCATTGAGGTTCTAATGTATATATGTCATAATTTGACTAATGCACAATAGATATAATTTATTTTCGCCATAATTAATATGTTTAAATGTAAATACAAATTAATCCATCTATAAATCTGTACAAAATAAACGGGTGAGCCAGCGTGCGCGCGAGTGTGGAACAAGTCCTTTTTTCGAAGCTTACATTCACAACGGTCGCGCCCTTCCATTCGACCATGACAGCTACGACATATATATATGTATATATTTTAAATTAACACACGCATGTGGTACATATCATGATAATCATGTTGGGTAGTAGTTGATTAATGCTTTTTTCGTCTACACATGTAGAAATTGTATTATCATGAGATCCATACCACGTGTACTAGGGATAATTATTGAAATCAACAATGGCGATGATGTAGAAACTGTTCTAAACAATACACAACGTTTCTGGAGATGAGTTTATTTTTATTAATGTAATCTCAAGCTTTCGGACATCCCTGTGTGGTCCTCTATAGGAGTAGATAAAACGGATGATAATAAAAGCCGATTATTTTACTATAAGTACACCACATGTCTTAACCAGGCAAAGTCAGATTTTCACCAAGGTGTTCCTGGATAATGGTACGCATGATCAACGAAAGCTGCATCCCTACAACCCCATTCCACGAGGTATTCGAGGAGCATGGACTCATGGAATTTGTATAATCTTTACAGAAGGGGATAATAACCAACAACACATGTCTTAACCAGGCAAAGTCAGACTTTCACCAAAGAGTGCCTGGATAATGGTGCCCATGATCAACGAAAGCTGCATCCCTACAACCAATTCCACGAGGTATTCGAGGAGCATGGACTCATGGAATTTGTATAATCTTTACGCAAGGGGATAAGAACCAACAACACATGTCTTAACCAGGCAAAGTCAGACTTTCACCAAAGAGTGCCTGGATAATGGTGCCCATGATCAACGAAAGCTGCACCCCTACATCCCATTCCACGAGGTATTCGAGGAGCATGGACTCATGGAATTTGTATAAATTTTACAGAAGGTGTTGCGTCTCTACTCTACACCAGGTTACCGAGATCCACTAGGTCTGAGATAAAATCTTTATTCGCTCATAACACTAATCTGACTGACTATTTACAATTTAATGATACATATATATACATAAAAATAATTAACATAATAACAACAAACAAACACTATGCAAAACCTTATTTGCATATCTCGACAATTTATCTAAAACATAACTATTGTTATGCAAAACACCACAGCTGCAATATTGCAAATGTTATGCAAAGCTGCACCCCTACATCCCATTCCACGAGGTATTCGAGGAGCATGGACTCATGGAATTTGTATAAATTTTACAGAAGGGGATAAGAAACAACAACAACATGTCTTAACATGTAGAGATCAGTTCCGACATTTCCACTTACAAGTGTAACAGAGCCCTGTTTGGTAACTTGCACTCATTGGTAAAGTTGGATTTTGAAATAATCAGGAACCATTGAAGCGTTTTTTGTATTTCATACAGAAAAAAAAAAAGGAGAAGACCAATGCGGGATTCGAACCCCCGGTGTTCGTAACTGTCGAAAATGTACGGTCTATACCACTGCTCCACCAAGCATCAAGGATATTCTATCAACGAAATGGAAAAGGTTAAAGGTAATTAACGTTTGAATAATTGATTTCCGATTAAGAGAGGAGGGGGGGAGAGATGGAAAGATGAGATGGCTGTTTATTGATAGATACTCCCCCGTCATTTTTCAACTTCTTACAGCATGAGCTGCAGTGAAGGCAAAACATTCGAAGAGGAGAAATTCAATCCCCATTTATAACGTAGGTAAATAACTCCTTACATTGTGGAAAAAATACCTGGAAAAACATGGGAAAAAATGTAAAACTTCTTATGTAATATTATATAGAGTATGTTTAACAAGTTTTACTGCAAATGTTTCTTTTTACTGAACGAAAAAATCGTAATTTTAATGATTTAAGGAGAAATAACGACTATTCCTATCCTTAAGGATGAAGTATGAAAGGATGAATTGTGAAGAGTAATGATGAACGGAAAAATAAAAGTGTCCAGGGATGGGAATTTGAATTTTTCCGTTCATCATTATTCTTCACAATTCATACTTCATCCCAAAGGATAGGAATAGTCGTTATTTCTCCTTTAAACAATTAAAAATTACGATTTTTTTCGTTCTGTAAAAAGAAACATTTGCGGGGAAATTTGTTAAGCGTCGTTCTACAAACAGAACGCATTATATTGTATTAAAGAGTATGTTTGAAATATATTATGGTCTAACTTCGCTTTTTCTTGAAATCTTCAAACAGGTTGGAAATCCTAGACTTGAAAAAAAGTAAAATTTTGTGGGTGCTAGATTCATTAACAATCTACATAAAATAATTTAGTAGAACCATAGATTCTTGATTTTTAGTTCCGCTATCAAGGTCTTATAACATATTAATGTGTTTGAGTCAAAAGACGATCCATTAAGATTATATAAAAGGGCGTACCTGGATCTGTAAAGAAAAATTTTTTTTTTTTTTTTTTTTTAATATTTCGAGAGATTGCTCCCTCTTTATCAATTTATTGCACAGTGAATTTAATTTACAAATTATTGTACATCATATGGTAACAACTTTGTCATTCACTGTACAATAAATTGATAAAGAGGAAGCAATCTCTCGAAATATTTAAAGAAAAAAAAAAAGTTTTTTTCTTTCTTTACAGATCCAGGTACGTCCTTTTATATAATGTTAATGTGTGTCAACAACAAACTCAGTTGTTGACACACACATATATAAGTCGGTGGACGAGTAGGTAACACCCTCGATTCCCAACAGGGATTGAATCCCGCGTTAACATTTTGTTTAATATGTGAATAACCTTCGTATATTATTCACTGTTTCAATTATCATGAACAAGGTTGCTCTTACTGAGCGGTACCTATTAATGTGATCTTGAACCGAACCATTGACACACATTAATATGTTATAATACTTTAATAAAGGTTGGCGTTCAGCCAACTGAAATATTGTTAAAATAAATGATATTTTGATCCAATATATGCCTTTTTATTTAAATATATCAATGTAATTATAAGAATTAAGTTTTACAAAAAACAAACACTACCCCATAGATGTAAACAGTCTTCTATACACACCACAATAGTTCACGGATTTATTGGGTTTAATTTGAGATCTCGAGATATCATTCAACCAGCACGTATCCTCCTCCACCCATGCACGTATATTTTCAAAAATTGTTTATAACACACAAAGAACGTAATATATATTTTCTCCCCCTTTCAATATCATTAATATTTAAATATGTAAAAATTAATTTGTATATAAAAATAGTATATATCATCAATTTATTATCGTGATACTCCTGTTGAAGGACTGACAAGTCTGAAAGCTTGAACAATAAAAAGTTGAACAAGAAACTTAACCCTGGAAGCTTTATTTATTTTATAATCACACACACAAAAGCCTTTATTAAGACACACAGGTCTTACAGAGGATTCTCCTTGGGGTTACAAGACGGGGAAACCTATGAAAGTGGGAAATAAAAAATGGAGAAAGATTATTTATTTTATAATATTATTCGATAATATTAGAAAATTAGGAAAAGACAAACATAAGGATGACAACGGTAATTTATTTGAGTCACAAGTACAAAACTAAAAATTTATTAAATACAAAATAAGCAATAAGAGAAAATTACACAAAGTAGCAAGATAAAAATTGTCAAAATTAATATTATGTTCATGAAATATATTTCGCTACAATATATATATAATAACACAAACATTAACTAATATACAATATAATTTTTAGATGTCGTTTTATTAACTAATATAGAGGAGGATTCTGTGAATATAATTTTAATTATATTTGACCAAGCGCGCGGGGATTATCACCCATTTGATTGATGATAATTAAAACATTATTCAGAGGAGCTTATCCCATCAACAACTCTACTAAAAACAAAAGTTTTACAACTTTTATTATTATTTTATCTCTTGGAATATATTTAGAATAGAAGAAGAAAGGCGTGAATATAAAATAACGCAGCCGAAAGTTTTAGGCGGGGGGAAAAAAAGGCGGGAAAATAAGCGTCGTCTGCTCTAACAACAACAAATTTAATTAGTGGCGTCACGTGACCAGCGCCATCTTTATTAACGCCCGAATGGTATTATGGAAGAATGTATGCGACCGGTTTACCCTAGGGAATGAATATCATGGGATAGATGAGATTACGTCTTTTTTGTTGTTTTTTCTACTATGGTGGCTTGTAACCCTATTCTAATGGTGTCAGTTATTGTTTGCTTTCTTAGAGAAGATACAATCTGGATTTTATAGGAAACTTTGTTTTCTTATCTCATAAAGTTAATATCCTTCCAAAATTAAGATTCAAATCCGGGGGAAAAAAAGCGAAAAAAAAAAAGTTTTAATCAAATAACTAATTTAGTTCAGTGTGTAAAAATATTAAGAAAAAACATTTTTGATAGTTAAGAGTTTGGTTTAAAAAGAATATAGATTTGTAATATTTTTTTTTTTGGAAATGAGTTTTTTTTTTCACAAATATCATCAAATATTATCTCTACAGACCTTACTGTAATGATAAAGTTATTGAATGAAAAGGTTTGGATCATCATTGGTGAACCCTTTCAGCGGTTTCGCCAAATTAATCTCTAGACCGTTCTACTATTGTATTGGATTGGTTTTCTTGTATACCCTGTATTTACTATGGAAGGCAGCTTAGGGGTGTTTAGGCAACCTTTAGACATAAGCTTATAGAGGTATGTATAGATGGTTATGAAAACACAAAAAAAGCATTACTAATTTTATCGATAGCTGGCAATTGAATTTATAAAAAAAGAACATAGATCCACTAGCCATCATTCTTGAGTTATTTATTTCTAGATTCTTTTTAAAGACAATTTTTAGTTCAAATATAATAGAGCACAATTTAGAAGTCTATTAGGTACAATATACAAACACACAGACAGACATATACTATTATTATCCCTAGTACATGTGGTACAGGCCATGATAATCATGGTGGGTAGACGTTAGCGACTGCTTTTACTGTAAGTATACCACATGTCTACATATGTGAAAAGCAGTTCGACTTTTACACTTACAAATGTGCCAGAGCCCCGTTTGGTTATTTGCACTTGCTGGTGGGGGTTGGACTTTTGCAAGAATCGGGGTCCATTGGAGCATTTTATTATTATTATTATAAAAAAAGTGCCCAATACGGGATTCGATTCAGGGTCGTAGAGATCGAAAACCAACGGTTTAGACCACCCTTCCACCGAACCCCTAGAAATATACTTAAATGAATGGCGTGTTTAATAGGGTAACTTATTTACATATTAAATTGTTACCTTACTTGTTATTGGTCTTGTTTTCTTATTTGCATATTATTTTATAGGCGCCCTATACTTAATATTGTGGAAAAATCTATTTCACAAAATTTGTGACAAACGCGGGATCCCGGCTCGTGACTTTCAAAAATCGATAAGTCTATAATAAAACCACTCGGACAAAACTTAAATTAAATCCCACAAAATTGTAAATCTGTGTCCATCACAGAGAGAGAGAGAGAGAGAGAGAGAGAGGATTAAAACTTAGCCCGACATGTGACAAACTTGAAGTAAAGGACGAACTAGGCAAAGACAGGTTACAAAGATAAACGAAGAAGGAAAGCGAGAAAAATCCGTCGAAAAACAGCTTAAATGGAGAAAACATTTTTTTTAACACGAACGAAGAAAGTGTTTTTTCTTCATGGAATAGTCGCTATTTCTTTACTTAAACCTGAAGGAGAGGGATCTTTTTTTTTTTTTTTTTGCGCTTGAAAAACTTGGCATTTCAAATTAAGAAAAAGGCATCACATATATAAAAAAACATATATATTAATTACGAAAGAAAAAAAAAGGCATATTCTTATCGTGCGCTACTGAAAGCTGCTGATGGCTGTCGCCATCTATCGAAATAAATATCAACTATATGTTGATTATTAATTACTAGCCGAATGACACCCGGGCAACACCCGTGTTTTACCCGATTGAATGTTTTGTTTCAAATACTATTTGTTACAATTATAAATTGGCGCCTTAAATGTATGCATATATTAGTTAATAACTATAGCCTATGTGATTTATTTGTCTATGTACTGTTGGCTTCCGTAGGCGTCTCTTACTGGGAAAAAGAAAGAGAGGATTCCATTTAGTTATTAACTAATATATGCATTTATTTAAGGAGCGACCCGCTCCAACACAATAGTTACAACAACCAAAGAGCGAGTGGGAAGGGGGGGGGGGGGGGGGGGGCAAAGTCAAAAAACAAAGTGTCTCGCGTAGTGGCGGCGCCATTGTAGCCACGTGATCGTAGCCAACCAATAGGAGAGCGCCATTCCAAAAAAAAAAAAGCAAACGGTGACAGAGATGAAGAATTGACGACGCATGACGCTCGTAACTGTATATAGAATACCAGAATTGGCCATTGACTACTCAAGAATGGGTATTTGTCCAATTCTGAAATAAATAATTAAAAATCAACAAATAGTTGATATTTATTCCGATAGATGGTGCCAGTCATCAGCAACTTTGTACGATAAGGATATGCCTTTTTTTTTTCTTCTTTCGTAATTTATGCCCCTTATCCCAGTACAATATCACATTTATAATATTTTTCATATATATATTGATATAAAAACATCTCCCCTGATCGTGAAACTGAAATTTCGTGATGGCTTGCGCCATCTATCGGAATAAATTTTCATCGGATTTCATTTCAAAGTTTAAAAAATATATATACTTATTGTAGAAAAATATTTATAATTTAAGGGAAGTATTTTTATTAAGAGAGTTCTCGATAAATTTTATTGTAATCTTTCTGGATTAATTGAGATATATTTCCTTAATCCGTTTGGGATCGACACTATACCCATAGAAGTTTTCAGCTCCCTCCGCCTTATCATATTCTTTAAAATATTGATGAATAAACGGCAGAAAGCGAGCCATTTCCGATAATTATTTAATTACAAAAAATGCTCCAATGGCCCCTGATTCTTATAAAAAGTTCAACCTCACCAACGAGTGCAAGTAACCAAACGGGGCTGTGGCATATTTGTAAGTGTAAAAGTCGAATTGTGTAGACATGTGGTACACTTACAGTAAAAGCAGTCACCAACTTCTACCCACCATGATTATCATGGCCACGTGTATACAGGGGAATACTAATAAAAAAAAAACCTATACTACATTTCTTTACAATCCCGGTCAATACAGTTTCTTTCGTGGTTCCACGGTGTAATGGTTAGCACTCTGGACTCTGAATCCAGCGATCCGAGTTCAAATCTCGGTGGAACCTTCTTTTTTTTTTTGTCTTCTCAGTACTTAGGTTGGCCATTTAGAACACGTGTACTTTTCATTCTTTTTTCAATGTCGGTTTAGTGGATAGTCATTAAAAAAAAAAAAGTTTTTCTTTTAAATAAGCCTGTAGAAGATTTCTCAATAAACCAAAACTTGATTAGATTTTTATTCCAGGTAAAGGATACTTTTCTGGCAATCTTCCATGAAAGGATCCATTGCAAGAATGTATATTTCGGGGGGGAAAAAAAGATAAAATTTTTAACGATATAAAAAAACAAACTCTTTATAAAAATTAAAAACTACTTCCACATATTTATATCCCCCTACACTGGAATGATTAAAAATAAATACATTTTTTTTTTAAACAGAAACAGTTATAACATATTATACAAAAAAAAAGTAATCGAAAAATAAAAAGAGAAACAATAATATGCTTTGATAAATAGCTTTGAATGAAATGGAGACATCAAAGCATGTCGATTTATAGAGAAATCCTTGAATTTCCAAGTTGCATATACGACACGAGCTAATATGCAAAATCAATCTTAAAGGTAGAAGGAGGAGGAAGTCTCGGAAACAAGCTCCCATGTTTACTAACCCTAATTTAACCCTAAGTTAGAAAAAGGACATCTTCTGATCGTGCAACTTAAAAGTTACTGATGGCTTGCGCCTTCTATCGGAATAAATATCAACTAATCGTTGGTTTTTAATTATTCCAGAATTGTCCAAATACCCTTTCTTGATTAATCATGAAAAGTTAACACCACGTACGCACTTCGGGTTGCTGGCCCTCATCAGCGTGGTGCAAGCTGTTAACATAAAGTGTTATTCTTTTGGAATTCCTAAACGTTGCAGTTCTTGTGTGTCTATTCTTCCATTTTTAACAGCCGCAAATCATTTGTAAAGTTTACTTTTAGACATAGGATTATAATTACAATTATATTCTCACAATGAGTATCTTTTTTATTTAAAAAACGCTAGCTTTCAAGCGTTATTCGCTTTTCAACGGGCTTACAAAAATATCGATTTGATCCCACCAGAAATATTTACAAAAATAACTTCTTTATAGAGATGTTGGTTGTCTTTTTACCCTTCTGGCACAAATTCATAATGGACCAATCCTTTTTTTAATTAATATCCTTAGTTCGCGTGATAGGATTATGTATGGAAATTTTGCCGGGAGGATATTGATCTAAAGATACAAGGGTCTCCTCTCCCGTCAAAATAGACGTCAAAACTAGACGCCATCTATTGACCGTCGCCGCAAACTAGCGGCTTCGGGTCTAGTTTTGATGTCTATTTTGACGGGAGAGGCGACCCTTGTCTCTTTACATAGGATTATGTATAGAGTTTTGGCATAGTATTTTGTAAGCTTCCATTTCGTTTTTCCGCAAAAAAAAAAAAAAAAAAAAAAACTTTAAATTGACCGTCTTGTCGTTTTCGGTAATGAGTATATTTGTTCTATCTGAAATAAAAACTTTTTATTCGAATCTAGGTAAGATTAGATTCAGGTTTAGCTAGGTGGGAGCTAGTCCCGTAACCTCCCACTAAAGACAAGGAGGCGCGCGCGGAGTCCAGCATTCCAGACGGATCTGGAAGAAGTCCGCAGCTCTACGCCAAAATAGCCCAGCCGAAGCTAGGACTCCGCCTCTCTCAAAGTCACCTCTACGCCCGGCCCCCTAGCGGCAATATTGATCCCCCCAGCTACGCATTAGTTTATCGAGATTTAGGCTTACAGAACCCCTGGCGCCATCTCTCGACAGTTTTTGTAACTATTCTAACTGAAGGCGGTGAGGAAATACATTGACCAAATATTTACGATAGAACATGCTATTTTTAAATAATTATTTTAAGTTTAAATTAAATAATATCAAATATTTTTAAAATAACATAATATTTAAATATTTTATATTAATACAAAGAGTGACTCTGAAAAGTAGTGAGAAATACTCTGTAAATTTGTTTTCAAATATTTAGTCTCAAACTGTTATTATCATCCTCGAATAGTGAAGCTTTGGAAATAATACCAAAATCACTATTGTTTAAATTATTTCGATTTATTATTATTATTATTTTTTTTTTCAAATAGAACAAATCGACACATGGTCGAAAACAAGAAACTACGAGACAAACAAAGGGTCAGTTCTGTCTTTTGTTAGGGGGAAAACGAAATGGAAACTTACGAAATACTATGCCAAGCCCTATCCACATAATCATATGCCTAAAAAAACACTTTACAGATGGTATGCAGCTTTTAAAAATGGAAGAAGAGACACTCAAGACATGCAACGTCCAGGAAGATCAATGATTGTTGGCACTCCAGATCTGGTTGAAAAAGTTAAAGAAATCGTTTCTTCTGACAGAAGAATGGGTGTCAGAGATATCGCTGGTGAGTTGTGAGTAGGCAAGAGGATACAAATCATTCCATTCTGACTGAAGATCTTATCAAAAGAAAGAGATTTTGTCGGATAGTCCCTAAGTTTTGAGCCAAGAAGAAATGCTGAACACAGAAAGGTAAAATGCCAGAATGCTTTAGACTTGTTCATAGAGAGAAGCGACTTTACTGAACACATACTCACTGGGGATGACACCTGGGTGTATGTAATACGAGAGACAGAAACAAAAAGACAAGTGTATGAAGTGACGTAGTCCTGGGTCACGAGTCAAAAAAAAAAAAATTTGCACGGATGTCGAACTCAAAAATTAAGGTCATGCTCATTACCTTTTTTGATTTTAAAGGGGTCTGTGGAAGTGTGATCTAAACCGTTGGTTTTCGACCGCTACATCCAGAATCGAATCTCGTAAACATTGGGAACTTTTTCCTAATAAAAAAAAAATGCTCCAATGGCCCCCGATTCTTGGAAAAGTCCAACCCCACCAGTGAATGGCATGTAACCAAACGGGTCTCTGGCACATTTGTAAGTGCAAAAGTCGAACCTGCTTTTCACATATATAGACATGTGATGCACTTACAGTAAAAGCAGTCGCTAACTACCCACCATGATTATTATGGCCTGTACCACGTGTACTAGGGTTAATAATTAAAAAAAGATTGATCTATTATGAATTTGTGTCAGAAGGGCAAACAGTCAACCAACATTTCTATAGAGAAGTTATAGATCGTCTTTTTACCAAAATTAAGAAGAGAAGAAGACAATTCTGGTTCAAAAAATAATTTTTGCTGCACGACAATACAAGGCCTCAATATGGCAAGTTCGATCAATCAGTTTCTGACCGAAATTACTATTGTCTTCAAACTGACAAGCAACAAAAGGCGAGAGAGAGGTCAATGTTATTATAATTAGGTATTGTGTATTTTTTTTTTGTGTATTTTATACTGTTATCCCCTTAAATATGTATTACGTTGAGTGTGTCATGGCATATTTAACCTTGAACTGTGCCAATAGTGCTGTAGGGCTTGGGAATGCCAATGGTGAAGGTACACTCATGGACAAAACTTAAGGAAGTGGGAAATCTTTCTTTCTTATCTCCACTCAATAATTCATGACTGAGTGAAGTAGAATACGTTTGCCTTTGTCATTAAAAAAGACTGGGAGCATTAGGGAAATCTTTGATATCTCCGGTGGTCTATTTTTTTTTGAAGGAGACAGGGGCAATTTTATGTTTATACTTTGGTTATCAAGTGTGTCTTCCATAAAAATCATTATGTATCAAATATATTTCAAGAGTTATTGTCTGAATCTTAATATACATGGTAAAAGGTACAACGTCCTCAAGTTTTGTCCATGAGTGTATCTTTCAGAGTTATTATCTGAATCCCGATATACATGGTAAAAGGTACAACTTCCTCAAGTTTTGTCCATGAGTGTATCTTTCAGAGTTATTCTCTGAATCTCGATATACATGGTAAAAAGTACAACTTCCTTAAGTTTTGTCCATGAGTGTATCTTTCAAAGTTATTGTCTGAATCTCGATATACATGGTAAAAAGTACAACTTCCTTAAGTTTTGTCCATGAGTGTATCTTTCAAAGTTATTGTCTGAATCTCGATATACATGGTAAAAAGTACAACTTCCTTAAGTTTTGTCCATGAGTGTATCTTTCAAAGTTATTGTCTGAATCTCGATATACATGGTAAAAGGTACAACTTCCTTAAGTTTTGTCCATGAGTGTATCTTTCAAAGTTATTGTCTGAATCTCGATATACATGGTAAAAAGTACAACTTCCTTAAGTTTTGTCCATGAGTGTATCTTTCAAAGTTATTGTCTGAATCTCGATATACATGGTAAAAAGTACAACTTCCTTAAGTTTTGTCCATGAGTGTATCTTTCAAAGTTATTGTCTGAATCTCGATATACATGGTAAAAGGTACAACTTCCTTAAGTTTTGTCTAAGAGCTAAGGTAAGACAAACGACTCACCTCATCAGTGACCTGGTTGGACTTCATCTGGAGCTGCTCCACCTCACTCTTCCCTCCCACATCTGGCGGCATGGGCTCAGGCATCTTGTTGGCGCGGAGCTACGATACACACGCCGTACATGTCAACATGGTTGTCGTGACATACAATCCTCACTTCCAAACATAACTTCGTAAATCAGATTCTCGAGTCTCTCTGTAGAGATGTGTTGTCTAGCGGGAGTTGTCCTCTCATGGAGTATGTTCTACTGTATTGTACAGTGTAGACAACCTCTCTCTAATCTCATAGAGGTAAGTCTACACTACAGTACTACCTCGCTCTAAAGGACAGTACATAGTTACAGAGCCAAATTATCCTTTAGAGAGAGGTATCTTCTTATACGGGAGAGCAGATTATTAGTAAAAATGGTAATTTTGGCGATGAAAACTATTTTGTAGAGTGGGTGTTCTATAGAGGGGGTTTCCTCTCATGGAGGTAAATCCTTTATCCTTTATAGAGAAGGATCCTCTTTCCTGAGAGTAGATTATTAGTAAAAAATGGTATTTTTGGCGATGAAAACTCTTTTGTAAAGAGGGTGTTCTCTAGAGGGGGTTTCCTCTCATGGAGGTAAGTCTATAGTACAGTACCTCGCTCTAAAGGAAAGTACATAGTTACAGAGACAAAGCATCCTTTAGAGAGAGGTATCTTCTTATACGGGAGAGTAGATTATTAGTGAAAATGGTAATTTTGGCGATGAAAACTATTTTGTAGAGTGGGTGTTCTATAGAGGGGGTTTCCTCTCATGGAGGTAAATCTACTGTACAGTACCTCGCTCTCAAAGAAAGCACATTGTTACAGAGCCAAAGTAGGCTTTAGTAGGGTCTTCTTAAGGAAGAGTAGATTATTAGTGAAAATGGTAATTTTGGCGATGAAAACTACTTTGTAGAGTGGGTGTTCTATAGAGGGGGTTTCCTCTCATGGAGGTAAATCTACTGTACAGTACCTCGCTCTCAAAGAAAGCACATTGTTACAGAGCCAAAGTAGGCTTTAGTAGGGTCTTCTTAAGGAAGAGTAGATTATTAGTGAAAATGGTAATTTTGGCGATGAAAACTATTTTGTAGAGTGGGTGTTCTATAGAGGGGGTTTCCTCTCATGGAGGTAAATCCTTTATCCTTTATAGAGAAGGATCCTCTTTCCTGAGAGTAGATTATTAGTAAAAAATGGTATTTTTGGCGATGAAAACTCTTTTGTAAAGAGGGTGTTCTCTAGAGGGGGTTTCCTCTCATGGAGGTAAGTCTATAGTACAGTACCTCGCTCTAAAGGAAAGTACATAGTTACAGAGACAAAGCATCCTTTAGAGAGAGGTATCTTCTTATACGGGAGAGTAGATTATTAGTGAAAATGGTAATTTTGGCGATGAAAACTATTTTGTAGAGTGGGTGTTCTATAGAGGGGGTTTCCTCTCATGGAGGTAAATCTACTGTACAGTACCTCGCTCTCAAAGAAAGCACATTGTTACAGAGCCAAAGTAGGCTTTAGTAGGGTCTTCTTAAGGAAGAGTAGATTATTAGTGAAAATGGTAATTTTGGCGATGAAAACTATTTTGTAGAGTGGGTGTTCTATAGAGGGGGTTTCCTCTCATGGAGGTAAATCTACTGTACAGTACCTCGCTCTCAAAGAAAGCACATTGTTACAGAGCCAAAGTAGGCTTTAGTAGGGTCTTCTTAAGGAAGAGTAGATTATTAGTGAAAATGGTAATTTTGGCGATGAAAACTACTTTGTAGAGTGGGTGTTCTATAGAGGGGGTTTCCTCTCATGGAGGTAAATCTACTGTACAGTACCTCGCTCTCAAAGAAAGCACATTGTTACAGAGCCAAAGTAGGCTTTAGTAGGGTCTTCTTAAGGAAGAGTAGATTATTAGTGAAAATGGTAATTTTGGCGATGAAAACTATTTTGTAGAGTGGGTGTTCTATAGAGGGGGTTTCCTCTCATGGAGGTAAATCTACTGTACAGTACCTCGCTCTCAAAGAAAGCACATTGTTACAGAGCCAAAGTAGGCTTTAGTAGGGTCTTCTTAAGGAAGAGTAGATTATTAGTGAAAATGGTATTTTTTGCGATTAAAACTGTCCTTTTTAGAGAGGAGGGTGTCCTCTAGCGAGAGTGTCCTTTTATGGAGATAACTCTACTGTACCAAATTGTGAACCTAAAGTCTTTCTATATGGTGGGAAGTAACCAATACACGGAAGCGTTAAGACATGAAATTGAAATATCGCAAAGGTATCGAATTTAAATAAACATAATAATCAAGAGATATAATTATTGGATCAAATCAGATTGTTTTTAAATACTTGTGTAGGCGCCATCCCGACCAGAGAGCCACAGATAAACAGATTATAAACGCAAAGAATATAGAATCCGAGCTCCCCAGTAGAAGGAATACCCGGAAGACGACGGTACTCTCTGTTATATGTGTTGTTCACTATTATGATTTTGTTTTAATAAACGCTACTAAATTATTTCATTGGATCCTCTCTTTCTTTTTCCCAGTAAGAAACGCCTACGGAAGCCAACAGAAATTCAGAAGTGGGATAGCCCTGAAGAAAATTGAAGATTCACTGGAATAATTTGGAAACGAGAAGGACGTGGCGCGGTGAACGATCAACGTAAGAGGAGTTGCATGGTATGTACGAAATTTAATTACCTATTCCTAAAAGTATTATTACAAGTCACCTCGACAAAAGTATTATCGCAAAGTATCGCGGTAAAAGTATTATTGCAAGTCATCTCGACAAAAGTATTATCGCAAAGTATCGCGGTAAAAGTATTATTGCAAAATCATCTCGATAAAAAGTATTATCGCAAAGTATCGCGGTAAAAAGAAAAAAAAAAGTATTGTCTCAAAATTTCTAAAGAAAAGTTGATTTCGTTTAAAGAAATAATTGAAACAGTACGTATCTGGTTTAGTCAGTTTTATTTGTTTATTTTAAAATTTTTTGCCTTGTTTATTTTTCCTTTTGAAAAACATGACTTATTTAGCGAAAGTAAGGAAATGCGATTTGAGCAAGTTGGCGTATGAACTCGGCGAGGTAGTACCGCCAGAGAGCAGGATCGTCGACTTAAAACACCTTATTTTGAATAGCCAATCTTACGAAGAAGAGTTCGCAAAGCAACTGTTGGAGACTCTGATCGAGGATCGGGAACGAATCGAGGAGCGGGAACGAATCGAGGATCGGAAACGAATCGAGGATCGGGAACGAATCGAACGGGAACGAAAAGAACAAATGGTAATGGAATTCGAGCTTGAGAAGCTGCGCATCCAGACTACACGCGGAAACAACGATACGTCTCGAAGTACCAGCAATGACGCACATTACGAGATACGTAAACTGATGCCCAAGTACGAGTCGAAGGACAATGATTTGAGTTTTTACCTACTTCTTTTCGAAAGACAGGCAAAGCGACTAGGATTGGATGAAGACCAATGGGCGTTCAGCCTCCTAGGATTGCTACCTTACGAAATGACTCAATTAATCGCTCGGGAGACAAAAGAACAAAGCGGCGATTATAGGTTCGTGAAAAGGTTGCTCCTAAAACGGTACAAGTTGAGCCCCGAACAATTCAGACAAAAATTCGAGAAGCACGAGAGATCTCAAAAGGGTTCCTGGAGAGACTTCGCTTTCGAATTGCGAGGATATTTCAACGAATGGATCGAAGGAATGAACGTGGAAAATTTCGACGCCCTAAAGGATTTGTCCGTCACTAACCAGCTAAAGAAAAAAGTTCCAAATGTGCTGCGTAATCATCTCATTGACGATTGGACCAAGTTAAACAACCCAGATGAGTTGGCGGATAAACTGGACGAGTACGAAAATGTTCGCACCGAGATGGGACCTCCGCATTGGAATGTGAAACACCTCATACCACCGCCGTTTCAGCAGAAATCTGCGAGATTCCCCAACCAAAGCGAAGTTAAAGAGACTAAACAAGGAACGAATGTTTCGGGTCAAGACGCTGCAAGGAACGAAATCAGTGAAACGTACCCTAACACCTTGAGGAGAATGGTCAACCGTACGATCAGAAACGACAAGGGAGAACCGAAGTGCTTCAACTGCAATCAGTTTGGACACATTGCCAGAGACTGCCCAGCACCCAGGACTACGTTGACATGCCGAGGATGCGGTCAAACGGGACACAAGGAAAGGAATTGCACAAGACCCAAAGAAGGACTAAAAGTAGCCAACCTGGAAGTCGAAGGACTGGAGACTGTCCCGCCAGATGTATATTTGAAGGATGTCAAGATCGACAACAAGGAAACCGTGAAGGCAATGATAGACACCGGGAGCAGCAGTTGTCTAATGAGAGAATCGGTCGCAAGGAGGATCAGCGTCGACATCGAACCAGACTCGACTAGTCTGTACGGCATCGGTAACCAGACTGCACCAGCTGCCAGGACCGTTGGGAAGACGACAGTCGACCTGGAGATTGATGGCATCGTCGGAAGGGAAATCACTGTATTCATTGTCAACGATGATGCCCAACCCTATGACCTATTAATTGGAAGAACATGGACAGATCTGCCCTACGTATCCTTCGCCAGAATTGGTAAAAACTTGCATATTGGCTATTCATCCGAATTTCCGTTTGCTAATCTGCAAAAAGAAATCAAGTCGCGTCGCGTCGAACTGAGAGCAACCGAAACTGTTCAGTTGGAGAGCGACTCCATTAACTTTACAAGTGCAATCACAGACGAGGTAAAGGACGGATATGTATTGTTCACAGGAGTAGATGACGCCTGTGTCGATTCCCTATTGGAAGTGGTCGATGGAAAGACGACCGTACCCATCATCTCAGCTGGCAAGGGCAAGTTGAGAGTAAGGAAGAACCAATGTGTAGGGCGAGTTGAACTACTGAACCTTGATGATATTGTTGTTAACCTGGACGTCGCAGAGGATTCGTTTCAGACTAAAAATGAAGAGAAGAGGGAAGGACAAGACCAAATGAAACGTAAGCGCCCCATACTGCCTGAGGACATCAACGTCAATCATTCTCTGACTTCGAAAGAGAGACAAGAAATCCTAGATGTAGTAAACGAGTATAGAGACTGTTTCGCTCTTGGCATGGAGGAATTAGGGTGCACCGATGTCACCAAGATGGACATTAAGGAGGTTGATGGAAGCAAGCCAGTCTGTCTGAGACCGTATAAGACGACTGCAAGTGAACGCGAAGCAATCAGGGAGATTGTCAGAGAGTGGAAGGACAATGGAATAGTCACGGAAACTAGATCACCCTACGCTAGTCCCGTCCTACTTGTGAGGAAGAAAACTGGAGATCATCGTCTGGTGGTAGATTATAGGAGACTCAACATTCAAACAGTTAAGGACAAGTTCCCATTACCAAGGATAGACGACCTTCTGGAAGGCCTAAGGAATGCGAAATTCTTCACCACTCTGGATCTGGCGCATGGATATCTGCAGATACCACTGACCGATAAGGCAAAATTAAAGACAGCATTCATCACCCCAGATGATACAGGTCAATTCGAAAGGATGATTTTTGGACTCGCCAACGCACCAGCTGAATTCCAAAGACTGATGCACACTGTCCTAGGTCCGCTGCTGAACAAGAAGGCATTCTGCTATCTCGACGACGTGATTATCCCGGCAAAGGATTGGCGGGAGATGATCGAAAGGTTGAGGGAAGTCCTCGAAAGAATAAGATCAGCGAAGTTGACACTGAAACCCTCCAAATGTGAGTTCGGAAGGAGGGAAGTTGAGTTCTTAGGGTATGTCATCAGTACAGGCGGACTTAAGCCAGGCCCAAGAAAGATCAAGGCGATAGAAGAATTTCCAGAACCCAAGAATGTCCACGACATACGACGCTTTCTGGGACTGACGAACTTCTTCAGACGATTTGTAAAGGACTTCGCGAGGAAAGCAGAACCGCTAAGCAGACTTACGAAGAAAGGTTCACAATTTGAATGGAAGGAAGAACAGCGGTCATTTGGAGGACTACGAAAGGATCTGGTCGAATATCCGGTACTAGCTCATTACAACCCTGAACTCAAGACAGAAGTACATTGCGATGCGAGTGCTGAGGGATTAGCAGGAATGGTGCTACAGATGGACGAAGACGGCAAATGGCGCTTGGTCTACTGTGTGAGCAAGAAGACAACAGAGGCCGAGAAGATGTACCACTCAAGCAAATTGGAGCTGATGGCGATAGTGTGGACCTTGGATCGACTACGTCAGTTCCTCGTAGGAATCAAGTTTACAGTGGTTACAGATTGCCAAGCACTGGTCTACATGAACGCGAAGAAGACTACAAATCCTCAGATAGCGCGATGGTACAATCTGATTCAGGAATACGATTTCGAAATTCGACATAAACCAGGGGAGAAGATGGCCCACGTAGACGGAATGAGTAGAGCTCCAGTCGACGACCCTAGAGACACGATGGAGGAAATCGTGGAGAAAAACCTTGAAGTGTGCCTCACAATCACACTGGAAGAACAAATCTTGATGATTCAGCATTCCGACCCTGAATTGAGAGACCTGATCCAGATCTTTCGAAAGGACCCGTGTGATAGGACAGTAGGAGAACAAAATAGAATTAACGACTACAGCTACAAAGGAGGCAGACTTTTCCGCATGGTGAAAAATGGAGAAGAGGAACGAGCCCTGTATGTTATACCCAAAAGTATGAGGAAAAGCTTAGTTGTCAAATTCCATGATCTAATGGGACATTTTGCGACTGATAGGACTGTCAACAAAATTAAGGAATTATACTGGTTTCCTTCAATGAAGAGGTACGTTCGACGCCATGTGGCTATGTGTCTCGAGTGTCTATTTAACAAAGTTCCCGGTGGAAAACAACAAGGCTTCCTACATCCCATTAAGTCAGGCAAGAGACCGTTTTCCATCGTACACATGGACCACGTAGGCCCCTTCGTGAGAAGTACAAAAGGTAACCAGGAACTTTTAGTGATTGTCGATAATCTGACAAGATTTGTCCGATTAAGCCCTGTAAGGAATACATCGACGCAGAACGTCCTGAAGGTAATGAAAAGTTTTGTGAATGATTTCGGACTACCCGACAAGATCATCAGCGACAGAGGGTCATGTTTTACCTCAAGGCAATTTGAAGAATTCTGTCGAGGAAATGGAATACATCATACTCTGAACTCTACGAAACATCCGCAAGGGAACGGGATGGTCGAAAGAGTGAACCGAACAGTATTGTCCACTATAGCAACCAGTATCGAGGATCCGCGACGGAAGGATTGGGACCTGAAGATCAAGGAGGTAGAGCGAGACCTGAACAATGCGGTGAACAAGACGACGAATAAAACACCGTTCGAAACACTCCAAGGCTATTCCCCTCGATTCCACGATGGGATACTTAGAAGATTAGCCGACGAAGACGTGGACCCATGGACCGAGCCGGATAGAATTCAAGAGAGTGTGAGAACCCAAATTGAGAATAAACAAGAAATTATGAAGACATACTACGATAAGAAGAAGTGCCGTACAATCCAATTCGAAGTAGGAGAAATTGTAGTGATGAGGCATGTACCCAAAATGACGGGTGAACCAACCAAGGCACAACCCAAATATCGAGGACCTTTGATAATTACCGAGGTTCTGCCAAGCGACACGTATAGAGTGACTCAGTTAAGCGAAAGAACCAGTGGACGGTTCTACACGACAACGGCCCATATCAGTCAACTGAAGTCTTGGCACAGTGAAGAAGATGATTCAGCTACAGAAGAAAGTCCGGACGAGGAGCCAGAAGTAGAAGATACCCCCCGACGCAACCCACGACGTTCCTGCAACGCAAGGTTCAATCGAGGACGACTGAAATCCAGGAATGGCCGAATGTAGGCGCCATCCCGACCAGAGAGCCACAGATAAACAGATTATAAACGCACAGAATATATAATCCGAGCTCCCCAGTAGAAGGAATACCCGGAAGACGACGGTACTCTCTGTTATATGTGTTGTTCACTATTATGATTTTGTTTTAATAAACGCTACTAAATTATTTCATTGGATCCTCTCTTTATTTTTCCCAGTAAGAAACGCCTACGGAAGCCAACACTTGTAATAAGGAATATTTATTTTAATTTTAAAAAAATTCTCGTGTAACAAAGTGATATAATTAGGGTTTCAGGGATAAGTTTCTTTTATATTATTATTTAATTAATATCTCTTTCGGGCGCATGAAAGTCTTTCTACAGTAGAAAATACGATCAATGTATATATAAAATATTATGATTACCATATACAATCAGAAAAAACCCAGCCACATCAACCAAAAGATTTATTTAACTTCCCAATATTTCAAGTAACTTCCTGTCATTCACCTCAGTGAAATGTTTATTTTGATTCCTAGTTCTACTTATATATGTACACCATTTTATAAAATACAGCGTTACGTATTTGCATATTTACATACACTTTTGCAAAAGTCTCTTTCATTTTTAACCACTTATTTATTTCTCGGTTCAATCGGTTCAAAATCACTTTATTAGGTACCGCTCAACAAGAACAACCTAGTTTATGATAATTGAAACAGTGAATAATATGTGAAGGTTATTCACATATTAAACAAAATGTTAACGTGGGATTCAATCCCGGTTCATGACTGTCGGGAATCGAGGGTGTTACCTACTCGTCCACCGATTTTTTTGTTATTTATTTCTCGATATATGCAAATAAGTGACGCTGTATATTTATAAAATGGTATATGTAAAACAAGGATTCGAACTAATCATTTCACTGAGGTGAGTGACAGCAGGTTACTTTAACGTCGAGAGTTGAATAAATCATTGATTGATGTGACGTGTTTTTCTTCTGAATCAACTTCCAATCAACAGAAGATCTTCGGATATAAACATTTATTATAACGTATTTTCTTCTGTAGAAGGCTTTCAAGCCCGAAAGCTTAAAAAAGATATGTGTGAATTAAATTTTTCAAAAATACACCCATACCTCGCTTTACGTCGGGGTTACGTTCCAAAAAAACACGACGCAAATTGAAACGACGCAAAGTGAAAATATGTGAAGGCGCAATCAAAAACAAAGGTGTTGCCATATTTTAGGGAAAAAAAATTAAAGACTCGAATCCAAAACAACGCAATTTCGAAAATCTAACGACGCACAGTGAAAATCAGTAAAAATTAAGCAGCGACGCAACTTCGAAAAAAACGCAAAACGAAACGGGCTTTCATGCCCTAAAGCTTGAAAAGATACGTGAAATAATTTTTGTAAAATAAATGTATTCCTTGAAGTATAATGTTTCCACTTTAAGAATTTTTATTTTCTGTGTACACACACCAGCATAGAGGTCAACAAGAGATCAGTATTTTAAAAAAGACAAATTTAGAATGAATATAGGAATAGCTTTGGAGAAAATGTGGTTGAACCACTTGAAGGGTTTAACACTGATGAGTCAAGCCCTCCTAATATATATTGTAACAAAGTATTTATTATTTTTATTAACAGAGTGGTCATTTTTATGTTTATATTTTGCTACTCTGTAAATTTCCCTCGTGGCTTATCTTTTGTTTATCATTCATAGTTTGTTCTTGCCTTAAATAAATTGCTGTGTCACCCCGAAGTTTGTCTTCCCTAACTTTCCACGTGGCAATATTTTTTACTCTTCGGTTAAGAAATTATAGAGAAATCTATCTTTAAAATAAAAAAGAATAAAATAATTAACCTAA